>JAWZYV010015407.1:0-162688 GCA_038373885.1 Cheiracanthium punctorium | reverse complement strand
AAATTTATTAATTAGAAACTTCCAGTAATTTTGTGTATATAATAAATATTTTTGGCCTTCTGTAATACGGCAGACATACCACTATATAATCACAATTTAATTAGATTATAGTACATCTGATGACAAAACTTTAGAATAATGAACGATAAGAAACATTCTATCGCAATTCGATTAAGCCACTGGTGATTGACTAGCAAACTTCTCCCATAATAAATACATTAATGCTGTCTAATAATTTCGAGCAGTTTGTAATCTCTTCCTATTTTAGAGAAGTTTGAAAGCTTCACTTCAGCACATCAATTTTCAAAAATTACATCCAAACCAGAGCTCCAAAAGGCGAAAGTTTCATAAAACAAGATGACAATGATAAAAATTCCAAAGAACTTTACTTTCTCAAAACAAAAGTAAGAAGTTAAGTTTATTTGGATAACTGAATCCCTAACTTTTCAACGAAATAGGAAACAAAAGCTTAGATTCTGTACAAATCTATTTTTATGAGGTCTAAAATAGTATTTAGTCATTTTAAGCACCAGTTTAATATTTAACCTTTAACGTCAAAATATTGACGAACGAGCAGAACTGAATTATTGTATTCAGCCCAAATTTAATGAAAGAGATTTAACCAATCACCAGTGGGTTTTATAATGAATTAGAGATTATGATAGACAATGCATCTTGCGCAATAGCTTTTTTTCTGACAGTTTGAGAAATGAAATTAACGCTATTTGTGCCAATTAAATACCAAATTACTGGTTTGAACATTAATTTCCTATTACTGGAACCTTTCGTAGATTTTAGCAAGGGAAGAGACATTCTTGATTACACAAAAATTAACTACGCCATGTAATTGGAAAGTTAACATACACCCTCTTTCCTACTTAGATAAAACTACAATTCACTTTAAATGATGCGCTGCATGTTGATTAACAGAAATTAAATATAACTTGAAATACTTTACATGGAGCCAATTCGTATTAAGGAAGTCCACGAAGATAAAGAAAGTTCATCTTGCATGTAAAAATTCAGTTGTAGAAGACTTCATAATCAACGAGACAGCAGCATTCAACATTTTCTGTATAACCGCAAACTACTTTCACAATCAGAATTGAGTGCTCAACCACAGTCCAGTCAGCAGGGAATATCTTGACGATGATGAGTATTCTGTCGGACAGAGGGCCAGGCAGTCATTTCATTCCTGTGAAACAGAATTGGGAGTCATTAGATATAAGTATAATATCGTAAACTTAAGTTTTCTTACAGCAAGACTAGTACATAAGTACGTGGGGCAGCTGAGGAAGAGTTATTAAGCTTAATATGAATTCATAAATACTATATGGGGAAGACTACTCATCGTTGATTTAAAACACCGAGCGTTTTAGAAGTGGGCAAAGTTTAACAAGGTAATCTTTAAGTAGCTTGTAAAATAAAAAAATTCAAAAATACAAAATGTTGATTCGAATATTTAACTATCGAGTTCCTAAATAACAAATTTTAAAATCTAAACATCTTATGTAACCATTGTATTAGAACTTCTAGTTTCATTGCAGTGAAAACTAGAATGAAGTGGATGGGATTATACTTCAAAGGGCAAAAGAAATATTTTCGCAGTTGCATATTTGAACAAGAGCGAACTGCCTTAAAAGTACGTTCAAATGTCAACGACTGCACCACCATCCCGCAACAGTGAAACTGTTCGAATTTTTTAAAGCCTAATCAGAAGTATTACATTTCAACAATTCGTGCTTTAGACGTAGCAAAGCAAAATGTGCGTATTGCAGAAAAAAACTGGTTGAATTCTAAGATCAAACTACAAAAACTAAGAAAATTAAAAACTAGAATTTCGCATAACTTTATAGATTAAAATGTTAAACCTTTTCAGTTTGAGTGTCGCCACTGCTTTCCCAGATCCATGGCTGTTTCATTCAGCAGAAGATAGTTTGAGGTGCGGTGTGATCCGACGACCAATGCTTGACCTCGACAAACTTGGGTACATCGGATGTCATCCAAATGCGCACTCGCCGACTGGTTCCTGATGTTCCTGAACACCAAGACTGGTTCCTAATTCTCCATTGCCTGCAACCGAAAGCCAGCCGCAGTTTCTGCTCCACCTGCATTAAAAAACAAATAGAAATCAAGTTTAGATTAAAATGAAATGAGTCAACTGCAAACTTCACCGATAATGCAACTCTGGGTTAAAACGCTTACCAACCTTTTCAGCTCGACTTCTACCACTGCGTTCGGACCGATGTCTCCTTTCTGCTGGATTGAAGTTTACGGGCTGACCGATTACTGGAGTTTGACCTTGACAGACTCAGTGGCACCAAAACTCCAGTTACGTCTTCTCCTTGATTTGTTCCGATGATTCCGAAAACAGCAAGATTTCTGCTCCAGACTCGTTCCTAGAACTTCAATTTCTCAAATCGAAAACCATTTCAGTTAGATCTCTCCCATGTTGATGGAACTAAACTAGAATTCTAATGTAAATTAATGTAAAATGATTCAATTACAAATTTTAGAAAGGCAGAGATGATTCTCCTCAGGGCTGTAATTCAGTTGAAAGTCCGAGTATTTTACCTTTGACTTATGTGTTCATGAAATTTTCAGTAAAAACTTGCTAAGTGAAATTTGACCTGCTGTGAGAGTCATTTATCTCAAATTTCTCTGACTTCAGTGTGACGATTTAAGGCTTTATTACTTCTAGCGATGCTTTCATGTAAAATATGACACAATGACAAAGGGATGTAAATAACTCTTCAAAGCACTGAAAGTTCGTTAAAGAGTTAATTTAAGGGTTAGTATTGTTAGAGATTGTTAGTTTAAGTGTTAGTACTCTTTCTGCGCTTTAGAAGAGTTATTTATCTGGCAGCAAATTTTGTGTTAACATCTTCGAATGCAGTACGATCAAACTTTTTTCACACAATGACGCCCAAGTCCTCTCAGCGTTCCCGAAGTAAATGCAGGTCAGCATCCACCATCAAGTTTTAATTTAAACAAGTCCTTTAGTTCTTGTGAAAACGTTTGGTATAAAATACATACGTTGTTTACTATGGGCAATTTAGTAAAATGAAAACTCGGCAGTTCTAGGTTTTAAAAGAACTGATTTGATCTACTAAATGAGATCCATTTTCTATGTTTGATAAGACTCGTATCCGATTTTTATCAATCATAAACGCTGCTCTCAGTATTGTCGAGAATTAAGCGACACAATTCGATAATTGTTCAAAATGTGCGCTTTTACATATTTATTTTCGTGAAAAGCTACAAAAATGGATCCTTTTGCGAAATCGGTTTCAATCATTTTTCTATAATGAATCTCTTTGATTTTAGAATTAGCCGTTTCTAGTTTATTCAGTTCGAATCTTGTTACGCGTTACACCATATTTCTAAGAATTTATTTGACCTCTGACGTAAGCGAACTGTGACGCAAACACAGGCAGGAAAGGGTTTCAGGGACAGCGGGCGACCGAGTAATGCTTACAAGAGAAGGCTCACTATATAAATTGCTCAAAATAAAGAATAATCAAAAGCTTACAGTTATTAGCTGCTATAATTCAGATCCATTTCGAAATATCTTCAGAGACTAAATTTCAGTATAATTACCAAACTGCTCCAGCTTTAGGCTCCACTGCTTTGAGTCCAAATCCAAAGAGCTGTACAACTTATTCTTGATGTAGAGCTAGAGTAGAAAACTAATAAAACAGTTTAAAAACTAGTACTGAACATTTTATAAAATTGATTCCAGTGTAATTAATCATGGTTCCTCGGTGGAATAGTCGAAAGTCAATTGCAGATCTGACTCGGCAGTATTTTATTCCGCTTTGACTCAGCTGCTGAAGACAAGGCTGCAATTAAAACTTGCAAAAATTAAGTTAAAAAAGTGAGTTTGAACTGAAAATAAAGTTAGGTTTTGCAAGAACCTTACTGTAACGAAATTTAAGGCTGCTTCGAACTTATTCTAAAAATAGAGTATACTTATACGGTATCTTTCCTTAACATGACAATATACCATAAACTTTAAATAGAATTAACCAGATGAAGTTTTAAAGGAAGATACTTTGAATAACTGCATAAACTTCTAGGTAATAACTTAATATTAATATCACAGAATTTGATTTTAAAGACCTGTACTATTAGGTTCGTCGAGCTACAAATATACCAGTAACAACACAATTAAAATTAGAAGAGGCCGTCTCCTTTAACATCGCAACTACAAATTTAGGTATTTTAAGTAAGGAAGGCCATTTTCGTTTTACACATGTTGAGATACGAGTTTGTACGAAGTTTCACCCTTTTTATTTAACCATCTGCTCTACTTAGAACTGTTGCGCGCCTTAAAGATCACGCATGGAATATTCAAGTTCTTTGCGAAATTCTATACATGGGTAAGCAAACTGTACGTGCATCTGGTATCTGCTCTGAATGAGCATTTCGAACACTTATCAGATTCTACAGCTAAGATATTCGAAGGTCAGTTACTCTTAAATGTCCACGGCTGAGTATGAAAATGCCTTAACGTTTTTTGCCAATTATTTTTTATGCTGCTGAAACAAATTGACTACTTGACTGAGTAACTAACCTCCCCTCCCCACTCGACCAACCTAAATTCATAATATTTTATTCAAACTTTTTAGTAATGCTGTTTTCTGTTCTAATACGCTTTAGTTTTCAAAATCTATATACTTTGAGAATTAGTTCAATGATAGTTTGCATGCATATAAGGCGTTGGGGTGTATCAATCATCACCAAGTTAAAATTATGATATTGTAAATTTTGAGGCAAAAAACCAAAAATAAGGAAAGATCACACTTTCTTGTATTCGTATATTTTGAAGCTATTGAAGGTAATACGACTATCAATCAGCATTAAAGGTTCTAACTTAAACATTCAGATGTGAAACTTTACAGTTATCTTACTGACCTTTGTCTTAAAAACAAGTCTGGCACTTTTCAAGAAAATTTATCTGTTTAGTAGCCATCGTCTCAAGCAGCAGTAAACACGCACACAATAGACTGACAAAATAGCTACATTTCAGCTTTCGACGTGTACTTTTAAATATACATTTCAACAATACATATTGCAGGACCACATTCTCCAAGATAATTGTTTCAGTATTCTACTCTACACAGAAAATTTAGGTTCAAAATTAAATTCTTGCATAAATTAAGCCGTTTTCGTAACAAGATTATCTATTTGTAATTTTTGATATATTTATTAAAAAAATTAGACTATTAAATCTAGGTCAAAATCTAGGTTTACTTAAATGTACTGTAATTTAGTAAAACCCCCAACACATGTATTGGAAGTATGAATAGATGTCTATAACATTTTTGCAGATAAATTAATTCCTACTTAATCGTGGAACGTTTAACACTCAGTTTTCGTTAAAGTAGATAATTTATTCATCAGCTTAATAAAATAAATTTTGTCTAATTAGAGCATAGGCAGTCTCTTTAAAGCTTTGAAACTAGACTTAACTCGCCCATTCTCTTTTGCTCAGAGCCACGAAGGCGAAGATTCCCTTTCTGTGTCGGCATTGCTTCACCGCTTTGGTCGTTGAATACCCCGTTGGTTCTCGGCGTTGCGGGGGCCCCAGTCGCAGCGCCGAGTCCGGCAGAGCACTCGAAGGCCGAAGCGGGGAAGAAGCGCTGGCACAGAGAGGGAATCTTCACCATCGAGGCTTCGCGACGGCGAGAATGGACGGATTAAGTCTGGCTTCAAGTCTTTAACGAGCCTGCTTATACTCTAAATTAGACAAAAATCTGAATTTTTATTAAGCTGGTGATTGCATTAAAAATGCATCGAAACTAAAATTTCGAGTGTTAAATTTAATACCTATTTTATAGTGACACTATAAAAAAGGATGCTACAGCCGTCGGTCTATATGTTCAAAACATGTATTTGGATTTTTAATTTAATTTACTTTTAAAATTATATTTGACTTATCAGGTCTGATGAAGATCACATATCCAATTTAATTATCATTTAATTTGGCTTTCTTTAATGTAATCTAATCCAAAATCATGAATTCTAAATCATTTCTGTTCTCATTTTTCTGACACTTTAGCTTTTAAGTCTGTATATTCGCTTTTTCCCCCGTATGTATTATTCCTCATTATTTGCCTCATCAGACCGCTGTGGAGCCGTTTTGGGCTAAAAATGGATTACATTGCGTCCGTTTGCAAAAGCAACAGCGTTTTGCTTACCCCCTCCCCCTTTGGCATTGTGTTGGTGTTACTATTTTTGTTTCCCTGCGATATCTTTAAAATTATTTGCTCGCGATTCCGTCATTTTAATGTTATTGAAATAAGTTTTAAGGTTGCTTTGGGATGGGTGTTATTTATCTCAGCCAAGTGTTTGTTCTCGCCAATGTGCAATTCTCTGATGGCGTAATTATCATTTTTTTTACATCTTATTATCACTGTCCTTAAAGGACGAAATTTTTATTCCGTTAGCCACCAACAGCAGATCGCACAACGCCTAATAATCTTAAATTTAAATCTGCAAATAAAAATCTTCGTTATAAGGTCTAAAACAATTTACATTAAAATTTGCCAACTGAAGATTAGTCTTATTAAATATATTCAGAAATAGTAACGAACAAGTCTAATTAAACTCTTTGCTAAAATTTCTTAGTTAATGCAAGAAAACATGATTCAAAATGAAGTAATGTGTAATGCAGAATATTGAACAAATTATGTTGAAACGTGGGCTTGCATTATGCATTTTTTAAACATAAAAGTGCTCGTCGATGGCTGAAATATCTGATTTTTGTCAGTCCATTGTGTATTTTAAACAATGCTTGAAATCATGCCTAGTAGATGTATAAGTTCTTAGTTTTTGTGAAAAGTGCCAGACTTATTTTTAAGAGACAAAGGACAGTTTAACAGTGAGATACTTTTAAGCTTTCAAATCGTTTACGTACCACTGTTTAAGTTAGTCTTAATACTGATCGATAGTCCTATTACTTTAATAGCTTCACACTTTCTTGCATTCGTATATTTTGATCTTTCCTTTTTTTGGGTTTGTTGCCTCAAAACTTATTATATCATCATTTTTAAATTATGTGATTAATTGATACACCCCAACACCTTATGTGCTACAATCTATCATTGAACTAATTCTATAAGAGTATAGATTTTGAAAACTAAAGCAGATTAGAACAGAAAACAGCATTACTAAAAAGTTTGAATAAAATATTATGAATTTAGGTTGGTCGATGAAGGGGGGGGGGAATTAGTTTCTCAGTCAAGTAGTCAATTTGTTTCAGCAGCATAAAAATAATTGGCAAAAAACGTTAAGGCATTTTCATTCGCAGCCGTGGACATTCAAGAGTTACTGACCGTTGAAATTCTTAGCTTTTGAATCTGATCAGTGTTCGAAATGCTCATTCAGAGCGAATACTAGATGCATGTACAGTCTGCTTACCCATGTATGGAACTTCGCAAATAATTTGAATATTTCACGAGCTTCAAATAAGTCGCTTTCGCATTAAGGCAACAAAAGTATCAACTTAAAAACCAACTTCACTTTGATTCTTTTTGAGCAGCAAGACGGGAAAAGTGAAGCAAGGACTTAAATTTGATAGGAATCGTTTTAAAGCACCTTTGGGATAAGAATTTTAGATGTCCTTAATATAAATAAGCTTCAAAATTAGTCATTTCGAAATCCTCTTAAGCATTGAGTTCTACCTTCCCTTCAAAAGAGGTGACGTAAATCACTTACTGGGTGCCCTCTCCCAAAACTTGTTTTTAGGCATTAATATCCTAGAAAACAATTTAGCTTAACATTCTAACACAACTTATTGATATTAATATTTCGTTTGAATGTTTAAGATAAGTTACCAAAGGAAACATAACAGGCTCGAACCAAAGATGTGCCTAACAGAGCAGCAGGAGTCAATCCGCAGTCTTCAAAAATTTCTCAGAAGAGGTCAAAACCTGAAGAAAAATTAAATACAAGAATAAAATAAATTACTTTTAATATTACAATCTAACTCAGCTAATTGCACATAAACAATACAGATAGGAGAACTGATACTAAGCAGTTTCATTGACTTTAACTACGACTTAGTGCCTAGCGTACTAATTGTACTGAAATGAAGCCTCTCAAAAAGTGGTTGCCAGTTTAAGTCACTGACTGACAAATTTAGACAATAGAAAGGAAGAATTTTTAAAGAACAAACTCTAAAAAAAAGTTTAATTGCCTAATTTTAAACGTGCTTCGGCTAATAACAGATTTTGGACAGTTCTTTCACAATTTCGTAAAGAACAAAGTCATAGGAACTTATTCAAATTTTACATTTACAGCCCCTTTCAAAAACTGACCAAACTCTAGATCTCATTGTAAAATTTAACTTAGTTGGGACGTTTAGACGTACAACTGCAATTTACTGTTACTATGAGGATTAAGTTTTAGCCACGACCTGAATTGCTGCCAATGAATAAAAGCTTTGAATAGGACTTAATTGCAGATTTTAATATAAAAGTATGCAAACAGGCAAATTTTTTATATCGAAGGTTGCGGGGTATTAATCTTAAACATTCAGAGTTTCTGGAATGCAAAGAAAATTGAGAAAATATCTACCCTTAATTTAACCATGTACCATATGCAAGTAACAATGTAACCTTAATTTAACCCAAGTAACACAGCCAAACAAGAGTAATTTGAAAACTTTCGATAGCCAGGTTTAATTTATTGGTTTAGAACGTAATGCGCTTCAGTAGTTATTTTAGCTTCGCAAACAAACCACTTTCAAATACTGGCAAGTAATCCATGTAGCAAATATATCCTAGAGATATAAGCTTTTCAAGTGTAATAAATAGTTATTCTGAATGAATATGAAAAGTGGTTGCAACGTACGTACTCTTACTTAACGTAACAACATGTTATAAACAATAACATCCTAAATATATCATTAAAGTATTGTCCCAACCTTTAAAACTCTAACGCTATTGAATATTGAGATATTGCATAAAGAACCCAAACCTCAATCACTATTAAATATACGCAGAGTTTAAATTTTTGGTAAAGACTAAATATTGAAAAAGAATACAACTTACCTTTTCTCAATTAGAAATACTACACAATAGGCACCTCAGCTAGAGAATAAAGAATGCATTATGCGTACAGGCAAATTTATTTTTTCTGATTTCCTCTGCTGAGATGTATGAATGATGACCGCATAATCGGAAATATCGCAAACTCTTTGTAGTGTTCATGAACCCCCGATTTGAGGGGGCATTCGTAAACGACAAAACTCGTTACACGAGTTTTCGTAAGAAAACTGGAATGCGTGTGTTTAGTGATGTCAGTGGTTATTAGTTTCTTTTGACTTTACGAAAAACTTCAGTTTATTTAGTTTCGTTGCGTAGGAGACGTGTTTGTTTACAATTCGCGAATGCGTTAATTTTGCTGCGGAGAGTATTTAGTGCATACTCAATATAAAATCAACAGGATTTTTAAAAGAAAGAGTGGCCATAATTGAAGTGCACAAATCGAAATTTAGAAATTTCAACTTACACTTCATTTTTTCGAAAGTATTTAGGAAGGCAAGTTCAAATTTCGCTAATAACGGTTTAAATCAACTTCAACCTCAACACTAAAACATGCATTTTTGAATTTGCTAAAAGGAAAAGTATAAGAAAATGATTACCTTTGAAAAATTATGTACCTTCGAAGCAATTTCTAACGTACGCATGAATTCCCTCCTCGAAAAAATAATATTTGCAGCTTCAGCAAACATAAAATACTTTTCATAACAACATACTTTTGTCATCAACAACACGGGCCACCATTTTCTAAATATACAAATAGCAACGAACAACTCAATGTTGAATTCTCAACAAATTACCATATGACCCTTATGGCGTCATTTTCGCATCGTCAGATCGAACTAGTCTCAGATTGACTCAATCCACACATCAACATGCAGGATGTGTCTTCTCAAATTTTATATAGATGATTTTATAGGCTAAGACACGTCAACAAATCTCAATTTTGAAGGTTCTACGATAAATAATTACCGAGAAATAGTTAATTATGCAAATTTTTAAGTTTTCTGCAAGATGCGCCAATTTTTTTCTCAATTCCTTAAATAACTCCTTACCTGTAAAAGTTACTGAAGTGAAAATTTGTTTCTAGAAGTAACTTTTTACGCTGATTCCAAAAATGTTATCGAAATTTTCGTATCTTCTATAGTTTATGCATGAGCACTGCATTTGCTAAAAAACATCATGAATTTTTTTCGGCATGTCTGATCACAAATACAGGTTTTAAATTTTTATATGTTGTTAAGATGGAATAAACCTACATCCCAAAATAATTTCATCTTGGCTTTCTGCTCAGGACCAGAAAAAAAAATTGTATGCATGTACCTATGTATGAGGATTTTCATATGCAATATTTATATTGAAGATGAGAAAATTCAGAACCGTCAGTCAATTTTCCTATGTCTTTTAAATTGATATCTGAAGTTTAACTACTACTCCAGGCATTTTCATAAACTAGAAAATACATAAAAGTGCTTGCATCGGAAAACGTAAAACAAACAAACAACAAAAAATGCATGTCACACACAGTGTTAAATTAAAAAAATTCTAAAGTTAAAATTTTGAATTACTTTTAATTTAACCCTGTTATTTTTGGCAATCATCCATCAACCAATAAATCTTTGGAATTCTGTATGACATTCAAGTCAATAGAAGGAACAAAGTTTATTGAAAGAATTGAATTCCTGTAAGTTACAATACTTATTTACCTTTAACAGAATGCGAACAAAATTGTGCTTTGGCTAGTTTTGTGGATACAGCAATTTGATTTAGGTTTTACTGTATACTGTATTAAATTTTTATTGTTACAACAACTAGCATAGCAATGTCAGGCACATTGTCAAATTGCACATTTGGCGATATATTGCAGAATAAATGTCATGTAACCAGTTATTCACGGCAAACTTTTACGTCTACCCTCCTAGGAGTATTATATTCGAAATGTTCTGAAATCGATTTTTAGGCATTCTTGAGTGTTGTGTATTTTACAGAAAGAATTTTATCGATATCTCTTTTCTTCTTTGAGATCCCGCAGAATATGTGAAAAGAACATTTTGGGCCTTTATCCTCCATAAATTACTAATTTGGAAAATACTCTCTAATCCAGCACCTACGCTATAAAATCCCACTCGTGCTAAATTTCGTGTTATTAGCTTCAGTAGTTTTGGCTAGGCAAAATATTGACATACGGAAAACGGATAGAACTTTCCGGTAGACCTAATATATATATACACATATATATATGTTTTATTAAACATTGTGCTTTCTTTTGAGTTCAATATCATACAGAATTCCAAAGATTTATTGGCTGATGGATGATTGCCAAAAACAACAGGGTTAAATTAAAAGTAATTCAAAATTTTAACTTTAGAATTTTTTTAAATTTAACACTGTGTGTGACATGCATTTTTTGTTGTTTGTTTGTTTTACGTTTTCCGATGCAAGCACTTTTATGTATTTTCTAGTTTTTGAAAATGCCTAGAGTAGTAGTTAAACTTCAGATATCAATTTAAAAGACATAGGAAAATTGACTAACGCTTGTGAATTTTCTCATCTTCAGTATAAATATTGCATATGAAAATCCTCATATATAGGTACATACATACAATTTTTTTTCTCTGCTCCTGAGCAGAAAGCCAAGATGAAATTATTTTGGGATGTAGGATTATTCCATCTTAACAACATATAAAAATTTAAAACATGTGTCTGTGATCAGACATGCCGAAAAAAATTCATGATGTTTTTTAGCAAATGCAGTGCTCATGCATAAACTATAGAAGATACGCAAATTTCGATAACATTTTTGGAATCAGCGTAAAAAGTTACTCCTAGAAACAAATTTTCACTTCAGTAACTTTTACAGGTAAGGAGTTATTTAAGGAATTGAGAAAAAAGTTGGCGCATCTTGCAGAAAACTTAAAAATTTGCATAATTAATTTCTCGGTAATTAATTATCGTAGAACCTTCAAAATTGTGATTTGTTGATGTCTTAGCCTATAAATCCTCTATATAAAATTTGAGGAATATCCAAGCTGGTGGTGAACTGCACGTTGATGACGTGATGACTTCAGCAACGTAAAATATTTTCAACAACTTTTTCATCAACGAGCGCCATTCTACAAAGCACGTGGAGCACTAATCTCTCAACAATTCATGAACCTAATCCGCGCTCAGTTTACTTCGTTTGAAACTAATCGCACTCAGTTTTGTATACGAATGCTCTAGTTTTTTAAACTGAATGCACTGTTTCCTTTACGAACACCTTAGATAGAAACTCGTTGCACGAGTGCAACTCGTTTGGCGTTTACGAATGCGGCCAGTGAATTGTGAAAAGTTCAAACTAACCGTGGCGTATTCTCATCTGATGACATGAAATGTTACGGTTAGTATAGATACATTCGTGGTCGAAGACTCAACAATGACCTGAACTTACATTCACGTCAATAATGCTACATTGAACTCCATACCAGCCTACAACCCTCTTCATAGTAAAAGGAAGTTAAAGAGATCTCTAGCCACTTTAGTCAGGTCTGTTGCTTTAGCTGCCGTGCCTCAACGACGGTTGTTATTGTTGTTATTGCTACTGTTGTGAACATGTATATCTGATTTGTGTGCTTGGCACGAAGTCCGCTTATAAGTCCTTGTCAGAAGGACAACACAAGGGAGTGGGGGGGGGGATGCCCTCCGTGGGAGTGACGATGGTTCGAAACTCCTGCGTGCGTGGACTATGATCGAAGCATAAGTCAAATTTCTTATGTCAATTTCATACTTAAAATATCGTTCTCAGTAAACGTTCGTACAGATCCTGGATTAGCTAAATTTCTAAACTTTTGAAATATTGACCTAAAATGGCTGACATTTTAAAAGTGATCCTGCTTTTTTTTCATTTTATAAAATATGAAAATAAGTTCTATCAAGACTGTCAAACACTAGGGCATTTCTGGATAATTTTTCAAAAGTTCAGAATTTTAGGAAACTGGTGGCACGTTCGAACCCTGAAAAAGTGAATTATGTCACAAATAATAATAATTTTTTCATATTTCTTTCTAATTTTTTGTCTTTTCAAAAACTAATTAGTTATTGGCAAAATTAAGAGCGAAATTTCGCCATTACTCAAAAACTTTTTTGAGTGAGTGAACCTGGTCTACGTCGTATAACACGCGCCTCACGTAGGGTTGAACGCATTGTCTGGATTTAAAATTCCTTTAGTAATTATTTTTATGAAGCCATATATTTGGCAAATAATTACTATTTTACACCTTGGCAAAAGTGCTGTGGCATATTCTTCTTTCCTGATTCTTAGCAAGTCTCATTTACTCTTACATAGGAGTGCATTCATTCTGGCCATAATTGAAGAGCACAGACCAAAATTTAGAAATTTCAACTAAAACTTACATTTTTTCAGAGGTATTTAGGAAGAGAAGTTCAAATTTCGTTAATAACGGTTTGAATCAACACCTATTTCAACCAATGTGTAGCACAGTGGTTAAAGCCGCTGACATTGGGAGATGGCTGAAGTGGAGGGGTTCTGTCTTCTAGCGGAGCCGTCGGTCTAGCGGTGTGGAGTTTTGGGCAGTTTTCTGCAGATGTAACGTGAATACGCTCTAGATACACAGGAAAGTCCTCCTCCAAGTCATTTCCCCCCCTTGTGTTTGTCCTTTCTTTGACGTGGATTAATAAGCGGTTCCTTGTGCCCAAGCACACAAATACGAATACATGTTCCAACAAAAACCAACACCGATTTCAACAATAAAAATATGCAATTTGAATTTACTAAAATGAAAAATACAAGAAAATGGTTATCTTTGAAAAATTCTGTATCTTTGTTGCAGTTTCTAGCAGCTTCAGCAACCGTAAAGTACTTTTCACAACAACATACTTTTCGTAACTACGGACGCCATTTCATAACAACAACGTGCAGCAAATGTGTCCTCTAAACAAATGGACGAACCTGCTTCTTGCTCAGTTTATCAGTTTATTTAGTTTGAAACTAAACTCACTCACTTTTGTATACGAACGCTTTAGTTTATAAACTGAATGCACTCAGTTTCCTTTATGAACACCTTAGATGGAAACTCGTTGCGCGAGTGTAATTCGTTTGGCGTTTACGAATGCGGCCAATTGCTAATCTAACTTCACATATGCTAAACTAAGGTTACCCCTTTTTTGTTACTGGGAAACAGATACACGCCCCTTAAAAAAGTATCAGAGTGTATAAGTCAGATTTATTATGTCACTTTCATAATTAAGAGTAAAATATTGTACCTGTAAAAGTGAATCATATCATATACCGTAAAATACCGTGAAAGCGCCCCCCCCCCAATCTTCAAGTAAAACCGCAATATATGGGGGGGGGGGGAGGTGGATAAAAGGTTGGAGGTGGTTATCGGTGAAAATCGGAAAAATGTATCGTTTAAGCTTTATCTTCAGGTGAAGCTGGATTCATACTGGCCGCTCCGTACCGCTAAGATGCCGCAATGACGCCACTCAGCGAAGAAATGCGGAGAGCATTGCTCTGACGTCACACTTCGCTGGCATAGCGTACGGCTTTATATTCCTTGTGGTTGCGCATTTTACTGCGGCTCCGCAAGCTCACGTGCGGGCAACCGAAGTACGTGTTCGAAAATTCGACGGTCATGCACCGGTACATGACCAGAGCGTTTTCGGACATGTAGTGATGTTCTGCTCAGCGTGTTCACCCAGCAAACACACACAGGTTCTCTGAACGTCTATTAACGTTCAGAAAACGTCTTCTGAACGTTAATAGACGTTCAGAGAACCTGTGTGTGTTTGCTGGGCAGTGCATAACGAGAATGAACCTGCTAGCTAGGTGGCGGTTATAACCGGTTATTTTTTTAAAAAGAAAATGTTGGTCTCTTTTGAACTCGAAATACATTTTTTCTTTCTTTTTTAAATTTTAAAATTTTAGCATACAACTGTGAAAGAAATGAAAAGGAATATTTAAGAATTTCATATATGGGTTTGGGGGCCCCTTTCAGGCCAGGGACCCTGGGCAAGGTACCGATTTTCCCACGCGAGAATAAGGCTCTGCGAGTGTTTTCGACGAGGGACTACGTTCCTCCTAAAGTCCTACGTAAAGCATTTTCTTTCCAACGTCGTCGTATTAAATTATGATATGACTCCATTACAACTTCTACCTCAGCAAATCGAGCTTTGCACCAGATGTGTGATTCTTCTGAACGATATTTTGTTCCGAACGTAACTGCAATGTTGAAGTTTTAAAACAAAGCAGAATTTACGTCGATGCATTCAGGTTTTTTTTAATTTTAAAATTCAAAAAGTATCACTCTTAAAGAAGGACCCCGCACAAAATTTTCTAAGCATTTATGACTTTTGTTTTCATTGAAGGTGATGGACGACTCCGAAATGGTGTTACCCTATTAAAAGAATAAATACCCAGTCGATGCTAAGAAAAAGAGGCCTTCCACGAGCAGTGGTTGGAAAGACGTCCAAATGCCCGACAATCGAAGCAAGCCGTTACATTGACGTAATGCTTGCTATACAGAGCATGAGTTGAATTCGTATAAGAATTCGTCTATTTTTGTCTTTGTCTTTGTTATTGCGATGCCGTCATCACATATTGTTTTTCCGCACTTGTATATAACCCCTGTCCAGTAATTTACGCGGTGCATGTTATATACAGTCCCCCACATCCGCTCAAAGCATTTCGGTTCTTTGTGGTTTATGACCACAGATTTCCCAATCTTTATTCAATACGTTTTAAAGTATTTCATTTTTGCAGCTGTTAACTTTAGGCGAGGATGTTATTTTTACTTTCCGAACATGTACCATGTAAGGAAAGTATTGTTTTTTTTTTTGTTTAGGAATCTTGATTTTGATATTTAATAGAAAAATTTGAAAATAATGATAATTTTTTACATAAAATTCACGTAGGTAAATTTTCATAAAGTTTTTAATTACTTTACAAACTCTGTTTATAGGGATTATAAGTTGTTTGTAGATTCATATTTGTTACATTTTAAAGCAAGACCTGCATTTAAGGCAAACCAAAACGAGGGGTATCAGTTAAAGGGGTGAATTGGGCTGAGGAATTGTCAAGAGGTTTTAACGCGTATTCATACAGCATCTGGAGAAAACCACTCAAAACTCCAGACCGTTAGATTGACAGCGGTACGGCTGGCCATATCCTGGACTTTCACACTTCAGAAATGTCCAGTGTCTTATCCTTGTCAGCCATGTAAGGGCCATTTTAATGCAGGAATTTTACAGATAATCTTTATTTTCTTTCATGAAAGATTACTACCTACCTCTGTTTTTCACGTCTACCCTCCTCGGAGGACGATATTCCCAACATTTCAAGAAAACAGATTTTTAGGAGTTCGTGCAAGTTGTTTTTTTACAGCAAAAATTTGTGAATATCCCATTTTTTATCTATAAGATCATATTAAAAAGGAATCTTGGTCTCTTCCCCCACCTCCTATGAATCACTAATTCTGGAAAATACTGTATAATGTAGCATCCATGTCGAAAAACTCACATACATCCCGAATTTCGTATTATTAGCTTCAGTAGTTTCGGCTTGGAGAAGTATTGAATTAGGAAGAAACGACATTTCTTTCCGGACATTGTAAAATTACAGCGTACTACAGGGTGATCAGCCTAAAACAGTACCCGTTGGTTTTTCTTATTGCCCTTCAATCTGGCGGATGTGGCAAGTATTCTAACACTGAACCTTGTTTAAGTGTGGGAGACATTTACATTACTGTGGGACTGTTAGAATTTCATTTGTGAGGTAAAAGAGAAATGGAGAAGCACAGTGTTACTTAATCCTGTGATAAAATTTTAAACATAGTTTAAATAAAATTTTTTACATTGTTATACCTTACAGTTACAGCTGTTGAGAAAATGTTCGTCAACGGTTTGAATGAAAACATAAACACATCGAACCAAGTTTTTTAACACACTTCGCAACATTGTGGGTGTTTTTGACGAGATTTCTTCAGTTATAGTGTGTTTTATTCATCGATGTTTGCAAGACTTCTTTAGAACTTGCAAACATCGTTTTATCATTGAACACTATCTTCTTAAGATCCCCCCCCCCTTACAAAGAAAAACTTACTTAAAAACGGGGTGAGGAACAGTAGCGGCCCGTGTCAAAAATGTTAGTGCAGGCGGAAACATATGATCCCCCCCCCCCTTCCTCCGGACAGGGATGGAAAATCTTTGTTACTGAATTCGAAAGCTGGCGGATTAAGCCCTCACCCAGGATAAAAAAAAAAGAAATTACATAAAAAATGTAAGAGATCCTATTTTACTTTGCGGCGGCAGCACTTTGCGTTATGTCCCTCTCCACCTCCAGGACACGAGTCTCCAAGAGAATCGACTTGAAAGCACGAGAGGGTTTTCGCAACCAGGCCAGTTTTTTCCACAGAAGCAGAGTTATGCTAATGTGAACAGTGTTGCTATGTGAACAGCGACACTATATAAGGTCTGTAGCTAGTTAGTAACGTATGTAGCGAGTTACTACGCCTGGGGTATAGTCCCCTTTTTGTATTCGGCACAAGGTGCCAGTTTGTGTTTTATCTGTTTTATGTTTTCGTTTTAATAAAGTGTTATGTTGGGAAAAGTTGTGTTCAATCGTGAATACACACACGTACAATGAGAAGGGCAGAAAGTTATCATCTGCCACTTCAACTGGTGACCCGGAATAGGACAAAACCATCTTCTGTAAGAAACAAAGTGTGCTACTCTGGAAGTTCGATCGATGTTCAAAGTCAAGCCTCTTCAGCAGCTTGGGCAAGATCTACAGTCAAGCTGGCCCTCGGTGAGTTTGTTGGAGCCGCCTTATTGCAAAGAACGGTGTTCTACGGGTAAAGATTTCCTCTCGTCTGCTGCCTCGACTTTCCTGCGCGCACCGTCATCAAGTATTTGAAGACAACGGACAAGACAGGTGGCAAGTTTTAAACAAACATTTATACATTTTTCTTCATCCCCATTTAATTGGTTGCTCAGTCAGGCTTTCCAAAAATGAATGGTGAAACGTCTGTAGAGGCGGTGAAAACCGGCGACATTAGTCGCGTAGCTCTCAAGTTACCACCCTTTTGGGAAAAATTTCCAGATTTATGGTTCGCTAATATAGAATCACAATTTCACATCGCGAACATTAGTGAAGATTCTACAAAATTTTATTACATAGTGTCTAGTCTAAATGCTGATATCTTAAGTTATGTAAGTGATGTAGTTTTAACACCTCCCCCCACTCTAAAGTATGATACCTTAAAAAAACGGCTTTTAGCCGAATTCACGGATTCCGAACAAACAAAGATAAAGCAATTACTTTCGGAATTAGTGTTAGGAGATGAAAAACCTTCCCACTTACTAAGGAAAATGAAGCACTTGGCACCCGATAAAACAGACACCGAGTTTTTAAAAACTCTATTTCTACAAAGATTGCCTAAGGACACTCAAGCTATCTTGTCTGTATATGAGGGTACTTTAGATACATTAGCTCTCATGGCAGATAAAATTGTAGAAGTCACGGGTAATTCTAGTTCAGAAATACAAAGTCTAGACACCCATACTACTAACTCGGAAAATGAGGTGCAGGAATTAAAAAAACAATTGACAGAACTAACTCTAAAAATTGACAAGGTCTTGAAAGATAAATTTAGACCACGCACTCTTAGTCGTACAAGACTCATTAATAAATTTCAGCGTAATCTCCCACACCGTGTGACACCCTCCCACTCCTCTGAAACGGTGTGCTGGTATCATAAAAAATTTAAAGACCGTGCTCGCAAATGTCTAGAGCCGTGCAATTATAACTCCTTAAAAAAACTAGAGGGCCGGTCGCATTATACGGCGCAATGTGACTATACGTACAAGGACGTTATAAGTCGCCGTCTTTTTATAAGAGATAAAATATCTGGGGTGGAATATCTAATTGATAGTGGCAGTGATATCTGCGTTTTACCCAGAGCAAAAAATACTCAGTATAATGGACCTAAAAATATTATATTGTATTCTGCTGATGGATCTCGTATCAAAGTCTACGGAACTAAATTAGTAAAACTCGATCTTGCGTTAAATCGGTCTTTTCAGTGGCCGTTTGTGGTCGCAGACGTTAGCAGACCAATAATTGGTGCTGATTTTATAAAACACTTTGGCTTATTAATTGATCTGAAAAGACTTTGTTTACGCGATCCAAGTTCGTCCAAGGCAGCTCTAGGTTCCGCTTGCAACGAGAGTTCGCCTAACGTTAGTCTACTTGCTAAGGATTTAAAAATTAAAAATATATTACGAAAATTTCCCGACATACTTAAACCGTATCCTTCTAATATGAAAGTAAAGCACAATACAGTGCATAAAATTGAAACAACAGGACAACCTGTATTCGCACGGCCACGGCGTTTAAATCCATTGAAATTAAAAATAGCTAAACAGGAATTTCAATACATGCAAGAAAAGGGAATCTGTAGACCTAGTAACTCGTGTTGGGCCAGCCCTTTACACATGGTCCCAAAACCCAATAGTACTGATTTTCGTCCGACTGGCGATTACAGAGCTTTAAATAAAATTACTATTCCTGACAGATATCCCCTTCCCCATATACATGATTTTGCTAATGAACTTTACGGAAAAAAAATATTTTCCAAAATCGACCTCATCCGTGCATACCATCAAATCCCAGTGCACAAAGACGACATTCAAAAAACCGCTATTACCACACCTTTCGGCTTATGGGAATTCAAATTCCTTCCCTTTGGGTTGTGTAATGCAGCTCAAACTTTCCAAAGGTTCATATCTGAAGTCCTACAAGACTTAAACTTTACATTTGCTTACTTAGACGACATTTTAATAGCCAGTTCCAATGAGAAAGAGCACATGACTCATCTCGAAACTCTGTTTAAAAGACTAAACAAATACGGCATTAGAATCAATTTGTCTAAAAGCATTTTTGGGGTCACTGAACTACCATTCTTGGGTTACTTGGTTAACGAACACGGCATAAAACCGCTGCCTAGCAAAGTTAAACCAATTTTAGACTTCGAACAACCCCAAACATGTAAAGGTTTAAAACGCTTCTTAGGACTCTTGAACTTTTACAGACGGAATGTCCCGCAGGCTGCTAAATTACAAGCGCCTCTAAACGAGCTTTTAAAAGGCTATAAAAATAATAGCAAAAAGGTTATTTCGTGGACAACCGAAACGCTAGAAGCCTTCACGAAGTGTAAGGAATCGCTAGCTAACGCGGCATTATTGGTACATCCCAACCCAGACGCACAGCTTTGCTTATGCACCGATGCAAGTAGTACATCTATAGGCAGTTCTCTCCACCAGATCAGCTTAAAGCAGGATGTACAAGTAATCGAGCCCTTAGCATTTTATTCTGCTAAGCTCACACCTGCACAGCAGAAATGGTCTACTTATGACAGAGAATTGTACGCTATCTACGCATCTATCAAGTATTTTAAGCACTTTCTCGAGGGCCGTGTTTTTACTATTTTCACGGATCATAAACCCATCACTTTCGCCTTTAATCAGAAGGGAGATAAATGGTCTCCTAGGCAACTGAGACAACTAGACTACATCGGCCAGTTTAGTACGGATATTCGCTACAACCCGGGACGCGACAATATCCCTGCCGATTTCTTTTCTAGAGTCGAATCCATTACCTTCCCGAGTACATTAGATTACTCGGCAATCGCAAAGGCACAAGAGGGTGACAAAGAACTTGAAAAACTAATCAGTACACACACTAAATTAGTATTTAAACGAATGACAATTCCAGAAACTCAAACTCCCTTGTATTGTGAGGTATCTACAGACAAAATTCGTCCGTACATTCCAGAATCCTTTCGAAAGAAAGTATTTGACAATTTACATAACTTGTCTCACCCAGGTATGAAGACCACAGCTAAATTGCTAAGTTCTCGTTTTATTTGGCCTGGCATTCAAAAGGATTCACGGACTTGGACGAAATGTTGCATTCCTTGTCAGTTGACTAAGACGCATAGACATACAAAAACCCCAATACAGAATTATACTGTTCCAAGAGATAGATTTGACCACGTACACATAGATCTAGTCGGCCCTTTACCCGTAAACAAAAATTTTAAATATTTGATTACAATGATCGACAGATTTACACGTTGGGTTGAAGCAGTACCCGTCACTAACATAGCCAGCGACACTGTTGCTGGAGCGTTTTACGAAAACTGGGTAGCAAGGTTTGGCGTGCCCACAACTATTACAACCGACCAGGGTCGGCAATTTGAATCTTGCTTGTTTAATTCTCTCTTACATTTATTTGGGATAAAAAGAATTCGTAGTGCAGCTTATCATCCACAGGCCAATGGCCTTATAGAGAACTGGCATAGAGGTTTGAAAACTGCGTTGAAAGCCTGTCTGACCGACCAATGGTTGGAAAAATTACCTACTGTTCTATTAGGACTTCGGTCCGTCTATAAAGAAGAGTTGAGAGCAACCACGGCTGAGCTGGTATACGGCATTTCGCTTCGACTCCCTGGAGAATTTTTCCAGCCCTCTGCAACAGATATTAATGTTCCCGACTTCATTCGACAACTAAAGCAGCAGATGGAGCACCTAGTACCTCGGCCAACGTCTTCTCACGGCCGTGAACAAATATTCATTCCCAAATCACTAGCTACTTCCAAAGATGTATATGTCCGTAAGGACTCTGTGAAACCACCGCTGTGTCCACCGTACGACGGACCATTTCCTGTGCTAATGAGAACCAATAAATTTTATAAAGTTTTAATGAAAGGCCAGGAAAATATAGTCACCGTTGATCGATTGAAGCCTGCTTTCACTTTGAACGAGCATCAGGTAAAAAGTGCTGATCTGACCGGAAACACTACGGTCACACGCGCAGGACGTACCAGCAAACCCCCGGAACGTCTGCAAGTTCGTTTCCACTAGGAGGGGGGTACTGCGGCGGCAGCACTTTGCGTTATGTCCCTCTCCACCTCCAGGACACGAGTCTCCAAGAGAATCGACTTGAAAGCACGAGAGGGTTTTCGCAACCAGGCCAGTTTTTTCCACAGAAGCAGAGTTATGCTAATGTAACCGTGTTGCTATGCGAACAGCGACACTATATAAGGTCTGTAGCTAGTTACTAACGTATGTAGCGAGTTACTACGCCTGGGGTATAGTCCCCTTTTTGTATTCGGCACAAGGTGCCAGTTTGTGTTTTATCTGTTTTATGTTTTCGTTTTAATAAAGTGTTATGTTGGGAAAAGTTGTGTTCAATCGTGAATACACACACGTACAATGAGAAGGGCAGAAAGTTATCATCTGCCACTTCAACTTCCATAAAATGGACATAAATTTTAACCAGCCGCTCCTACCCTCAAAATTGCACTAATTCGTGTCTGATTCGAAGTTTCCTTAGAATTTTCTTTTGCAATGATAACTTGAGAAGAAAAGAAAAAAAAAGAACTCTTACTTATTTTTTATAAGTCAAATCAATCCTCCTTTCTTTTAAACTTGCGAATCGGTCAGTGATGTCCTCATAAAAAGGCGTTGTTTTAATTCAGATATCATTAATTTTAAAAGCTTTTTAAATTCCCCATGTTTAAAGAATTTTCTCGCTCGCCATGTCCTCTAAATGCCAGTTCTTGCTTACTTAAAAAGAATACTGCTTTGATGGGTAGTTGCATGAAGCGTCTATTGAGGCTTACATTCTTGATAATTTCAGCAATATAAAGTCGAGAGTTTTCCTTTAATGCGTCAGCAATTTAGCTCCCACTTCTTATCAACTCCTTAAATTTCAAAGAATTTTTTAAATGCTCGATTGAGGTTTCACGTGTTTTACATGCTCGTGTAATGGTTATTAATCCATCCTATCCAGTACCATTCCAAACGCTCTTTTTTTATCTCAACGATTAAACACGGCCAACAAAACATTTTTTTTTGTAAATAAAAACTGCCGAAATGGTGCCACATAGCCACGAGAATAGTGCATATCATGATGAATGGAAGCTACGACCATGCTGAGACGAACCTGCTTTTTTCTTATGAATGGACAATTTTGGTGTCGGTCTATTTTCTTTTAGTGGTTGTCGTTTATCATCTTCTTTCCATGTGTTAAACGGAGTTTCAAGCAAGACGCAAACTGGATAATAACGAGGCTCCATGTTTCAAAACGGTTAAATCATAGATTCCAATAACACATGGACAAAGGAACAAGTAAAGATAAAAACTTTCAACCTTCCCAGAAAAAAAAGCTATTGTTTCCGTTAGAATGGGCTAGAACAGCGGTTCTCAACCTTTTAACGTCGTGCCCCCCAACAAAGGCTAACTTACAGTGGCGCCCGCCCCTCACATTTTTCAGCATACATTGAGTGTTTTAATCTTTAATAATGAACATTTTAAGCGAAAATGGATATATTTTTGAGTAAAAATGAGAATAAGATGATTTTTTAAAAACATGCATCACTACTTGCTCTTTAGTTTTTCTCGCCCCTGCAAACGGTCTGATGGGGGCGCGCCCCCTTCAGGTTGAGAAACGCTGGGCTAGAACATATATTCTCTGTGTCTTATTCTCTCCCTCACTTCTCCTCCGAGCCAATAGTTAGTCGAATTCACAAGTGCAGCCGTAGTCAGAAAACCTTTCTTCAGCTAAGTCTTAGCTACATACTCCCTATGCTATCCTATGCCGGAGAGACTGTTTACATTGTCGTTACCATGGCTTACTATGGCAACGGTGCTGCCAATTTCTTTATCAGCTGTGAGGGCTGTACCAACGACTTTCGTAAATGAATTGCGGGAAGATTAAACGGCTTTTTTTTTTTTTTTTTTCTGAATGAGCGATCCTGCACTTTCTACAATAAGTTTTTTTTTTTTTTTGAGATTTTTTTAAAATTTATCATAGGAATTCCGTAATTCTAATCTGATTTTAAGAAAATTTATAAAATAAATTCTTTTAAAGTATGTGCTTATAATTTCAAGTGCAGCCCGGCAGTACTTGCTGTATCCCACGAGCCGCCACTGGTGAGGAACAATTAATAATGGAATCATTATGTAAAAAAATTGAATCAAATTATGTTTCTATAAAATAAAAATATCACGATTCAGTAACCTTGTGCGTCTCCATTTATTTTTCATCTAGTTGTAGCATAAAGATGTAACAGTCAAACAGTGTCTGAAATTATGTCCCACGCTTAAACAAGATTCAATCAGTTATATTTCAGTGTTACAGTAGTTGCCACATCCATAAGAGTTGAGAGTAATAAGAAAAACCAACGGGTACTCTTAAATTGGTCACCTTGCATATGCTGTTTGAAAATACTGTGCAGAGCATTTATATCTCTATAGATTTGTAGACCCCCCCCCCCCCCAAATTTGAGTAATGCATTAGCAGTTTTTTATATACGTAAATTCTGGAGATCAATTAAAGATGAAAAAATTTCAGAGCTACATATATCCCTTCTCCCAGGATATTTTTTTCTCAAGGAGCGGGGGCGGCCTTGCACGAGCACACCCTCATTCAATGTGCATGTACATTTTCAGGGGAGCCCTGTACACAGAATTATTAGAAACTATTTATTTGCTATTTTTTGGCTGGGGCGCAGTTTCAGCCCCAGTAATACGCGTCCAATCTTCTCTTTTTTTAGATCTTCCTGGTCACTGACCGACCTTTGCATTGTTCTTCATCACCCCATCCGCCGTCGTCAAAATTTTATGTAAATGGCTGAGTTACTGTGCCTTTTCCCTTCCATCGCTGCCTTCCTTATCTTGGTGGATGACCGAAATGTTTCAACCATTTTCCTTTCCTATCGCTCCTTAAAAGGGTCGTACGGAACTTTCTAGATTGTGCATTTAGGAATATTCCCGTGCTGTTTTATGACGAGGACAATCGAATAACCGGCGTCGTAAATCTGAGGCAAAATGCCTACGAGATGATCGGGGCGATGGAAAAAGTGAGTGTATATTTTTCCCGTCACTGAAAGATGCTCTTTATGGAAAAGTAGTGTACCGGGCACTTTCGCCGGTGTTATAGCGAAGCGCACTTTAGACCTTGGGAAAAGCATTGCCTGCATGCGATGAGGCTGCTCGTATGAAGCTGTTTCGGGAACGCGCGTGTTCGGGCAACTATTATGGCATTGCAGGCCCACTAGGCTACAGCCTAACTCGCAGGCCAACTAGGCTACAGCCTACAGCCTCCAAATTTTAGGGGCCCCCAAAAGGATTAAGTTCTATCCCTAAAAATAAAATGCTAAATGTTTAACAGCAATGAAAATAGATTATGAGATACACTGACAACACACGCCGCTGAGGAAATTCAGCGTTGTGTGAAAAATATTAATGTGAAAGCATGTGAAAAAATTAATATTCAACGATAAAACGAATGTTATGTTAAGGTTCCAAGCATTCCGTCATGGAGTATTCATTGACATGATGTCATAATTCGGGGCCCTCCCTCTAGAAAATGCTGAGATAAATTAACAGATTTCTAAAATTATACGCCAACTTATGTCCTAAAACATTTCTTGTATTCGATAAGCTTATACCCCAAGCTTATCGCTCATTGTTTTTCCATAATCTACAAGCCCAACCTCCCCACAGCAGGTAATTTTCGTGTAATAATTCAATTTTACGAACCAAATTTTTCAGCAAACCTCTTTCAAAGCATAGCATTACGTGTGAAACTTAACCTAAGCCTTTTCCCTTGATTTTACACAAGCAGACCATTCATTGTTTCTTTTTTCTGCTACATTGTGTCCAAATATAAGCAAATTTTTCATAAGTAATTTCGCAATCTAGCCGATTATTTAAATTCAAACCAGCAATCAAAGCTGTTACAGGCACTTATTAATTTATGAGTCTTTTAAGGACTGCGGAAATATTGCATTTTTACTTAAAGTTCTCCCCCCCCCCTCCTCCAAACAACAAACTAAACTGGAAGAGCGTTTTACAAGAACGGATTCAGAAACGAAAAAGCAAGCATTTGTTAAGTATACTTACATTTTATTTCAGAATTCTGCTTTTGTGTCGTAAATTTTGGAACATGGAATCAAACGTAGTCCTATATCACAATGAGAACAGAAATATCTTGTTTCTTTTACCGCTGTCGTTCCGTTTTGTGCAGCATACAAAATACTGCCTCAGCAGTCTTAATTTCTTAGCGGGGGTTGGGGGGGATCACTTTTAAAAAGTGTCTTTCAGTCAATCTCAAGAGATTCTATAGAATACAGACCTTTTCTAAACTACTAGAACTTAGAATAGCAGCATACTAAAGAAAGTAAAAGAAAGAAGTCAAATTATCATGCACACGTCAAAAATGAGATGCCCGACCGGCACTCGGGCAAATCAGGGAAGTCTCCTTTCTAAGCCCCCGACCGGTGATCGGGCAAAAACACCAAAGTAGTTAATAAATTAAATCACTATCATCTAATTTCTTAATTAAATCACCCGAGATCTAAGAAAGGTGGCGAAATTCTCGTGCACTCGCGCTACTATATCGCAGATCGCGCTATTATATCTATTCAGACGTTGATATGACGTCATTTTTTAAATAGTGAAGTCGGAATACAGTCACAAACTGACTAATCATGTGGGTACGTTTATGAATATTAAGCGTAAATGGGGAAGAGTATGAAAAACACATCACTATTTCAATAAACAATAGAAATTTGGGAAATTGACCATTCTTTGTCAAAATTTAATGTATCTTTCACAGACAACACGCGACAAAAATTGATAGTTTGACAGTTCTATTTCCTTTGATTGATGCAATTTTTGGATATAAGCACATTGCGTATGAAACTTGGTTCAGAAATTTTTTAAAGCCTTGAAGTTTTCGTCTAAGTGATTATTAACAGACAAATGAAAATGACGTTTTAGACACTATATTTCTATACGATTCTGATTATGCACATTACCTCTCCTTAAAGTTTGTCCGATCATTATGGGACATCCTGTATATATGTCCCACTGTGGTACAGAATACGCAGGTGCACTTGAAATACTTTTAATCTTGAAGATAATTGTGTACATTATGTACTACTTGGAGTAACCTTTACTCAACAATTGGTTTCATAAATATTTTTTTAGGGGAGGGGATTGCGCAGTTTTTATAATGAGGGGAAGAGTAAAGGATGATGACGATGACTCCCCATCATTAGAAATGGACTGACGGATGGACACATGAAGTATCGTAAAAGTTAAGGGAACTTAAAAAATTAAGCTGAAAGTTCGCCGTAATATTGCTGTGCAATTACTAAGAAACACCCACAACTCTAGATTTATAGTTCAACCCCAATAGTCCTTGTGTAATTGCAGTCCAGATTTCTTAAGGGTCAGTGAATTGGATGTCACGTGTCTATATCAATGTTAAGGGGTCGCGTTGACTTCCTGAGCTTGTTGGTCTAAAAGACTTGAGATTAATCATTTGTGGCCCCTTTTGGAATTTTCAGGGTTCTTTTCAAAAATATTAAAAAACAATGAAAATACTTATGTTTAAAGCATAACAAAAATGCGTTCTTAAGTATGTCTAGTCGAAAAAAGTGGGGCCTGGGTACTTAAAGAAAATGGTTCTTTTTTAGAGAAAATGGGTAAAAATACACGATAGAACAATCCCTTTACAGTATGCCCACTGGAGTTCTTTGTCACCCTCTTATCCTTTTACAGGCCAGTGCTAACAATTGGGGACATAAAATTAAAAATTGTTTTAAAAATTAAATTTTATCAATATTGACTTGAAATAGTTAGCCGTTTTAGTTAAAATATGACATGACTTTGAGATAGAAGTTTCATTTCTATCATTAATGGGAAACTGGATAGAAAATCACGAATAGCCATTTTCATAAATTTTTAGAGCTATCTTCCCTCCCCCTTCAAACTTAATTCATATATTTAAATTTAAAAATAAATAAGTGAATCTTTAAATAAGTGAAATATTAAGAATTAATGAAACTACTTTTGAAAGTATCGTCAAAGTATATCCCTCTAAATTTATAATCTGAAATTAAAAATGTTTCCAATCGGGAACGAACAGTTAAAATAGTACACAATGTTCTTTTCCCTCCCATTTAAAGGACCAATATCTTTTCTAACGCATTAGAAGACAAAATATGCAAAAATCTAATTTAAGATATGCCTGGATCTGAATTCAGTACGTAAAAAGTTAACTTCCGAAAGCTATTTTCATAAAAGCGATGTTGAAAGTTCATAGTACAGCCTGATGAGACATTCTAAACTCTTTCAAGTCTCTACCTTCATTGGATTCTTTAAAGCTCTCTTCAAAAGCCTCACGACGTCTTAAGAGAACAGGTTTACTATGATCTCCAACGAAATCTGCGAATTTCAGTTCGTTGAGCCCATATCTAAATTTTGAATGAAGCGTTTGGATTTGTTAATTCAGAACTACTTTACGCGGTGCTTTCGTGTCCGATACCAATCAAGATTCTGAGCGCATCAGATGCAGTTCATGTTTGCCACTGTTTCCTCCAAGAGGAACACTGCAAAAGTCAAATTAAGTCATAAACTAATAAACAATTCTTCCTACGGAACTTTGACTATAAAAGGATAATACGCCTATGTTCCCAGTTAGGAACAAATTAAAAATTTACTGAAAATAAATTTTATCAATTTTGACTGAGAACATTAGGAGATAGATGACTTTATTTTTTGAAATAGAAGTTTAATTTCCAACATAATATTGAAACTGGACAAAATAAAATTATCACTTTCATAAGTTTTTACAGCTATCTTGATACACCTCCCTCCCCTTCAAATCTAATTCATATCTTCATTTAAATTTAAACAAAGTTTGTATTAATTCTTAATACTTCACTTATTTAAACTACCTATCACTTTCAATTTTTGAAACCAGTGTAAAATTACTCAGAAATGACCAGTGTCCCCAGTTAGGGAAAACAGTGAATTTTGTATTCAATTTTTCCCCCATTTAAATTACCAATAGGCTATACCAAAGCATTGGAGACAAAATAGTTGTTTTGCATCATTTAAAATATGCCTGGATTTGACTTCGGTCTGTAAAAGATTAATTTCTAGTAGACGTTCCCTAGAACTCTGCTTATTAGTCACTCTCGGCGAAGATGCTATTTTGGTTACACTGACCAGATGCTTAAATATGCCTTATTTTTCAAGAACTGCAACTATAATAAGATTAAATACATTGTGTTATTTTCAATATTAGATACGAGAAGTATCATAAAAACCAGCTCAATGCATGATTTTCAAAAGATTTTAAAATATTACTTTTGAAACTCTCGGCCGGTACTATCATGTTGCAAAATGATTTTGAACCAATTTATATTTGGCTGAAATCCGCCGTTAAATAGTTCCCAACACACACACGTTGTACATGCACTTATTTCATACAATTTTCTGGAATAAAAATAGGCACTTTTATGACTTTTCATCAAAATAGTTTCAACGTTAAGGAGTTAAACATTCTAGTAAAGTATTATCGTCAAGTTTTGAAAGTTGACCTGAAATAGAATGTATTTGTACTTCAATTGAAGACAATATATAGAGGAACAAAATTTTATTAAAACAGTAGGCATAATACATTGAATACAAAGTTTAACAATGGATGCATATTCCACGATTGAAAATTTAGTTGCATCAATGGATCTCTAATAAAAGTACAAGTGAATGATTCTCCAGAAACTTACAATCACTTTATAAATGAAATAGAAAAAATAAAATTTAAGTTTAGATTTCTAAAATCCAATTAACTATTGAAAATTTGAAGACTTGCTTCAAATCGTAACATACTGTTGATATAAACAAGAATTGAAGGGATCTGTCAACATATCGATACACATTTTTTTCAAAAATGAGATTGCATATTTTTGAACAATACTATGAAAGCAAAATTTATTCTAAATGAACAGAATAGTAGATGCTGTAGAATTATTTTTTTACTTTACATGTTTGAAATTTAAAGTTCTATTTCAAATGTTTAAAAATTTATACATCATAAACTATTAACCATTAAAATTGTAAAAGAGACTGCGAATGACACTTCATTATATTTTACAAAATAATGCAACTTAAAATGTCCGCAAACTGCATTCAATTGAGTACATACAAAATACTTCCAAAAGTTTAAGTTCTTGCAGTCTGGGGACAGTATACATTTCTGGAGAACCACTCAATTTCATGCAGATTAACACTACTTCGATAATTCTAATAAATATATAACATACAGCATTTGTTACATAGTAAAATTCTCTCATTCTCCTATGCATTTTCCAAAGACAATAACTGAAATTGAAACGGCAAACAAGTTTAGTCTTTTAGAAATTTTAGGCCCTACCTCTGATATGCGATGCGATATAATGGCTTCTAACAGTTTAGAAATGTAGTTCAGTTTAAGCAATAAACGTACGTTTAATTTTATTTAAAAAAGCATAAAATACATAAATTTTGAAGAATCTTATTTAATGCATGAAACACGCTTGTAGATTCGTTAAAAATACATCTGATCATGGTTGCACTAATTTGACAACTGTAAGATTACAGTTATGTAAAGTCAATTTTTAAAACTTTTCATTAAAAAGTTAACATAGATTAATAATAACACATTTCAGCAAACTATTCATACAACACATCAAATATCACTTATCTAAAGAATGATGATTGGTCATGACAAATAAGGCCGACAGTTTAAAAGTTCTAGAAAATTTTAAATATTTCAACAGTATAAATTCACCCCCCATTAGAAAAAGGTATAAATTGATAAACTGATAATTTTTGGATCTTCCTGGTTTTTCTAAATGATAATGTTGCGTTTAAGCCTTAGTTTGGTCAGCTACTGCACGTTTACGCTATCATACTTTACGCAAGCAACCATCTTTCAAAAAAAAAAAAAAAAAAAAAAATATTCAAACTGGTGCACCGCTTCTTACAATGATTTGATGTTGCAACATCATTAAAAGGAATAAACAATTTTCTGGGCATTTTAGACAGAAACTAATCCGAATACATGTAGCACTTACGCCTGTTTACTTGTTACTTCCTAGTAATCAAAACAAATACATATGGGAAGCCCCCATCTTTATACCCAAGCAACCATCTTTAAGAAGAAAATTTTTCAAACTGGTTTTGCAAATCTTAGAATGATTGGATGTTTCAACATCACGAAAAAGAAAATTAAACGATTTTCTGGGCATTTTAGAAACTAATCCGAAAACATTACACTTACAACACTTGTTTGTTTTGATTACTAGGAAGTAACAAGTAAATACATATGGGAAGTTGCGCTAACCACTTCCCTAACTATCAAGTTATTTGGGAGCCTCATTAAGGAAGGTATTTAATGTTTCCAGTAAGTTAACTAAAAAACTACATAGACTTTTCCCTATATATGCTGCATTTAATTCCAACCCCTACCCTTATTCCCACTTCAAAAACCTTCACAGGTCACAAACTAAATTTCCAACATATTGTTCTAAATTGATTCCAAAGGAAACATTAGCCAAGCATGATAACAGCATTTAGTAATTGTCGAACATGACAAAGTTAGACTTTGCAGATACAATGAGCAAGTCAAGATGTGGTTCCAAGATTTATAAAATTTCCGTAAACACAAAATGGCATGTCAATGTAGTTAAGCATCTTTTACAGACCACCTGAAATCATTTACTGAAACAAATGAATTTTGCTTAGCTAAGTTTCTGTATTTCATATTCTATCATACATTATTTCGCTATTTTATCAATGATTACTATATCAAATGTGCAGTTGCAGCTTTAGGTATATGAATCCAGTCTAAGCAATCCAATAGATATATTAAGCATCAACGTTTAAACCTATTGCAAACTTGTGATTACCCTAGCTTAACATTAAAATGCACGTTGACAAAAACTGCTACTTTAAAAAGGTTTCCAAATGGAACGTCAAATTTAAAACAAATTTTAATAAAAGTTGCATTAAGAGGGATTCTAGCAAACATCTCATAGAAGAAATACTTTATAAATACAAAATTTAATGAACTGAAAAAAAGATGACATGGTAATTTAGAAAGTTGCAAATAACTGGAGTACTTACAGTAGCTACAAATTTTATTTATAATTAAATCTATGTTTGACCAAACATTCTTATTTGAAATAAATTCGTACTGAGTACCATTATCACCAACAAATAGCTTCAAATGCATTTTACAGTTTTCCTGTTGCACAATAAACAATGTACTGCACATGCCATATGAATAGAAACATTTTCATCCAAAACCTCAAGTAACAGCGATGACTGATTTTGTAAACAAATTTTATAAAGGAAGCGGATTATTGTTAACCCTACAAGGCACCTGGTATACGTGAAACAGCCACTAATTATTCCTCTAAGTCTATAAAACGCTAGTAGACAACCGTCTATTTTTAAGAGTATACATAGATAGCAGCCATATAATTCAGGTTGTTGCGTACAGTTGTCTTTACTGATCATATTGCCAAAAATGATTGAAATTTAAACATTAATCTATGTTTTATTTATTTTGGAAAATTAACAAAATTAATCAAAGAATTGGCCCGGTAAAAAATTACCGTCTGTTAAATTAGTCATATCAAGAAATAATTTTAATGCTAAAATTTCAAATTAAATACCCAGAAGTATAGTTAAGGCTAAGTACCACATGCAGAACTAAAAGTGATTTCCAAGTAAGATATTTGGTTATTTTTTAAATTAAATTATTTTTCACCAAATTATCATCTCATTTAAGGTACAGAAAAAAAATTAGTCTTGTAGGGTTAAGCATCTGCTTTCAAGAAGATTGTGTTTTTCCAATTGGGGTAGAATATGTAGCTGAATTTTACCTTCAAAGGGTCAGTAATCTGAAAATAGCCAAATAATTTTCTAGTATGGTACATGTAAATTTACATATTAAATTTATATTATAAGATTCAACAGAAAAATTTAATCACGATGAAAAAAATTTAACCTATTGAAAAGCCCTGCTGTGATTGTACAAGCTCGTACAGATGAACTATTAGACTTTAAATTGGCTTTTCTAAAAATTTAGTTTGCGGTATAATACTTTGGTTTCTACAATATAAAATTTAACTGCCCTAAAAGATACTTAAAAATGCAAAGATTTTAATTTCAACATTTCACTGAATTTTCAAAATATTATGGAATGAGTGACAATTATTTATTAGTCGCTTTCAAAGAATGTTACTAGTCGTTATAACAATGGGCCATTTGCCTGTAAATGTAACAAAGCAGCCAATCTGTTATAGTTTGCATGAAGTGTTGTATTGAAAACTACGTACAAAATTTAAATTTTAAAAATCTGAATTAGAATACAGTTAACTTGATATGTAAATTTATTCCAAGAACTTAAAATCTACATTACAGTAGTTAAAGTAGGCTCATTTCAAGATTTTAACCGATAGATTAAATTGCAATTCATTCCACGCTTAAAATAGTTCCATTGCTCAAAAAGGTACCAGACACCCTTAAACAATCTTAATCATTTTTCGCCAAATAGTTTTTTTTAAGTTCAGGTTAAGCCATCAGCTTATTAAAATTTTTGTTTTAAAATGTAGCCAAGTCACGTTTAGAGGTATCTGCTCAATCCACCCATTCTCATTGTCGCAGAGACACGAGGGCGAAGATTCCCCTTCTGTACCAGCATCGTTTCCAAGTTTTGGTCGTCGGACACTCCGTTAAAGCTCTGCGTTGCGGGGGCCCCGGTCGCAGCGCAGAGCCCGTCAGAACATTCGAAGACCGAGGCAGGGAAGTAACGCTGCTGCAGAGAGGGAATCTTCGCCATCGTGTCTCTGCGACAATGAGAATAGGCAATTGAGCCAATATTTACCAGCATGACGTTGCTACAAAAATGTATTTTTATAAGCTGGTGGCTTAATCTGAATTATTGTAACTTTAAGTTTGTCAAACATTTTTCAAGCTAGCTTAAGAGAGAGTTGTCTGGTACCTTTTCGAGCAATAAAACAAATGAAAAGTGACTTAAAAATTAATCTCTCAAATCTTAAAGTTAGGCAACTGATTCATGTAGGAATTAAAGTCCCATATCTTGATGCAGTTCTTTAAATGGGGCCTTATTCGATACTTTGTATTAAAGATAGACAGCACAGGAATTACAAAGTTAAGGCACAGACTTAATATTATGCGTCTCTGTTGTACAATAGGTAAAGTCACTAAGAATCATTTAGAGACTTTAGTGGTCAATGATTTTCTTTCTCCCTGTAACAGAGCTAAGGCAAAAATCTCCGAATCCAATTTTTAAGCGAATTAACAAGAAATTTATAACAACTTTTCGCAGTCTCACACGTTCGAAACACTCATTTTGAACAAATTTACATATTCTTATCAATATCATTAGTAGCTCTGTTATTCTCCTCCCCGTCCCCAACCTCTTCCAAATCTACATTTACTACAATGGCTTGTCACACATAAGATGGCTATCGCATATCTTCATAACTGTAGCAAATTTAAACGAATGGAACCAACTCCGGTCACTTTCGCTATTGAATAACATTTTATACACCATCTTGATATGAAATTCAAGACATTTTTCAATTAACTAAACCTAACAAATATTCTATAACATTTTCTCCAGCAGTTTTTTAAATGCAATTTCTGTACAAGAGAATTTCAAGTTCTAACTACATTAACATTGACACAAGTTGCAAAACTACTATAGTTTCCCATATTGTAGATGAAGACATTTAAATTAATCGTTAAATAAAGACCTTTAAAAGTAATAATAAATGCAAGAATTTAAAATGCATTGCCAAATTTCTGTGCTCCCCCCACATGGATTAAAAATACAGATTATAAATTTACCTTTTTATAAAGAGACAAATTAGAAACTTCCAGTAATTTTGTGTATATAATAAATATTTTTGGCCTTCTGTAATACGGCAGACATACCACTATATAATCACAATTTAATTAGATTATAGTACATCCGATGACAAAACTTTAGAATAATGAACGATAAGAAACATTCTATCGCAATTCGATTAAGCCACTGGTGATTGACTAGCAAACTTCTCCCATAATAAATACATTAATGCTGTCTAATAATTTCGCGCCGTTTGTAGTCTCTTCCTGTTTTAGAGAAGTTTGAAAGTTTCACTACAGCACAATGATTTTCAAAAAATATATCCAAACCAGAGCTCCAAAAGGCGAAAGTTTCATAAAACAAGATGACAATGATAAAAATTCCAAAGAACTTTACTTTCTCAAAACAAAAGTAAGAAGTTAAGTTTATTTGGATAACTGAATCCCTAACTTTTCAACGAAATAGGAAACAAAAGCTTAGATTCTGTACAAATCTATTTTTATGAGGTCTAAAATAGTATTTAGTCATTTTAAGCACCAGTTTAATATTTAACCTTTAACGTCAAAATATTGACGAACGAGCAGAACTGAATTATTGTATTCAGCCCAAATTTAATCAAAGAGATATAACCAATCACCAGTGGGTTTTTATAAGGAATTAGAGATTATGATAGACAATGCATCTTGCGCAATAGCTTTTTTTTTCTGACAGTTTGAGAAATTAAATTAACGGTATTTGTGCCAATTAAATGCCAAATTACTGGTCTGAACATTAATTTCCTATTACTGGAAGCTTTCGAAGATTTTAGCAAGGGAAGAGACATTCTTGTATACACAACAATTAACTACGCCATGTACCCTCTATCCTACTTCAGATAAAACTACAATTCACTTTAAATGATGCGCTGCATGTTGATTAACAGAAATTCAATATAACTTTAAATACTTTACATGGAGCCAATTCGTATTAAGGTAGTCCACCAAGACAAAGAAAGTTCATCTTTCATGTAAAAATTCAGTTCTAGAAGACTTCATAATCAACACCTAGTGATGGAGACAGCAGCATTCAATATTTTCTGTATAACCGCAAGCTATTTTCACAAGCAGACTTGAGTGCTCAACCACAGTCCAGTCAGCAGGGATTACCTTGACGATGATGAGTATTCTGTCGGACAGAGGGCCAGGCAGTCATTTCATTCCTGTGAAACAGAATTGGGAGACATTAGATATAACTATAATATAGTAAAACTTAAGTTCTCTTACAGCAAGACTAGTACTGAAGTACGTGGGGCAGCTGAGGAAGTGTTATTAAGCTTAATATGAATTCATAAAGACTATATGCTGAAGACTACTCATCGTTGATTTAAAACACCGAGCGTTTTAGAAGTGGGCAAAGTTTAACAAGGTAATCTTTACGCAGCTTTTATAAAAAAATTGTCAAAAATACAAAATGTTGATTCGAATATTTAACTATCGAGTTCCTAAATAACAAATTTTAAAATCTAAACATTTTATGTTACCAGTGTATTACAATTTCTAGATTCATTGCAGTGAAAACTAGAATGAAGTAGATGGGTTTATACTTCAAAGGTCAAAAGAAATATTTTCGCAGTCTCATATTTGAACAAAAGCGAACCGCCTAAAAAAGTACGTTCAAATGTAAACGACTGCACTATCATCCCGCAACAGTAACACTGTTCGAATTTTTTAAAGCCTAATAAGCAGTATTATATCTCAGCAATTCGTGCTTTTGACGTAACAAGTAAAAATATGCGTATTGCAGAGAAAACTGAATTCTAAGACTAAACTACAAAAACTAAGAAAATTATAAAACTAACTCATAACTTAGCGGATTGAAATGTCAAAACTTTTCAGCTTGAGTACCGCCACTTTGTTTCCGGATCCATGGCAGTTTCAGCAGATGAGAAGCGAAGCTGCAAACCAACTCCCAATGCTTGACCTCGACAAACTTGGGTACATCGGAAGTCATCCAAATGTGTTCTCGCCGACTGGTTCCTGATGCTCCCAAATTGCAAGACTGATTCCTAATGCTCCATTGCCTGAAACTGCAAGCCAGCCGCAGTTTCTGCTCCATCTGCATTAAAAAATTAAAATAGTAATCAAATGTATATTAACATGAAACGAGTCAACTGTAAACTAAATACCAATAATGCAACTCTGGGTTAAACGCTTACAAACTTCTTCACTTCAAGTTCTGCCACTGCGTTTGGAGCGATGTCTTCTTTCTGCAGGATAGAAGTTTAAGAGCTGACCTTTTACTGGAGTTGGACCCTGACAGACTCAGTGGCACTGAAACTATGCCTTCTCGTTGATTTGTAGCGATGATTCCGAAAATAGCAAGATTGCTGCTCAAGTCTCGTTCCTGGAACTTCAATTTCTCAAATACAAAAAACAGTTCAGTTAGATTTCTTTCATGTTGATGGAACCAAACTAGAAGTAATGTAAATTAATGTAAAATAATTCAATTACAAATTTTAGAAAGGCAGAGATGTTTCTCCTCAGGGCTGTAATTCAGTTGAAAGTTCGAGTATTTTACCTTTGACTTAATTATCTGTTCATGAAATTTTTAGTCAAAACTTTCCAAGTGAAATTTGACCTGCTGTTTGAGAGTCGTTTACCTCAAATTTCTCAGACTTGAGTGTGACGATTTAAGGCTTTATTACTTCTAGCGATGTTTCCATGTAAAATAGGACGCAATAACAAAGGGATGTAAATAACTCTTCAAAGCACTGAAACTTTGTTAAAGAGTTAATTTAAGGGTTAGTATTGTTACAGATTGTTAGTTTAAGTGTTAGTACACTTTCTGCGCTTTAAAAGAGTTATTTATCTGGCAGCAAATTTTGTGTTAACATCTTCGAATGCAGTACGATCAGTCAAACTTTTTTCACACAATGACGCCCAAGTCCTCTCAGCGTTCCCGAAGTAAATGCAGGTCGGAATCCACCATCAAGTTTTAATTTAAACAAGACCTTTAGTTCTTGTGAAAACGTTTGGTATAAAATACATACGTTCTCTACTATGGGCAATTTAGATTTTAATGAAAACTCGGCAGTTCTAGCTGTTAAAAGAACCGATTTTATCTACTAAATGAGGTCTATTTTCTATGTTTGATAAGACTCGTATCCGATTTTTATCAATCATAAACGCTGCTCTCAATATTGTCGAGAATTAAGCGACACAATTCGATAATTGTTCAAAGTGTGCGCTTTTACATATTTATTTTCGTGAAAAGCTACAAAAATGGATCTTTTTGCGAAATCCGTTTAAATCATTTTTCTATAATGAATCTCCGATTTTACAATTAGCCGTTTCTAGTTTATTCACTTCGAATCTTGTTGCGCGTTACACCCCATTTCTAAGAATTTATCTTCCCTTCGACGTAAGCGAACTGTGACGCAAACACAGGCTGGGAAGGGTTTCAGGGACAGCGGGCGACCGAGTAATGCTTACAAGAAGGCTCACGATATAAATTGCTCAAAATGAAGAATAATCGAAAGCTTACAGTTATTAGCTGCTATAATTCGGATCCAGTTCGAAATTTCTTCAGAGACTAAATTTCAGTATAATTACCAAACTGCTCCAGCCTTAGGCTCCACTGCTTTGAGTCCAAATCCAAAGAGCTGTACAACTTATTCTTGATGTAGAGCTAGAGTAGAAAACTAATAAAACAGTTTAAAAACTCGTACTGAACATTTTATAAAATTTATTCCAGTGTCATTAATCATGGTTCCTCGGTGGAATAGCCGAAAGCCAATTGCAGATCTGACTCGGCAGCATTTTATTCCGCTTTGACTCAGCTGCTCAAGACAAGGCTGCAATTAAAACTTACAAAAATTAAGTTAAAAAAGTGAGTTTGAACTGAAAATAGAAAGTTAGGTTTTGTAAGAACCTTACCGTAACGAAATTTAAGGCTGCTTCGAACTTATTTTAAAAGTAGATTATACTTGAACGGTATCTTTCCTTAACATGACAATATACCATAAACTTTAAAACTTGATCTGGTTAATTCTATTTAAAGGAAGATACTTTGAATGACTGCATAAACTTCTAGGTAGTAATTTTTAACATTAATTTCACATAATTTGATTTTAAAGACCGGTACTATTAGGTTCGTCGAGCAACGAATATACCAGTAACTACACAATTAAAATTAAAAGAGGCCGTCTCCTTTAACATCGCAACTACAAATTTAAGTAAGGTAGGCTATTTCGTTTTACACATGTTGAGATACGAGTTTGTAAGAAGTTTCACCCTTTTTATTTAACCATCTGCTCTACATAGAACTGTTGCGCGCCTTAAAGATCACGTATGGAATATTCAAGTTCTTTGCGAAATTCTATACATGGGCAAGCAAACTGTACGTGCATCTGGTATCTGCTTTGAATGAGTAATTTTCAATGCTTATCAGATTCTATAGCCAAGATATAGGACAGTTACTCTTAAATGTCCACGGCTGAGTATGAAAATGCCTTAACGTTTTTTGCCGATTATTTTTATGCTGCTGAAACAAATTGACTACTTGACGGAGAAACTAACCTCCCCTAACCACTCGACCAACCTAAATTCATAATATATCATTCGAACTTTTTAGTAATGCTGTTTTCTGTTCTAATACGCTTTAGTTTTCAAAATCTATATACTTTGAGAATTAGTTCAATGATAGTTTGCATGCATATAAGGCGTTGGGGTGTATCAATCATCACCAAAGTTAAAATTATGATATTGTATTATGATTTGAGGCAACAAATCAAAAATAAGGAAAGATCACACTTTCTAGTATTCGTATATTTTGAAGCTATTGAAGGTAATACGACTATCAATCAGCATTAAAAGGTTCTAACTTAAACATTCAGATGTGAAACTTTAAAGGTATCTTACTGACCTTTGTCTTAAAAACAAGTCTGGCACTTTTCAAGAAAATTTATCTGTTTAGTAGCCATCGTTTCAAGCAGCAGTAAAGACGCACACAATAGACTGACAAAATAGCTACATTTCAGCTTTCGACGTGTACTTTTAAATATACATTTCAACAATACATATTGCAGGACCACATTCTCCAAGATAATTGGTTCAGTATTCTACTCCACACAGAAAATTTAGGTTCAAAATGAAATTCTTGCATAAATTAAGCCGTTTTCGTAAAAAGATTACTTAACTTATTTGCAATTTTTAATATATTTATTAAAAATTAGACTATTCTTAAATCTAAGTCAAAATCTAGGTTTAGTTAAATGTACTGAAGTTTGGAAACTCCAATACATGTATTGGAAATACGAAGAGAAGTCTATAGCAACTTTTCAGATAAATCTAATTCCTATTTAATCGTGGAATGTTTAACACTCCGTTTTCGTTAAAGTAGATAATTTATTCATCAGCTTAATAAAATAAATTTTGTCTAATTAGAGCATAGGCAGTCTCTTTAAAACTTTGAAACTAGACTTAACTCGCCCATTCTGTTTTGCTCAGAGCCACGAAGGCGAAGATTCCCCTTCTGTGTCGGCATTGCTTCTCCGCTTTGGTCGTTGAATACCCCGTTGGTTCTCGGCGTTGCGGGGGCCCCAGTCGCAGCGCCCAGTCCGGCAGAGCACTCGAAGGCCGAAGCGGGGAAGAAGCGCTGGCACAGAGAGGGAATCTTCACCATCGAGGCTTCGCGAAGGCGAGAATGGACGGATTAAGTCTGGCTTCAAGTCTTTAACGAGCCTGCTTATACTGTAAATTAGACAAAAATCTGAATTTTTATTAAGCTGGTGATTGCATTAAAAATGCATCGAAACTAAAATTTCGAGTGTTAAATTTAATACCTATTTTATAGTGACACTATAAAAAAGGATGCTACAGCCGTCGTCTATATGTTCAAAACATGTATTAGGATTTTTAATTGAATTTACTTTTAAAATCATGTTTGACCTATCAGGTCTGATGAAGATCACATATCCAATTTAATTATTTAATTTGGCTTTCTTTAATGTAATCAATGCAAAATCATGAATTCTAAACATTTCTGTTCTCATTTTTCCGACACTTTAGCTTTTAAGTCTGAATATTCGCTTTTCCCCCCGTATGTATTATTCCTCATTATTTGCATCATCAGACCGCTGTGGAGCCGTTTTGGGCTAAAAATGGATTACATTGCGTCCGTTTGCAAAAGCAACAGCGTTTTGCTTACCCCCCCCCCCTTTGGCATTGTGTTGGTGTTACTATTTTTGTTTCCCTGCGATATCTTTAAAATTATTTGCTCGCGATTCCGTCATTTTAATTTTATTGAAATAAGTTTTAAGGTTGCTTTGGGATGGGTGTTATTTATCTCAGCCAAGTGTTTGTTCTCGCCAATGTGCAATTCTCGGATGGCGTAATTATCAATTTTTTTACATCTTATTATCACTGTCCTTAAAGGACAAAATTTTTATTCCGTTAGCCACCAACAGCAGATCGCACAACGCCTCATAATCTTAAATTTAAATCTGCAAATAAAAATCTTCGTTATAAGGTCTAAAACAATTTACATTAAAATTTGCCAACTGAAGATTAGTCTTTTATTAAATATATTCAGAAATAGTAACGAACAAGTCTAATTAAACTCTTTTGCTAAAATTTCTTAGTTAATGCAAGAAAACATGATTCAAAATGAAGTAATGTATAATGCAGAATATTGAACAAATTATGTTGAAACGTGGGCTTGCATTATGCATTTTTTAAACATAAAAGTGCTCGTCGATGGCTGAAATATCTGATTTTTGTCAGTCCATTGTGTATTTTAAACAATGCTTGAAATCATGCCTAGTAGATGTATAAGTTCTTAGTTTTTGTGAAAAGTGCCAGACTTATTTTTAAGAGACAAAGGACAGTTTAACAGTGCGATACTTTTAAACTTTCAAATCTTTTACGTACCACTGTTTAAGTTAGTCTTAATACTGATCGATAGTCTTATTACTTTAATAGCTTCACACTTTCTTGCATTCGTATATTTTGATCTTTCCTTTTTTTGGGTTTGTTGCCTCAAAACTTATTATATCATCATTTTTAAATTATGTGATTAATTGATACACCCCAACACCTTATGTGCCTACAATCTATCATTGAACTAATTCTATAAGAGTATAGATTTTGAAAACTAAAGCAGATTAGAACAGAAAACAGCATTACTAAAAAGTTTGAATAAAATATTATGAATTTAGGTTGGTCGATGAAGGGGGGGGGGGAAATTAGTTTCTCAGTCAAGTAGTCAATTTGTTTCAGCAGCATAAAATAATTGGCAAAAAACGTTAAGGCATTTTCATTCGCAGCCGTGGACATTCAAGAGTTACTGACCGTTGAAATTCTTAGCTTTTGAATCTGATCAGTGTTCGAAATGCTCATTCAGAGTGAATACTAGATGCATGTACAGTCTGCTTACCCATGTATGGAACTTCGCAAATAATTTGAATATTTCACGAGCTTCAAATAAGTCGCTTTCGCATTAAGGCAACAAAAGTATCAACCTAAAAACCAACTTCACTTTGATTCTTTTTGAGCAGCAAGACGGGAAAAGTGAAGCAACGACTTAAATTTGATAGGAATCGTTTTAAAGCACCTTTGGGATAAGAATTTTAGATGTCTTTAATATAAATAAGCTTCAAAATTAGTCATTTTGAAATCCTCTTCCTACGCGTTGAATTCTACCTTCCCTTCAAAAGAGGTGACGTAAATCACTTACTGGGTGCCCTCTCCCAAAACTTGTTTTTAGGCATTAATATCCTAGAAAACAATTTAGCTTAACATTCTAACACAACTTATTGAAATTAATATTTCGTTTGAATGTTTAAGATAAGTTACCAAAGGAAACATAGCAGGCTCGAACCAAAGATGTGCCTAACAGAGCAGCAGGAGTCAATCCGCAGTCTTCAAAAATTTCTCAGAAGAGGTCAAAACCTGAAGAAAAATTAAATACAAGAATAAAATAAATTACTTTTAATATTACAATCTAACTCAGCTAATTGCACATAAACAATACAGATAGGAGAACTGATACTAAGCAGTTTCATTGACTTTAACTACGACTTAGTGCCTAGCGTACTAATTGTACTGAAATGAAGCCTCTCAAAAAGGGGTTGCCAGTTTAAGTTACTGACTGACAAATTTAGACAATAGAAAGGAAGAATTTTTAAAGAACAAACTCTAAAAAAAGGTTTAATTGCCTAATTTTAAACGTGCTTCGGCTAACAGATTTTGGACAGTTCTTTCACAATTTCGTAAAAAACAAAGTCATAGGAACGTATTCAAATTTTACATTTACAGCCCCTTTCAAAAACTGACCAAACTCTAGATCTCATTGTAAAATTTAACTTAGTTGGGACGTTTAGACGTGCAACTGCAATTTACTGTTACTATGAGGATTAAGTTTTAGCCACGACCTGAATTGCTGCCAATGAGTAAAAGCTTTGAATAGGACTTAATTGCAAATTTTAATATAAAAGTACGCAAACGGGCAAAGTTTTTATATCTAAGGTTGCGGGGTATTAATCTTAAACATTCAGAGTTTCTGGAATGCAAAGAGAATTGAGAAAATATCTACCCTTAATTTAACCATGTACCATATGCAAGTAACAATGTAACCTTAATTTAACCCAAGTAACACAGCCAAACAAGAGTAATTTGAAAACTTTCGATAGCCAGGTTTAATTTATTGGTTTAGAACGTAATGCGCTTCAGTAGTTATTTTAGCTTCGCAAACAAACCACTTTCAAATACTGGCAAGTAATCCATGTAGCAAATATATCCTAGAGATATAAGCTTTTCAAGTGTAATAAATAGTTATTCTGAATAAATATGAAAAGTGGTTGCAACGTACGTACTCTTACTTAACGTAACAACATGTTATAAACAATAACATCCTAAATATATCATTAAAGTATTGTCCCAACCTTTAAAACTCTAACGCTATTGAATATTGAGATATTGCATAAAGAACCCAAACCTCAATCACTATTAAATATACGCAGAGTTTAAATTTTTGGTAAAGACTAAATATTGAAAAAGAATACAAACTTACCTTTTCTCAGTTAGAAATACTACGAAACCCACAATAGGCACCTCAGCTAGAGAATAAAGAATGCATTATGCGTACAGGCAAATTTATTTTTTCTGATTTCCTCTGCTGAGATGTATGAATGATGACCGCATAATCGGAAATATCGCAAACTCTTTGTAGTGTTCATGAACCCCCGATTTGAGGGGGCATTCGTAAACGACAAAACTCGTTACACGAGTTTTCGTAAGAAAACTGGAATGCGTGTGTTTAGTGATGTCAGTGGTTATTAGTTTCTTTTGACTTTACGAAAAACTTCAGTTTATTTAGTTTCGTTGCTTAGGAGACGTGTTTGTTTACAATTCGCGAATGCGTTAATTTTGCTGCGGAGAGTATTTAGTGCATACTCAATATAAAATCAACAGGATTTTTAAAAGAAAGAGTGGCCATAATTGAAGTGCACAAATCGAAATTTAGAAATTTCAACTTAAACTTCATTTTTTCGAAAGTATTTAGGAAGACAAGTTCAAATTTCGCTAATAACGGTTTAAATCAACTTCAACCTCAACACTAAAACATGCATTTTTGAATTTTCTAAAAGGAAAAGTATAAGAAAATGATTACCTTTGAAAAATTATGTACCTTCGAAGCAATTTCTAACGTACGCATGAATTCCCTCCTCGAAAAAATAATATTTGCAGCTTCAGCAAACGTAAAATACTTTTCATAACAACATACTTTTTCATAACAACGGGCACCATTTTAAAACAAAAGCAACGAGCAACAAGTAATCTCAACAAATTCAATGAACCTAATCCGCGCTCAGTTTACTTCGTTTGAAACTAATCGCACTCAGTTTTCTATACGAATGCTCTAGTTTTTTAAACTGAATGCACTCAATTTCCTTTACGAACACCTTAGATAGAAACTCGTTGCATGAGTGCAACTCGTTTGGCGTTTACGAATGCGGCCAGTGAATTGTGAAAAGTTCAAACTAACCGTGGCGTGTTCTCATCTGATGACATGAAATGTTACGGTTAGTATAGATAGATTCGTGGTCGAAGACTCAGCAATGACCTGAACTTGCATTCACGTCAATAATGCTACATTGAACTCCATACCAGCCTACAACCCTCTTCATAGTAAAAGGACATTAAAGAGATCTCTAGCCACTTTAGTCAGGTCTGTTGCTTTAGCTGCCATACCTCAACGACGGTTGTTGTTGTTGTTATTGCTGCTGTTGTGAACATGTATATCTGATTTGTGTGCTTGGCACAAAGCCGCTTATAAATCCTCGTCAAAAGGACAATACAAGAGAGTGGGGGGGGGGGATGCCCTCCGTGGGGGCGACGTTGGTTCGAAACTCCTTCGTGCGTGGATTACGATCGAAGCATAAGTCAAATTTCTTATGTCAATTTCATACTTAAAATATCGTTCTCAGTAAAAGCAGGGTTCGTACAGATCCTGGATTAGCTAAAATTCTAAACTTTTGAAATATTGACCTTAAATGGCTGACATTTTAAAAGTGATCCTGGTTTTTTTTTTTAATATAAACTATGAAAATAAGTTCTATCAAGACTGTCAAACACTAGGGCATTTTAGGATAATTTTTCAAAAGTTCAGAATTTCAGCAAACTGGTGGCACGTTCGAACCCTGCAAAAGTGAATTATGTCACAAATAATAATAATTTTTTCATATTTCTTTCTAATTTTTTGTCTTTTCAAAAACTAATTAGTTATTGGCAAAATTAAGAGCGAAATTTCGCCATTACTCGAAAACTTTTTTGAGTGAGTGAACCTGGTCTACGGTCGTATAACACGCGCCTCACGTAGGGTTGAACGCATTGTCTGGATTTAAAATTCCTTTAGTATTATTTTTAAGCCATATATTTGGCAAATAATTACTATTTTACCTTGGCAAAAGTCTGGCATTTCTTCTTCCTGATCTTAGCAATCTCATTACTCTTACATAGGGTGCATTCTTCTGGCCATAATTGAAGAGCACAGACCAAAATTTAGAAATTTCAACTAAAACTTACACTTTTTCAGAAGTATTTAGGAAGAGAAGTTCAAATTTCGTTAAAAACGGTTTGAATCAACACCTATTTCAACGAATGTGTAGCACAGTGGTTAAAGCCGCTGACATTGGGAGATGGCTGAAGTGGAGGGGTTCTGTCTTCTAGCGGAGCCGTCGGTCTAGCGGTGTGGAGTTTTGGGCAGTTTTCTGCAGATGTAACGTGAATACGCGCCAGATACACAGAAAAGTCCTTCTCCAAGCCATTCCCCCCCCCTTGTGTTTGTCCTTTCTTTGACGTGGATTAATAAGCGGTTCCTTGTGCCCAAGTACACAAATACGAATACATGTTCCAACAACAACCAACATCTATTTCAACAACAAAAATATGCATTTTGAATTTACTAAAATGAAAAATTCAAGAAAATGGTTATCTTTGAAAAATTCTGTATCTTCGTTGCAGTTTCTAGCAGCTTCAGTAACCGTAAAGTACTTTTCACAACAACATACTTTTCGTAACTATGGGCGCCATTTCATAACAACAACGTGCAGCAAATGTGTCCTCTAAACAAATGGACGAACCTGCCTCTTGCTCAGTTTATTTAGTTTGAAACTAAACTCACTCACTTTTGTATACGAACGCTTTAGTTTATAGACTGAATGCCCTTACTTTCCTTTATGAACACCTTAGATGGAAACTCGTTGCGCGAGTGTAATTCGTTTGACGTTTACGAATGCGGCCAATTGCTAACCTAACTTCACATATGCTAAACTAAGGTTACCCCTTTTTTGTTACTGTGAAACAGATACACGCCCCTCAAAAAAGTATCAGAGCGTGTAAGTCAGATTTATTATGTCACTTTCATAATTAAGAGTAAAATATTGTACCTGTAAAAGTGAATTGTATCTTAAACCGTAAAATACCGTGAAAGCGCCCCCTCCCCAATCTTCAAGTAAAACCGCAATATATGGGGGGGTGGGGAGGTGGATAAAAGGTTGGAGGTGGTTATCGGTGAAAATCGGAAAAATGTATCGTCCAAGCTTTATCTTCAGGTGAAGCTGGATTCATACTGGCCGCTCCGTACCGCTAAGACGCCGCAATGGCGCCACTCAGCGAAGAAATGCGGAGAGCATTGCTCTGACGTCACACTTCGCTGGCATACGGCGTTATTCCTTTGGTGCATTTACTGCGGCTCCGCAAGCTCACGTGCGGGCAACCGAAGTACGTGTTCGATAATTCGACGGTCATGCACCGGTACATGACCAGAGCGTTTTCGGACATGTAGTGATGTTCTGCTCAGCATGTTCACCCAGCAAACACACACAGGTTCTCTGAACGTCTATTAACATTTAGAAAACGTCTTCTGAACGTTAATAGACGTACAGAAGACGTTCAGAGAACCTGTGTGTGTTTGCTGGGCAGTGCATAACGAGAATGAACCTGCTAGCTAGGTGGGTTATTGCGGTTATAACCGGTTATTTTTTTAAAAAGAAAATGGTGGTCACTTTTGAACTCGAAATACATTTTTTCTTTTTTTTTTTTTAATTTTAAAATTTTCAGCATACAACTGTGAAAGAAATGAAAAGGGATATTTAAGTATTTCATATATGAGTTTGGGGGGCCCTTTCAGGCCAGGGGCCCAGGGCAAGGTACCGATTTTCCCACGCGAGAATAGGGCTCTGCGAGTGTTTTCGACGAGAGAATACGTTTCTCCTAACGTCCTACGTAAAGAATTTTTTTTCCAACGTCATCGTTTTAAATTATGATGTGACTCCATTACAACTTCTACCTCAGAAAATCGAGCTTTGCACCAGATGTGCGATTCTTCTGAACGATATTTTGTTCCGAACGTAACTGCAATGTTGAAGCTTTAAAACAAAGCAGAATTTACTTCGATGCATTGAGGTTTTTTTTTTTTTAATTTAAAATTCAAAAAGTATCACTCTTAAAGAAGGACCCTGTATCCATTTTCTTAGCATTTATGAGTTTCGTTTTCATTGAAGTTGATGGACAGCTCCGAAATGGTGTTACAAATCAATAGAATAAATACTCAGTCGTTGCTAAGAAAAAAAAGGCCTTCCACCAGCAGCGGTTGGAAAGATGTCCAAATGCCCGACGCCCGACAATCGAAGTTAGCAGTTACATTGACGTAATGCTTGCTATACAGAGCATGAGTTGAAATGTATAAGAAATCGTCTATTTTTGCCCTTGGTTATTGTAATGCCGTCATCACATATTGTTTTTCGGCACTTGTATGTAACCCATGTGCATGTAACCCGAAACATCCGTACTCACGTACAGACATACATATAGTAAAACGAATTAACAACGATCTTCAGTTTTACGAATAATTTGGATTACCGAATGAAATATGTCTTTCAAAAGAAAATCGTTGAGTACGGATTCAAATCTAATTAAGACTTCACTAGTTTAAGACTTCACTAGTTCAAAGTGGTCACTAGTAACGAAATTTTCCGTATTGCGAATTTGATCTTCGGTCCAATGAAATTCTTTGTATTCCAAAAGAAAGTATTTCTATTAAAGGAAAGCAATATTAGTACTAATTCAGTGACAATGAGATTTCGTTTCAATGTACTCTTCAGAGTAACGAATTTAACCCATTTGTGCCTGGATATTTTTGCGACTTTATTCGATTTTTACTGATTACAGAAATAATAGATAAATTTCTGATGTCAACTTCTTGAACAAGGGATGATTTCTTTTAAAATCATTATGCATAAAAATCGAAAAATCAACATCCTACTTGTTCATGTTAAAATATTTTGTAGAGTTGAGGCTCAATACTCATGAACAAAGGCTAGGAAAAATAAATAACGTTTTCGACTAATAGGGAAAATGCCGTCCCAAAAAAGGGACACTAGGCATAAATGGGTTAATCTTTGACATTTACATATTCGGTGTATTAGTATTTTTACTGTACGCGCATTTGTGATACAGAAACTTTTCAAAACAAATTCGGGGTTATATCGAAATAGTTATTTTGGCTTAAATACTGAAATTTTTCGTGATCATATAATAACCCATGAAGAATGATAATAATAATAATAATAATATAATAACTGGGCTGTTCGAGCCTCGTCAGGGGTAGACCCCCTGAACCCTCCTCATTTTTTAGTTTCATTATTGCCATATGAAAACGATATTAATTGACTATGCCATTTTATCTCTGATCTTTCGCGTATTTCGCCTGGTAACCCTATATTGAAATTTTTAGGATTGTAAACAATTTATAGAAAAATACGTCGGATGCCTATTCTACAGCTTACGAAATATTGTAACGATAGATTAAAGCTGTTGTGAACTAATAGTAAATAAATATATGTAAAATTATGTCGCATACTTTTATGTCGTATTCTTGGGATAGTTTTCAATAAAGGGAGTGAGAGATAAAATGGCATAGTCATTAATATGTACACTCTCCCAAAATAGTATTCGAGCAAGAGAGAAATTTCCTATTTTAGATTTGCGAATAATAATTGAGTTTTTGTAAAACGCACAACTTGATAGAAATATGGAAAGTCATATTTATACATAGCTATTTATACATTCGGCTAGGGCTTTCGAGTTATGTGATAAACGGGCTTAAGACCAGACACCGGGCTGAAAGTAGTCAAAATTATATTCATCGATGTTCAAAACGAAACATCCATATACTCACGTACACGCATACATATAGTCAAACGAATGAAATACGAACACACAAACATATAGTAAACGAATTCATAACGAGCTTCAGTTTTACTAATAATTTGGATTAACGAATGAAATATGTCAAAAGAAATATTTCAAAAGAAACTCGTCGAGTACAGATTTAGATGTAATTAAGACTTCACTATAACGAAATTTTCCGTATTACGAATTTGATCTTCGGTCCAATGAAATTCTTAGCATTGTATTCCAAAAGAAAGTATTCCTATTAAAGGAAAGCAATATTAGTACTAATTCAGTGAAAATGAGATTTCATTTCAACGTACTCTTCAAAGTAATCGATTCAATCTTCGATATTCCCAAATTCGGTGTATGAGGATTTTACTGTACGCACATCCTTCATACAGAAACACTTCAAAACAAATTCGGGGTTATATCGAAATGGTTATTTTGGCCTATATCTAAATACTGAAAATTTTCGTGATTATATACATTCTTATTTTAAGCTTCGTACAAAGAAGTAAAAATGCAAGGTGACCCTTCTGTGATAAGTATCGTGAATTAGACGATGAAACGAGAGGTTGATTGTTTAGTTTAGTATGACGACACGTGGAAACATTCATTTTTTAGCATGAATTAAAAGGTGTGTTTTCTCATTGAACGCAATTCCAATGATTTTTAGAAAACCTTAAAAATGCACAAATGTAACAATTTTTGCACAGATGCCTTACATTTGATACAAAATAAAGTATATTGGAGTGTATGTATAATTTAAAAAAATTACATCAAATTCAGCCCATAATTTTAATTAAATATATTTGATTTAAAATGATGTATCACAGGAAACATATAGTTTCAATTTGTTTTATTTTAGGGAATGTATCAAGCAGATACACTGAGAAATATCCATCTTTGCAACGTTAAATATAATATCTCGGATGTTTATGAAAACAGCATTCATATTGCAAGGAAATCCCGGAACTGATATTCCAGTCTAGGAATTCGGCCCAAAGTTTACCGTGTTCAGAAATTCCTAGTTATTTAGCTTTTTTGCATATTTACCATAAAAATTCAGTCTCCTGTATTACAAAAATCTTCCAAGTAATTGCCTCTAAGATTTAATAAAACCCGCACCGCAAGGTTTCCCCCCCCCCCCCTCTAATTCAAGCCTTGCCGAAAATTTTTCACTTCTCTCCGAATACTTTATTAAGCTTTTAAAGTGAGATTCAGCTCTGGAACAAACTTTTTAAAAATAAGGCCTTTATAAGGCCGTGTTCAGCCCTGTTAAGCATGGCAAACGGAATTTTTGTCTCGCCTTTTACTGTAATGGCGAGTGAAATTTTCACTCCCTAACGATTGATGGCTGGGGTACATAATACCTGAATAAGTTTACGCCGTTCCTGCGGTTACCGTGAAGGAAAGTTGAAAAAAATAATAATAAATAAGAGAGCTTTTTAAAATGAGTTTTAAACAAGTGTAATATGTTTTGAAATCTCCACGGAAATCAGCGCCACGCGGAGTTTCCGAAATTAGTATGCTACTGGCGTTTTAAGGCATCGCCTTGTTTCTTCACGATGAAGAATTTTAAAATCCTTGACACAAGAGATATTGAAGGGAGTTTGCATCGCTTAGCTTCATGCTAAGTGATTTTTGCCTTGTGCTTAGTGATCTCGTCTTTTTGCGGAATTCTGCGGCCTGAGTGGAAATGTATTGATGACTTTGGTTTTTTGATTTTTTGTTGCACAGTGCGACGGAACTGTGGCGAATGGAATTTTTATAGATGATGGCATCTCATTAGCACAAGCTAATTTAAGATGAACTATGTGCTGTAGGTGATTAATAGTTTCAGTTGCATGAAACAAAATAACTGTGATAAATACTGCAGAAAATCAAACGCGAAAATAAGCTTCTTTATTAGTCTTTTAAATTATTGCAGCTTTAGTGATTACGTAGCAATACATAATTGTTGATTACTTAAGTAAGTAAAAAAAAGCAAAATAAGTATCTAAGCACCCCTTAAAACAGGGCTCGAAATTAACAGTTGTCCTCTTTTTCGAGACCACAAAAACATACAATGGACTAGTAAAATACAAAATTTGTTAGTCCGTCGGACTAAATTTTTAATTTACATTTTTCTCTGCTAAACTTTCCTATTTCTTTACACATATAATTTCATCTATTCAATATTTTTATAATAGGCATTTTCATTTTTTAATCGAGCTTTTAACGGAAATCAATATACAGGGTGTCCGAAAGTCATTGACACATTTAAAAAATTTACAGAAAAGCAACAAATTGTCGTATGAATATGTGGTTTGCACAATAATACTTCTCAGGTTCTCGAATTTTTTATTTAATTTAATTTATTTATTTATTCATTTTGACATTTGTAAAAAAAAATACTTCCAAATTGTGTTCATAGGTGGCGCTGTACCGTCACAGTAAGAAGAACAAACGTAATGTGAGGTGTACCATCATTTTATTAAGTAGAGAACAATACCTTTCGTTACCAGAGTTCAATGTGTGCACCTTTTGTTGGTCAAACCACATATAAACGGTACTTAAGTTCATCCCATCTACTCAGGTCATTCATGTCCATGTCTTGTACAGCCTCATCCGATCTTCGTGGCCGACCACTTCTTTCGATATCTAAAATGCTCTAAAAACTTTCAAAAACGGCTCTAAAAAACATTTCATGCCAAGCCAAAATGCTGTTCCGACTCGGAGGGTTTTTCTTAAACAAGTTACGAAACTTTATCTGAACTGCAAATATGGATTTTGATTCGAAACACCAACCTACACAGTGCGCTTTCTCAGTCACTTTCACCATAGCTAGAGTGAATTTTCCCTCACTGTCAATGGTGATTGAAACTCGCGAAAAATCCCTATTGGCTTTCATTGCTGAAAACTGGAGATGCAGCGCCATCTGTGAAAACATTTTGGAAGTAATTTGTTTTAAGATGGAAAAATAAATTCTTGATTCTCTGAAGCATTATTCTGCGAACCGCATATTTATACAACAATTTTTTGCTTTTCTGCGAAATTTTGAAGTATGTCAAGGACTTTTCGGACACCCTGTATATTGGTCATGAAATTTCCTTTCTTTTGCAATTAAAAAAAATCATTTATTCGGAACAGTGATAAAACCCTGAACTGTGATAAATGTTACGGACCAGGGAAATCATGGAGTCACTGGTCCAAGGGACCAGTGGATAAATATACCAATTCCTACCCCTTCTTCAAAACATATTATGGGGACAGTTTACCTTTTCAGAATTTTTATTTTATTTTTAAAAATATAGTACAAATGATAAACTGATACTAACTAAAAGTACAACTAACTAAACTCAACTAAAGTACATTTTGAACTAAAAGTACAACTAAATGTACATTTCAATTAACTAAACTAAACTACTAAACTAAAACTAAAACTCAACTAAGCGTACATCTAAAGTACTAAAAGTACAACTAAAATTGCATTTCAACTAAAAGTTCAACTAAAATACATTTTGAAATAATAAATCTCTTTAAACTGAACATTTAAGTATAATTAATAAAAAAGAGTTTACAAAACTGTTTTTTTTAAAAACTCTACTATTTTTTTAAAAATGAAGATTTTTGTCCAATTTTTGAAAAAAAAAATGTTTTCAAATGTATATTGCACAAGACTGTGCATGGATTTTTAGAAACATATAATATTTAGGTCTAATATAGTTTTTCTACTGATATATATGTAGTGTAAAACAATAAAATGTAACATATCTTCATATGATTTCTGTAAAATAAAAAATAAAAAAGTGAAGGCTAATTCCATGCACAGATTTATCAGATGCATATTAAAGAACGTGTACAAAAAAATTTAAATCTTTATCTCAAATACAAAAAAAGAGCCTTATCATTTTTAAAACATGGAACTGAAGAAAATATGAACATGGAGAAAAAGTCATCTAAAGAGTTAGTTTGCCAATGAATTTGCTCTGAGTGCATAAACAAAAGTTGCAAAATCTCGTGATGTTATTGGCATATGATTAAAAATGAGGTTTCAAAATTTTCATAATTTAACAGGCTTTCATTTAATACTTAAAAAAGGAAATTGATTTTTTGGACCAAATTTTGGGTAAACTGTCCCCTTAAACTGAAATATATTTAATTGAATGTTTACTTCACTTTCATATTTTGATCTAGTATCAATTTATGAAGATATTGAAGAATTTCGCTTGACAAGTCTTTTTCATTGAAACAATTTTCGATAGATATACGTGTAACGCAGAAAATTCGTTACTAAATTGTAAGCCAATGACAGTGAGGAGATAGTTTGAGAGTTTATGATGAAGTGTATTCAGGTATTTTCCTGTAAAATTTAATGTAAAAAGTTTTAATCGTCCATTGTAGTGGCAGTGAAATATTTTTGTTACTTCATGAGATCAGTTATTTTCTTTTTAAAATTCATATTTAATATGCATTTATTACAGCCAGTGACGAATGTAAAGGGTGGAGGAGTTGGATGTACAACCTACAAACCAAAAAGTTAAGGCGGTTCAACCAAAACAGCTTCAACATAAAATCTATATAATTTGAATTTTTATTACAACAGTTTAAAGATGAGGATTTACATCTATAACCCTATCTCTAGAGGAAGTCTGTCTACGCACCAACTGAAAACTTGACATCGACAAAAACATACAAACTAGCAGGAAAATTTTTGGAATAATAGAAAAATAGGTTACATATTCCCAGAAGCTACCACGATTTCTTGAAGCCTACGAAGAAATCAACAAATATGCAACTGATTCTACATGCCCTTACTAAAAATCTCACTAACATTCTCAAAACTACTACTAATTAATTAGATTACTAAAAAGTCGAAGTTTTTCTTTGCGACATATCATATTTGGTTAATCACTTTAACCCAGGAAAACGGAAACAATTCCTTGCCCTGCGCAGCCCCCCCAAAAAGAGGTCCCAATTACCGAATGTTAAACACGAGCAGTTTCTTTAATCTTCTAATTACTTTTCATTTTCCCTTTCTTTTGCTTCTAACTTACGAGTCGGCAGGATAATTACTTGGGTAAAGACCGATGCGAAACGGTGAAAAAGAACTAGCTGCATGCGAATTCAGAGAGTAAATAAAACCAGCATAAATAATTGAACAGGGGAAAAAAAAAGATGGCGATATCTAGTTGTATTGAGCCCTTGCATGAAAATGAGGAGGTGTTTTCCTGGTGTGTGTATAGGTTGCATTGTGTACAGTTATCTTTGGCTTTAAATGCTGAAATGGGATTAAATAGTATAATAAACTTATGAAAATAAGGTCATAAGCATCCCTTGCAAGATTTTAAATTTTGCTCCCCTAAGACTGCTTACTATAATGTAGGAAAAGTCTGCAAAATGGTCCTTGTAAACATTATCCAGTATCCCCTGATTAGTAGAGCAAAGCTTTGCCGATTTACTTCTAGCACTGACGGCGGCATGTGATATATGCCGACACCGGTCAGCTATGTTAATTTTGTATTAATGCTATTATACGTTGTTTCTTGATGCTTATTTATTACATACAAATCAGTTTTAACACATTGGTAACTACATGAAACTTCTGAAATATTCCTTAAAATTTCACTTTTTTGTAACTTTTTCCAAATTTTAAGGCTGTACAGGCAAACCTTTCTTATAACTTAGAGGATTGAAAATTCATATACTCTCTAAGGATCGAAAAGAATGAAGAAAGTCCACAGGACCCAGTTTTTTTTAAGTATTCTTTTAGAATGCTCTAGAAAACATAGTTTTGATAGCTGATTTACTACATTTTTTTGAGTAAAACTCCATTAATTAATTTTAAATTCTAAAAAGAATCTGAAAAAAAGCTTTGAAAATGAAACATCTCATCACAATTATTATTTTGAACAACTCGCGAAATTTGAAAATTTCATTTAAACCATTTTATGCAAAGGTTGAATTTCCCAAGTATTTCATTTTTTTTAAAGAAAAAAAGTTAAAACTGTTTCGCGTGAGTAAATGCTTTCAGCTTGATACGTTCTAAAATTAATTTTAAAACAACATTAATAATGGAAATGTAGAATGCATTTTTAATTTCCTTTTTTCCCGATGTCACTTTGTAAACGTTTGAAAGATTTTTCATGCTTTCAAATGAATAATAAACTGGTTTTTCTCCGCACCAAAAACAAATGGTTTTTGCTTTATCCACTGTATAATTGAAGTTACTCATTTTCGAAGGAATGAAAGTCAAAAAATATATAAGCGTTTTAAATGTAATTTTGGATCTTCCTGAATTAAAAAATAGCTTTCTTGGGAAATTGAAACTGTTTTCTAAAGATAATTTTGACAACAATAAAACGTTACATAAATATGTTATGATGGTGGAAGGAAAAATAATTCATATATGAGTTTTACTTTCGTCAAAACATGTTTTTATATTTTACTTTTAACAACAGAGCTTGTATATTTCAGTTAAAAAGCATAAAAGTAGTAAATTAGTTTTTGTGTTATATATACATATATCCGGAGCAAAATTATAAATCTTCAGAACCATTTGAAATAATTTGCATGTTAAAACTAACACACAATCTTCTATTTTGTTAAACTTATGAAAAAACTAAGATATTTAAAAAAATAATAACAATGGCTTATAAGAAAGAATACTATTTAAAATTTATTCACAATGATTCATCCCACTTACTAAAAATAAAAAATGAATAAATAATGTATATTACTTGAGAGTATTTTTAAGGAAAATGTAAAATATTTTGTTACAAAATGATGAGGCAATAAAAATATAAAAGTATTTACGGCTTATTTGTAGCATTAGAAATGGGCTGCCTTCAAAACATCTCATGCTTTTTTAGGTATTTCACTCTACAAATTTTGGGAATTAGTTTGGCTAGTTTTTTAAGTAACTCTACTTGTAGTCTTTCATGTTAAGTTGTATGCTAGTCATAGGGAAGATTTGAATTTATCAAAACATAATAATGTTGTAGAAATTTCTGAAAGTCTAGTCAGATTTCGATGAGTTGTTGAGTCAGTATTTGAATTACTGAAACCAAAACCTGCCAAAATAGTTAACTTTTCTTTAGCTTCTCTGCGACAAATACTGTTCAGGGTGATTCAAATATTTATGTTAGAAATAGAAAGGGTGATAGAGAAGATCAAGAAGGTTCATAATCACATTACAATGTGGGATCTGAAATGTCGTCTTTGTGACCACATATCCGATCTGGCAATAATCATTTTGAAAGAACTGCAGGAGTGCTTGCCTAAATTCTCACTCAAGTTTGATAAGCAATGAGTTTTCCTCCGATACTTTCAGCAATGAAATGAATTGGAATTTGTAAACGACCCATTTTGGTTAAGTGCTTTTTGTGAAAGATGCATTAGTTTTAATAGTTTGAGGTCTTAAAACAATACAGAAATTTCGCGTGTTTATAATTGACAAAATAATCATATATGCAGTATCACAAAATATTATTAAAGAAATTTTTTTTTAACTTTTGGTTCTGAACATTTAAATAAATATTAGTGAAAAATAATGGAATAAATTTAAAAGATTACTTTCAAACTACTGCATTATATAGAATTTATCAAACATCCCACACAAACTTTATTTTCTGTTTACGTACTGCAAGAATTTCTATCCATGAATACACAAGAATTAAAAATTATTCCCTCCCACAAACAATCTTGGCGCATATTTCAGTCCCGATATTCTCCGCCAACAACTTCAAAAGTGTTTAGCAACTTTTCTTAGTTTGCTCATAAACACTTATTTGCGAAAGAATGCGCAGTAAAAATAAGGAACAACACCTATAAAGAATGCACCGGGACATATTTTTCCATTCAGCGTAAAACATTCTGCTTTCAGAACCGTGGGCACATTTCAGCCAATTCAGCTGTATAAAAAAAAAGGGAAAAAGTCGTTTCATTTATCGTGCTCCGGGGACAGAAAGAAGCGCAATTAAATGGAAAATAAATATTGAAATTTTTCCTTGCAGACGTTCATTTTGCCTTGCCGGAAAATTGCCAGAAAGGAATTTCGAAAAACAGTCTCAGCTTCCTGTTTATCTTCGCTTGACAATTAAAGTAACTCATATATAAGTAAGAGAGAGTAATTTGGAGAATTAGGTTGGATTTTTAAAACTGCGCAAAGAAAGATTTTTATTGCAAGGCATTTGTTTTTTGCTCCATAGGCAATGGAATGCTTTATGTGTAGGGTCCTCACAAAAATAATGAGTTGATTGTATTTGGTTCAATAATAAAAAATGATAGTAATGTTAATTTAAGTAATTCATTTTTTTTTAAATATCTTCAGATGTTATTTATGTAAAGGAAAGGTATTTAAAAAATAAAGATTACACAACTTGCTTCAAGCAAATTTATTTAAATTGGTAAAATTCCACTGATTTTGTCGATAATGTTTCGAAATTTATAATGATCAAACTTAAAGCTGAATATAAAGCAAAAATTTAAATATACGAGTGGAAAAGTTGCTTTTCTTTTACAAAATGTACTTTTGAAAAAAATATTAAAATGCTATCCAGTGACAAATTTTACCATTATTATTATTCAGTATCATGCAATATTTGCACAAAAGATACTGTGAAACCTGAAGATTTTTGGAACACAATAAAATAATCATTGGATTTAATTTTGAAATAGGTATGCATATTCCTGCTTTTCCTTTCGAAACAAGAAAGGTGCTTAGCTGTTGCATACATCTAAATTATTAAATTATTATGTAGTGGAATAATTACGAAACAAAAAATTCTTACACTACATATTATAAATAAAGAACAACTGCCTCGCGGAAGAAGGAATGCCATTAAAAAACGGAAAAACATTCGTACTATAAGAATATTACATTAATAATATTGACATTGAAATCAAAAAATTTTGTCAGTATTAAATTATAAAATTTAAAATAAGACCTCGAAGGGAAAGAAAACCTAACACATTATAGAAACATTAATTCCTTGTTTGTTAAATATTCTAGAAATTCGTGCATAGTTTCTTCTACATTTCTTTAACAGAGGCTTACCCTTTTTCTTTATTCCAGAACATTAGCTGCTGGAACCAAAATGAATTTCATCCCCCGCCCCAACCAACCAACCACTAAGTACACAGCTAGGCTAAGGAACATCGCTAAAGAAGAGTTCATCAAACAGTTCCGGACTGGGGAAAATACTGACCAGAATATTGAATGACAAAACCGACAATGAAAAATAGTAGGCAACGCAATATTTCTCTCCCCACGCAAATAAAGCAACTTTGTTAGTGATTGGGTTAAAATATCACACCAGTAAAAAACCGGAAGTCTAAGATAAGGCCATGGGAATTTTTGAAATGTGAAATGTTATTGCACGATGTGATTGTTATTTGTTTTTGCACGGATGTACGTTAAATCATGTTCTACTTTTTACAACATTGTGTACAAAAGTTAAAAGAATGTTTATATGTTTAGTATTTATGTCAGCCGTACGTGACTATACTTTATTTTGTACTGAATTTATCAATTGTAATAAAATGGCATGTGTGGAAAATGTATAGCTGTTTTACATGGTGTTCAAGAATTTGTATTATTTTGAAGTCTCTGAATTTTACTTCTCTTCAAAAGTAACTGCATTTATCGTTTCTCTATATACTCTTAATTTTTTTTCTTACTAAACAATCTCATCGCATTATCTAAGATACAGTTAAAACGACAAAGCTTACTCCTTTCAAATAAAATAATATATATCCCCCCGAAAGCGCAAAATCTTTGTAGCAAGATATATATCCTTCCCTCACCACTAGAATAACTTTTTCTTTCATTATAATGTTAGAGGAAATGATACATTTGTACATTTTTCCTAAGCTAAACTTATTCATTTTAAGCTATCTGCTTTTCTTAAGCGATATTGGTGTACAAAGTGAATTTCCCAAACGCAAAATCTGTGGTAACTGAAGAAATATTCAGTTTGTTGTTTACAAACAATAACCGGATACAAACAAAGTTTGTCACATAGCTATATTATTGCAGGAAGAAGTATATAGCAACATAACTATATCAAAAAGGGGTGAGTTGTTAGCTAATAATCAGGTCATATCCAAAACGATCCAATCATGATCCATAATATAACGGGGAAGGTCCCTCTAATATAGAGCGTAGCTACCGTGCGCTGCTATACATACCTCACAATGGCCGTCAAATTAGTAATGAGGGTGTCGAGAAACGCTAGCGGCACTAAATATCATTTTTTCAAAAGCGAGGCTTTTAACACTTGTACCTGGAAGGCACGCGAACGTCGAGCAATGACAATTACTAGACCAATCCAGACATGTTCTATCGGACGGAGATCTGGAGACTTCACAAGCCAGTTCATGCAGCCAATATTTTCTCCATCAAGAAGATCCTCAATATTGTGGCCTCACATTATCGTCCATAAAAATGAAGTCAGGTCTGCAGAACATCGAAAAAAGTTCGAATAGCCTTTAAAGACCTCATTCCCATAACGCTTTACGGTGACAACGGATGCCGCCTTAGCAGTGACGTGCATTCCGCCCAAGCAACCCAAGCATGCTTGGGCAACTGAAAATAAGGCTATTATTGTTTTTTAATTTTGCTTTCTATCACAAATTGAAAGAAAATACCATCTACCTTTTTTATTTATAATTTCTTAACACAAAGATAAATGTCAAGTGGATAAACAAATATATTTTCTTTCTGACTCTTCATTTCTCTGCCGTGAGATCAACCCATCTGCAATGTCTTGCAATGTTGCTATAGAAACATGACTTCATCAGAGAAATAGCCAATCAGAGATGACACTCCGAAACCCATATTCTGCCTTACCCATATTCTGCCTTCTTGCTTGGGTTGCTTGGGCGGAATGCACGTTACTGCGCCTTAGACAGTTATTTCTCTGCCACCAAACTGGACGATTTCCATAGCGGTTGAGGAATGATAGGCAGGTTTTTCTTCTCTGCACACGGAGACTTGCGAGGATCATTCTGTGGGCTGAATGTTGACTTACCAGTAGAAGGAGCACGCCGCCATTGTTAGTGTGCCCAAGAAGCGCCCTCTGCAAGACGTCTGTATACTCTTTGCCTAAAAAATTCTTTTCCAGATGCAATAGTTAGGTCACTAGAAAGCCCTGCATCCGTTTTCTGCCTATGCCGTCGTGCTCTTACTCTCAATAAGCGAGCCTTTGCAATTGTCGTTGCTCTCGGGAAGCTTTGGCTGAACATCCTAGTGGTGGTACCACTTGTCCTGAGTAGATTTCACAAATCGGAGACAGTTGTAACCATTGTTTCACCTCCCGTTGCGACTACTCAACTTCAAGCCTACTAACAGCTATCGATGCTGCAGAATCATCTAAACGATTATGAGAGCTAATTCTCACTACAGTCAAACTTTTACGTTTTAACGCAATATTCACAAAAATGCAGAGAAAAATCACATTTACTGAAACCGTCAAATTCAACGTTGTGCTATAAATCTAACGCTTAAGAACATTTATTAAAAAATGAAGGTTTTCACTAATTCGTTACTGAAAATATATGCAACACAGACTTAATTAACTTTCCTGGAGGCAGTTTTGAATTATTCCGAAAAACTTGCTTGTGACCTGAATTTTGGGCATCAGTGTGCACATTACATACACACTGCATATGGCGTATACGAGTAGTGCTGTACATTAAAATTGTTCTTTTCTTTACTTCCATGACAGTGTTAAAGCAATGTAGCTAACTTCATGTTTTACAAGTAAAACAATTTGCTATCTCATGGTAGAGTTAGTAGTACATACGTTTAATTTCATTACCAGTAAAAGAATTCCTCCTTTACATCGTTACAGGAACAAAGATACTTGTATTCTTTTCTTTGTCTGTGGAACATCTCTTCCTTTTATTATCTTGTTGTAACTGAACAGTAAACTTCAGTTACTTTATCTGTTGTTGAACATTCGAAGCAAATTAAAGCCGATTCACACATCACGCAACTTGAAATTGAAAAAAATTACTAACAGAACCTAAAATTACTAATTACACTTTTTACTCATGAATATCATCAAACGTGAAAAGTAGCTTTGGATAAGTTTCTTTTAATTTTCAGAGTACTGAATGAGTCATTTGATTTAGAAATTTGGATGGAGTCATCAGTTATGTATTATATCAGTTAAAAAAATACCCGATCATACAGGGAGACTGGAGCACATTTTCCATAGAAGCATATTTTTGAAATCGCTTTATAAGATTATAATGAATTAAAACTTAAAATATACGTACTAGTATAAAAGTTACTGTTTTGAAAAGGAGTTTCTTTCTTCACGTAACAATGCGTTCCTTTTGCAAATAACCTACATTGCTATTCGTCGAGGTAGTTCCAAAGTTCCAATATGCCACAGGGGCAAGTTTTCCAGCAACATACGAGGAATGCATTCCAGCACGTGTCTTGTTGGAAAACGGGCATCGGACTAAATGTTTTAGTCTTATTGAATCAAAAAATGTTCTTATTGTATAAAATAGACCAAATATCAATTACTGTGATTTGGCTCCTGTAAGTATCAACTGAAATGGAAAACGATTTATTTAAAGAAAAAAAACAAAGAAAAAGAAACTGCAAAAGGAATCAGATAAAAGAGGATAAAAAAACCAAAACCTAATAGTAGCCAGGAAACTCCTTGGACCTTCGTCTTCACGAGTAATTTTCTGAAACACGATCCACTCAGCAAAATACTGAACATTTATTTATAATATTGAAAGCACGCATTTATAATTTTCATAACCTTTAGCCTAGATTATATGAAAATCATTCTTAAATTTCTAAAGTCATTGCCGCAGTTACTAGTTTTAAAAAAGGTTACACTTAAAAAAAGTTTTTTTTTTCTAATTATTGTTTTATCGTTGCCTGTAAAACTACTTTCTCATTCATGATAATGTTAAAGCTATGAAAGCAAACGTACGTCTGAATCTTGCCTGTAAAACTACTTTCTCATTCATAATAGTGCTAAAGCTATGAAAGCTAACTTACGTGTGAATCTTGCCTGTAAAATTACTTTCTCATTCACAATAGTGCTAAAGCTATGAAAGCAAACTTACGTCTGATTCTTGCCTGTAAACCACTTTCTCATTCATGATAGCACATATCTCACTTCGGGGAACATTTCTAGTCATATAAGCTTTCCTCTCTGTTTGTTGTCTGTTCGCTATAGCTATACAGACCGTTTGTCGGAACTAGATTATTTTTTGTTCTTTTTTTTTTGACAAATTTTCGCGCATTTTACGCTTTTTTGTTATCCATTATGCTTTAATCCATATTATTGTATCAAATCTTCCAATAAATTGTTTGCACTTTTAAAACTGAAAATGTAATATTGTCATCGCATAACAGATAAAAATTGAAAAACCATGCTCGTGTCTAAAAAAAAATAAATAAATAAAATAAATAAAATAAAAATAAATAAAGACAATTCATGCGGAATCTGAAGTGATCAATTTAATAATATCTAAATCTTTCATGCTTCAACGGAAGAAAACCGTTTATTTAACTTAATCTCGTGAAAAACGTCATACTATGTAATCACGAGGAGCTACTCGTACTTATAATCTTACGAGTTTACTTTGATGTGACGCAAATTTTGTGACAGAGTTTATCAATCTCACGTGATTTTTTAATTTCTCACTTCCCGATTTTTCCCGAAAAAAATCCTGGTTAATTCAGCTAGTTCGTACAGTTAGTTTTCTAATGGAGCAATTTCATACTTCACGAAGCCCTTGAAAAATTTCTTTTTTCAGCGTCTACATTTTGCATTTTTTTTAAAACATAGTACATCTATGGAGGAGCGTAATTTTACAGTAAAAAAACCATGTTGATTTCTTTTTCTTGTTGAATCTAGAACAACCCTAAATATTTTCTTCCTATAAAAGCACTATAAAAATAATAGAATACTTTTCTTTATTACGTGTTTTCTTTTTCTTGGCAAATAGAAATTCCCAGATCAGAAGCTTAGAGAAATACTTCAGTACCGCATCCGTTTCCGGGATATAAACTGAAGAATGTGACTTTGAATTTTCATAACCTAATTTCCTCTTCAAACGGGGGGTGACAAAAGAATTTCAAACATGCATCTCTTGACTCCCACGCATTAAGGAGATGTCACTTCTTCCCAGTGTTTTTTTTTCCTTTACGTTTCGGGAGTTTCCCAGAGTTTGTGTATCATTCCGATGAATGATGTACACGTGTCTTTTTCCTTCCCCTTGTCGTAAGACAGTATTAGATTTCTGGAAGAAACATCAAGCTTATTTTATTTTTTAAGGAACGTTTGTACGGTTCAAAAGTCGAATTTTTTCTCTAATAACTTTAATACACAACCATTTTAATATCTACATAAAAGATAACTGTATATAGCGCCCCAAAGGCGAAAAAGTACGCCCGCTGCCATCTCTAGAGTTAACTACCAACAATATGGCGGTCGATCGATTCGCCCATCGCATGCCACAAAGTAAAGTCGTTTTTTACACAGCCAGCTGTGCAGAACAGCACAGCCGGATGGGTAGAATCGATTGACCAGCTGTGGCAAATCGATCGATCGTCATATTGCTGGTAGTTAACTCGAGATATGGCAACGGGTGTCTTTTTTCGGCTTTTTAGGACCATATGACCATACTTTCGAGACTAGCAGTTGAAAATGTTGGAAAGAGGTGGTTTCACAGCGTGACCACCGCTGTATTGGAAAACCCTTTCTGTCTGATATATTTATTTTCTTATAACTAAGATAGATTATGAACGCGTGAAGTTTTTCTAGTGTGTTAAACGTTTTGCCAACATATTAATAAGCAAAGAAATATTTTTAATTTAAAAAAGTCAAAAGATAACATTCAGCTGTAAACATTTTTAATTGGAAATATTCCTGGGGATTGTTGCTAGCAGAAAGAAGTTTCTAAATGTACCAAGAAAGATATATGCTACTGCTTTTAATTTATCTCGATATAAGAATAAAAGAAAATTTGCAATAAGAAAAAATTCAATGGACGAAAACGATCAAGAAATTTTTTTGTCATAGAAGCAAAAGAATGCCAAATGAAAAAATTTACTCTGAACTTCTATAACGTATTAATAGTTTATATTTCTTTCTTAGTACTAAAATTCCGTGTGATAAAAAACAATATTTTTTGCTCTTAAAATATTCAAACACATACTGAAATATACCATTACTTTCACGTTCTGTTTCAAGAACAATTACACATTGAACGCGTTATTTTAACTGCTTTAGTCGTATTAAATAGCAATAAAAAGAGCATCACTTAATTAAGTTTTTCTTTAGACTTCTACATAAACTATATGTGCAGGTTTGTTGGCGTTAAAAAACGACTATAACACCTTGAGAAGCCTCAAAGTTAAATTTTAGTTCGATTCAGATCGGTAGGTTTGAAAATACCAACTAGATAATATAGCTGAAATTAAATCTTAAGGTACCATTTGTTAAATTCGGCCATAGTTTGCGTTGCCATGTTGTAATTCTTAATAATGTATCTAATTATACATACAGTCATTGACTGCTAAGTTTTTCAATTTCTAGAGCAACGAAATTTTAAATCTGGGGTAAATGTGGATATAAATCAAATAGGTCCATGAAAAATAATGATTTGTATAGGAAATTTCTAGGTCAAGTATCAAAAATAAACATTTAAATTGCCTTTCAAAAAGGTTAATATTTACATAGAAAGATAAATATCAAACTTTAACAGTTGATTTGTGATAATCAGAACTAAAGATATCGTTTCGGTTTGAATGTTTTTGTGCCATGTTTGTGAATGTTTTGTGCCAGGTGAAAGTCGTACTAATTACAGATATTTTTTCATAGGATGGTTTAGATGAATCCAAGTCAGCCTATCAAGAAAATCTGGTTATTTTTATATGCACTATTATTTATAGAAGTTCATTTTCCATGAATATATTACAGCCAAGTTGTGATAAATCATAAAAAGTAATTCTTAATGAATAGCCTTATTTCTTATTTAAGGCTTATTAAATTATATGTTTTTGTAAATTAAAGTAACGCATCATTTATAACATTTTAAAAACATTTTATAACATTTAACATTAACATTTATAAATTTTAAAATTGCATTAAAAATCTCTAGCTGAACTTTGATATTTATAGTTTACACCGAAATTAAGTTTTGAAATATGGATCCTCCTACATGTTTATCTTTGATTCAAGATTAAATATTTAACTTTCTAGTATCCGTATGACTATGTTATCTACACTAGCGAATAAGAGAAAAAGAGTTCTTTCTTTTATCACGAAAAAAATTCTAAACAAAATAGGGAAAGCAGAACCTAAAATCAGAATGTATTCGTTTCTTATGAATAAGTAAAGAGTTCAATCTGATTTCAAAAATTCTTTAACCAGTGTCCGAAAAGAATGGTATCAGCTCTTGCAGATACGCTGTTGAATAATAAATATGTCTATTGAAATATTTCAAAGGTTCTGTACATTCAAAACGGCAAAACATTCGGTGGCCTTCATAAAATATTCTTTGAAGAATATATTCAAATATACACTGTAAAGAATATAGTTTCTAGCAGTACTGAATTACTATAATATTTCAACTTTAATGTGTATGGGAGAGTAAAGAGAGATGAGACACCATCAGTATGCCTAAAGGAAATATTGTTTTTATAATTTCTGATTTTCCCACCTGGTTTAGTAGCCATGGCATCACAGTTATTGCTTTAAATCATTTCAATTACAAATTTCTGCTGGTTTATGTGCCAAAAAAGCTGTTTTACAAAACGTAAACTAAATAACTTCTTATACTTTCGATGCACATTTTCAGTCTCATTTGTAGTAACTAACAAAATTCTTCTTAATGTTTTGTAGAACTAAGGGCATAACTTTATAAATTAGCAGTTTAGTGATGCCTAGCAGCATCGCATTTTATAGGAGAAAATTATTTTATTGATATGTTATGTAAAGAAAGGGACGGTGCATTTTAACTTAATGAGAAAGAATGATGAGAAAAAGTGTAAAATTCCCACAATAAACTGACTGTTCCATCATTGATAAAGAATATATTACCGCAAAACAGCACCCACCAAAGACGGTTGTCAGAACTTGTCATAGAACAGAGCCATATTTTCATTTCATTTGGACAATGTGTTAGATAAATACAGATTATAATATGCAATAAACTTAAAGAGCATAAACTCTGTCTGTGGTTTTTTAGAATATTTATGAAAATTCTTCATGGATTTAAACTTTAAAAAACATGTTCTATCCCTCCTTTACATGAGAGAGGGATTTAACGGTTTTCTTACTATTTTAAATTGCCTTGTGATGGAGATCACATATTTAATTTTAATAATAATTTAATTTGGCTTTCTTTAATGTAATCTATCCAAAATCAAGAATTCTAATTATATTTTCTGTTCTCATTTTTCTGCCATTTCGGCTTTTAAATCTGAATATTCGCTTTTCCCGTATGCATTTTTCTTAATTCTTTATTTCTCTAAATGAGACCTGGTGGCACCGTTGTACTAAAAATAGATTACATTACGTCCGTTTTCTACCGCAACGTTTTTTCGCGTCCCCTCCTTTGGCATAGCGTTGGCATAAGTTATTATTTGTTTCCCTGCGACATCTTTAAAATTATTTGCTCGCGATTACGTCATTTTAGTTCTATTGGATTAAGCTTTAGGGTTGCTCTGGAATTGGTGTTTTTTTAAATCTCAGCCAAGTGATTGTTCTCGCCAATGTGTAATTCTCTGCTGGCGTAGTTTTCAATTCATTCCATCTTAATTTCAGTGTCTATAAAGGACATGCTTTTTATTTCACTTAGCCACCACCATCCGTTGTAATAAGTTTATATTTCAATAGTCTCTTTTTAATAAAATAGTTTTAAGTATTTAACGTCTTTTTATTATATTGCAACTAAGTGTATCGAACCTGGATTTTTCATGTGTCACAACGCAGTCTTAATAATTTAAAACAGCCTAACTAATTAACTTCGTTTTATGCCTTTATAACTAAGACTGAACAGTTACCATCAAATTCATATTTTTAAATATATTAAAATGTTTCAAGATGGTATTTTGAAAATTTAATAGTTGTACCAGCAGAAAATAAGTTTTGAATAATATTTCTGTTAGAAATGTCCCACCCCTCCCTTCTCTCTTCTAGTAATACTTTAAAGATGTATAGTGATTTATTCTAGGATTAGGATTAAGATTCGGAGAGAAAAATAATTAAATATTTATTAACATTTTAAATTTTCATGAAGGATCAGTTAGCAGACTACACATTTTTAAGATGATGGTTACCGTAATTTAGATTTGTAATAAAATGTGGGTTCAACTGAAATGCAACGCACATAATAAAGGAACAAAGTATTTTTTTTTTTTAAATCTCAACACTAGCAAAAAACATCTCTGCGGGTGCCAATCCAGATGCTGGATTTCTAATCTGAAATTGGTTTAAAATTAGGAGACCACTCATAGAGGACAACGCTGGTCAGCCTACTAGGAGCTAACATTATGAAGTGACTACTATCTTCGGCCTTCGTTGCGGTCAAGCCTAGAAGTAGGCCGTTGATCCAGCCATAAGCAGGAAAAAAACTTGTAAAATGTGAGGCGTAACCAATTTAAATTATAATTTAATTATTTATTTGTAAATCAAACTTTAATTTATCCATATCTATGCTTTGCATTCAGATGCACCGTAAGCGAGTTAACCGTTTGAGGCGCAAGCCTTTCCCGATGCTGAAAAAAGGGCAGCCGTTGCCATCGCTCGACTTAACTACCAGCAAGAGGGCGGACGATCGAAACGTTCATCGAGTGCCACAGATCGATAGACCCTTTTCTCACGACAGCTGGCTGTGCCGGGCACAGCCAGCTGTCGTCAAAAAAGGGTCTCTCGATCTGTGGCACGCGATGAACGTTTCGATCGTCCGCCCTCTTGCTGGTAGTTAAGTCGAGCGATGGCAACGGCTGCCCTTTTTTCAGCATCGGGCAATCTATCCGGCTGTTCTCGCATTCTTCCATTTTTCAGCAGATGTCAGTGCTGTTAACAATAATCGTGACCTTTTTTTTGGACGGGAAATCACGTGCTAAAAAGTAAAGGATTCTCGTGGAGCTAGGTCACCCGCAACTTCTTTTATAGAAATCCAATCTATTCCTCGTGACTGGCAACAGTCAAAACGTCAGGGTTTGGTGTTCCCTGAACGGGAACACTGCGCGTTAAAGGGTTAAAATATGCTGGACAAATTCGAGGAATTGCAACGCCTCGCGTCATTTCCTCTCATACCCACATCACCACCAGGTAAACAATATCGCGAACATAACATGTTGTGCAACGCAAAATAAAGAAACCTCACATGTGCACATTTATTTTTTATTTTCTCTCTCTGTCGTTCGCAAACTAAAAGAATTTAATATCCGCGAGCATTCAATTACACGCATCATTAGACGCACGCCCGTAAACTTATCTCTCGCCCGCATTTGCATTCGTACGGGGCGCGAGCGCGTTTATTTCAATAAATAACGCATTCCGCTTGGCCATTATGGGCTCCGGAGACCCCTCTCGTTCCCAGGGCTTCTGTATCTTTTATCGACAGGATTCAGAAATGCCCTCCCCCCCAAGGTGGAAAGCGAGAAACGGACATAGCGAACAGGTACGAAACAATTTGAAGGCGACTATATGACACATACACGGAGAGATAGCTCGGAAGTCAAGGAAAATGCGTCTCGATGATGCATGTATGATGAGATGATGGGGGGGGGGGGTTGAGGAAAGGACTGTTTCAAATATCTGCATGTGTGTGTTAATTAGGTAATTAGCAGCAAATAATTATTTTGTTAGGAAGGCTGCCATCGGGGGAGATTGGTGTGGCAGTGGAAATATCCTATTATAATGATTATTATGTTTACTTTCCGAACATGTACCATGTAAGGAAAGTATTCTAATCATGAAAAAATTCGACTTCGAATTTTGGTGTATTGACACGTTTTGAGGTCTTCTGAATTCATTTATGCTATTTTCAAGAGATGCATGTATGTGTGTGTGTGAATGAACACGATAGCTCCTAAACGGGGCATTCGTTTGAGCTCAAATGAGTATATAGGTTATAAACCACCGTCGCAAGACCGGTATTGATTTTGGTGTGTATAGGACTTATAGTTTTTCTACGGGGCTACGACAAAGATTTCTTTTACATGATGGCCTATCGGAGGAAATTCTTGAAAATGCGCTAGTGTTTAAACGGTACATTCGATTAAGCTCAAATTAGGTATACATGTTATAAACCACAATCGTAAGACCGGTATTGATTTTGATGTGTATAGAACTTATAATTTTTCTACAGGGCTACGACAAAGATTTCTTTTACATGATGGCCTATGAGGGGAAATTCTTGAAATAGCGCTAGCGTTTAAACGGTCCATTCGATTGAGCTTCAGTTTGGCATATATGTTTGAATGATTCATCGATTAAAATTTATTTAAATGCTTGGTCATGATCTTAATCGTAAGTGTTCGGAAAGTCGAGTGAAGTCACTCCAGATTTTTTTTCTGGCATTTCGGGTGTGGGGTAGTCATTGTTTTGAGGTGGGATAAACACTGTGAACTTCTGAATGATAAAAAAATGTAGTGGTAAATTTTTTTAACTGGAAAAATAAAATGATGTAAAATAAATTTGCACAATTGTACTGATGTTTCACTATTTTTTTACAGAAATTGAAGAGCTGACAACTAAACCTTCTCTCCTTTGACACGGGTTTGCCGGAAGCTTATGTATTTCCTGAAAGCAAGTAGAAAAATTGTGAAATCTTAGGGGCTGGGGGCTAAACGTTCATGAGCTATAGGGCCTATAAAGTGTCATTAAAGTGTGTATAGATGGACCTATTCCATTCGGCTTGAGAAGGCAGTAGGTAAGTATCGAGAAGGGGTATCCCTTGTGGCTGCTGTAGTGGCTATCTAAGTAATTTGTTTAACTGTACCTAATTATTTATCTGCCATTAATAAATTTAATATAAATACGTGAAACAAGCATTTTAGCGACTTTTGGTGTCATGTTCCCGACACTTTATTGATACTTTGTGGACCCTATAGCTCCTAAGCGCTTGTTCCTCTGCTCCTACGATTTCAGAGTTTTTCTACTTTTGACCTAATTTTTCAGAAAATGCATATATGAGTATACCAGAAAAAACCGGTATGAAAAGAGAGAAGGTTTACATTTGAGTGGATGAACAAGTTAAGTGATATAATAAAATGGATATTTTTTTTCTTTCTAATGGCAGGAAGAAGTGCCGACTAGGCTTGAGCATTACGAGGAGGGCATGTAAGCCATTTCGGCATGGGGGCATCTACTAGGAAGGCCAATGTTGTCCCCTATGAATGATTTCCTAATTTAGAATCACTTCCAAACAGGCGCGTAGCCAGGAAAAATTTTCGGGGGGGGATATGCGCCTGGAAAATTTTTCGTGGGGGGGAATTTAACTTATATGTGTATAAATAGACGGAGTTTCATCACTAATCCAAAAATTTCGGGGGGGGGATATATCCCGATATCCCCCCTCCTGGCTACGCCCCTGCTTCCAAAAGAGAGACCTAGCACTTGGATTAACACCGCTGGAGGTATCATTTGAGCCGAGAGAACATAGGGAGGATTTTACATGTATCACCTCTCTTTAGTACACGCAGCTCAGCCGAGAGAGGATATGACCCTCCAAGTGCTGATTCGGGGCCTCTTCGTTTTTGGTGTTCTTACAAGAAACGAGCTTAATCGACTGTGCCACTGGGAGACTGGAAAAACATGTTAAGGACTGCACTAAATATTGAACTTTCATTGGTCCTGCCAGTTCTTACTATAAGGTTGTTTTCGGTGGAACAAGTTATGCACACAGAAAGGCAAACTTTACAGAAGATCATCTCAAATTTACTGAATTGTCCTTTAAGATGTTCTATTAACTGTTCTATTAATATTCTAATAGAACTTCGAAACTCTTAAAAAGATGTTAGATATTTCTATAGAAGTTGTAATAACTTTTCATTTCACGCAATAACAAATTTAAACTATTTGTACCGCTTCCTTACCAAACTAACAAGGGCTTGCTCTGAAACAGAACAATGTTATATATTTTGAACAAACGTAGACAAGACAAACGTGAACAAACGTGTAAATGCAGGTGACAAAACGCTTCATAGCATTAAAACACCTCGAAAGAAAACTCATCAAAATTATCATTGGGAAGAACTTCGGGAAATGTTTCAAACATTTTTGTCATCATTAGTTTAGAGACCGTGAAAAATTATCCCTTCTAATTATTAAAGAATACTATCGATTAACATCAGTCATAAAGTTAGTACATAAAATGTTTATAACTTATAAATTTATTTCTTGATAATCTTTACGTCGAAATCTTTCCGAGTAAATGCGAATAATAAATCACCAAGAAAAGGCAGTTTTGTTTTTATACAATCATGCAGAGAACAACTTTGATAAAGTTTTGTAATCTATTACTGGATAAAATCAAAAACATTCTATAGATTCTCATCTCATGCATATACCGTATATCTCGGCGATAACATGCATTTCCAACTTCAAAAAAATACTTCAATTTTTTGTGTGTGTGTGCGTGTTATACACCGAGTCTAAAATGCATAACATAAAATATAAAATAAATTTCTTGACATATTCTAAATTTCCTAATCCGTGTTACGCCAGGATATAGGGTATTTATCTTTTCCTTTTAAAAGGCCACCGAGGCATCACAATGAAATACCTAAAAACTACACCAACCATTTTCTAAAACAAAATCATTCCCTAACATTAAAAAAAAGAAGGGCTTTTTTTCGCGATTAACAATAAAAAAGGAATTTTTTTAATTATACTGTATTAATTGATTATAAATGGTGTATGGACGATTGAACAGTTGAAGAAAAAAAATAATCTGTGTTATCATTACATTTCTTCGTGCAACAACATAGAAAAGCTTCAACTAATTATCTTATTATCTTTTAGTTAGTATTTTTATTCAATCCAGTACAAAAGACAACGTGTATTGATAATTCTTCTGATTTTGATTTAATAAATAGTTTTGTTATTTTATTAGAAAAATCATATTTCAGAATAATATTAGGCCTCCCTAGGTCCTTTTGTAGTATAGTGAAAGAGTATTCAATCGTTTGTGAAAAACATCAAATATATTTTAATGCTTGAATATTTTAAAGAGTTATCTATAATCCATGCTTAAAAATATTTACTGAGTGCAAATCAAATCAATTTTTTTTTTTTTTTTTTAAGAAAAAGAGCTATTATAATAGCTCAATATTCAGAATTTATTCAAAAAGAGAAATGTGTTGTCAATAAGATAAACAATTCAGGAATAAAAATTCGAGCGAAAAACAAACTACACATAAATTTACCCAAGAAAAAAAAAAAAAAAAAACAACAACGTAAGTGCACCATCTTCTGTGTACCGTCATTAGCTGCAAAAAGAATTCCGAAGTTATTACGGAGCCATTTTCAGCATATTTTGTACACTCCGAAAAATTCAAAAACAAATGACTGCAAAAGTTATGCGGCAGCTCAGCGTAATTGAAGAGCCGTTTTTATCAAGGAATAATGGCATTTTTGCTTACCCCGCAAAATTTCGCCATTTCTGAAGAAGATAACGGAGGCCACGTGACATTTACGGCTTCCACTGCATAAATAAGTCGTTATGTTTTTCACTTATGGAAAAGCCATAGCGGCTTCAGAATGCTGGTCCGCAGTTCATAATTGTTACGAATGAAAACTAGCGGGAGGGATTTGATGAGTCTTGTAAAGCGCGATATTGTTTGATATCTAGCTAATGGCGCGCCATTTTCATTGGAATGCTGTGCAGGAGTACAAAACTTCCTTTTCCTTTTACTTTAGCTGTTACGCATCATACTTAAGTATGATGAGTAAAAATTTGGTTGCCTTATTCTGTTAACAGACTGAGAGAAATGAAGAAATTGAATTTTATCGTATTTAAAATGACTGCAAGCATCTTTATGTAATGCTTGTAGGGAAAGCTAGTGATATAGATTAAGAGGAAGGGTTCAAGTACTTTAAATATTTAAAAGGAGCAAACTAATTAAGACAAAATTTTCTGAGTTTCCACATAGGATTCAATTAGAAAGAAGATTTAGATAATTAAGTCAAGCTGTAATCACGCTTTATGCTAATCATTTTGCTGTTCCTCCTTTTATAATAAATAAAATTAAAGTAAAAATGTCTGGAAGCTTTACTACATGCATTGCTTTTTACAATATATAAAGGGTGTATGTCTAAGAAACAGCCTTCTGTGGTACACAAATTAAAATGAGCTAACTGATCCAGGGACTCAAAAAAATCCACGATGATTTTTATAAGCTGCGCTGCAGAGTGAAGTAAATGAAAAACGGTGCCTGTTAGGAAAATTTCAGAAAAAAATATTAAACATGGAATTGCACAGCAAAATTTTTCGAAGAGTGACATATTCTGCAAAAACATTCCTCACTTTAATAATTTATGTTTCGTAAATGATACCGATTTATCTTTCTTTTCAGTGTATAGAAAAGCTTCTAAAGAGACAGTCTAAAAATTTTAAAGTGCTTGACAAGATTAGTTTTTTCTTAAATTTATGTACTAAAGTCACACCATTTTTTCGAAATACATTTTAAAAATCATTCCTATAATACACACACACACGCGCACTCTCTCTCTCTCACTCTCTCTTTCTCTCTCTCTCACACTCACACATACACTCTCTCTCTCTCTCTCTCACACACACACATACACACACACATATATATACTATTGTAATGCATACAGAATTTTACCTGTAGACAAACGCCTTGGTAAGACCATTTTAAGATATTAAATATTAAGTGAATCAGATTACCTTATAGAATAAGTTTTAAAATTCAGTTGTTTGAATTTTTCTAGAATACAAACTGCCTTAAATTTCATTTTTCTCTCTTTTTTTTTAAATTTGAAAAATGGTTCCTTTAATAAGGAGACAGGAGTTCATTGCCAACGAAAGGAATAAAGATAACTTCATTTAAGTCAACGACAGTTTATTTTTCCTGGATGTTTTTATTAACATGTTAGAATTATAAATCATTATATTTCTATATTTTTGTTATCTTTATTACTTTTATTAATTTTTTCTCACTTTTTAAAAATTACTATGATATTTATCAATTTCAACCTTCAAAAGCAAGGATTTTTTTAGTGTTATTTTTATACCACGAAATGGCCAGATTTAGAAGCACTAAATTACCGAAAAATTGCTGAATGTTCTACAAAGAAAAAAAATCAGATTTATTTAATAAATTATTGAAAAATATCTTGCAATTGTCTTGTTAATATAGTACATACTTTACAAAACGGATCAACAGAAACAGAATGTCATGTAAAATCCCTTCCAGACATTACACCAACTGCAACAAGTAAGTAGGCACAATTATTCCGAACCTCAACACATGCTGTTTGACGTCCAATCCTGGACAGGTAACTGGGGTGTGATGCTCTCGTGAATACGTCCTACGCCGGTGGCACGAAGCGATAGGGTTGAGTTTTCACAGATTACCTCAGCCATTGCTTCCGACTGGGGGAGCACTGTCGGTGGAGATGTGGTTATCTCTAATTTGTGCACCGGAATTGTATCATGCTCCTGTTTCGCGTTTAGTAATGTAATTTTACAGAAAATTGGGTCCTTGTTTGCTTTAAAGGAAAGTGCGAAGACGCTGATGATACTGATAACGTATAATTTATGTAACTTGTGACGGGAGAAAGTTAAAGGTGAGAGCAAATGGCTCTTAGCAGAACAACTAGTTTGAAAGGCGTTCAAAAGGTGTTTTTTAACCCTTTGAGGCAAAACCCTTTCCCAATGCTGAAAAAAGGGCAGCCATTGCCATCGCTCGACTTAACTACCAGCAAGATGGCGGACGATCGAAACGTTCATCGCGTGCCACAGATCTAGAGACCCCTTTTTTGACGCAGCTGGCTGTGCCGGCACAGCCAGCTGCCGTCAAAAAAGGGCGCACAGCCAGCTGCGGGGCCAACCGTGGGCACAGCTACGGGGCACAGCCAGCTACGGGGTTATATTACAATTTACGTCAAAAAGGGTATCTAGATCTGTGGCACGCGATGAACGTTTCGATCGTCCGCCATCTCGCTGGTAGTTAAGTCGAACGATGGCAACGGCTGCCCTTTTTTCAGCATTGGGCCATCTATCCAGCTGTTCTCGCATTCTTCCATTTTTCAGCAGATGCCAGTGCTGTTAAAAATAATCGTGACCATATTTTTTTACGGGAAAGGACGTGCTAAAAAGTAAAGGATTCTCGTGGAGCTAGGTCACCCGCAACTATTTTTATAGAAATCAAATCTATTCTTCGTAGCTGGCAAAAGTCAAAACGTCGGACTTTGGTGTTACCAGAGCGGGAGCACTGCGCGTTAAAGGGTTAAACGTTTTATGAAGTAGTTGTGCTACTAGGGGGGGGGATAAATTGTCTTAAGGTTGGTCATTTTTATGTGTATGATGGAATGAAAGATGAAAGTAATCTACTGCACTTGGTGGTTGTTTCAGTAGGGATTTATAAAGCAGCTTTTAGCGAACACTTTAGTTTTTCAGACATTCGAAAATGTAATATAAAATTTTAAACAATAAAAATTTCCAATTTGAATTCTATCAGATATCTGAAATCTTGAAGACAGACAATTAAGGAGCAATAGTGTGTAGTTTTAAAGAACGGGTTTGATTGATATGAAAGCTGAAGAATGTATGAATATAACACATATCCTTTTACTTTCACGTTTTATTATTGTGTGCGATAAAGTTCCTCTTTCGGGGTAATCTACATATTGCATATTTAAACAACATTTAAAAATCCACTTCACATAATATTTGAATTCAGCATGCTAAAAATATTGAAAACATTCATTTACCTGTAATAAATTGCAAAACCGGTGGAAAATACGCCCTCAAAGCAAAAAATTAAAAAAATTAAATTAAAAAAGGCCATATTTTCAAAATAATGAATTTTTAATTTTGTTTTTGTGTCAAAATATTATCCATAAGAATGCGAAGATAATGATAATACCTTTCTTTTTATTATAAGATTGTTTTCAGATTATGAATTATTAATGCCATTTCAAAAAATCATAAATATAAAAAATATTACTTGTTTTATCGTGTTAATAAGTATATTAAATCTCTTTAATATGAATTTTGGGTATATTGAAAATATCTACTAATAGTGCTGAAATCGAACTTTAATGAAATGTATACACTGTAAAAAATTTCCTTGAAAATAAGGAAAATGGGACGCCATTTCTATTTCCGTACATTCACGGAATTTTATTCCACTAAATTGCAGTACAAATTTCGTTCCAGAGAAGAACTGACCCTTGATATACGGAAATTGTCCTGTGTTCAAATATAATGGAGAAAATTTTCACAAAAATTCTAGGATAGTTTGCAATAAATGAATTGTTGATTGCCTCTGTAGATACCGATGCAGTACCTAACTGCTATTTCACTAGTTTTTGTAACTGCACTCAATCATATTTGATATTTGAAATAAGCTAGGGGGCGATTCAAAGGCTCGACGAAGTCAGGAATTGGGGAGTGGGGTTATATTACTTGCTTAATTCCAGGGCCTGACTATAACAATTTAGTGCCCTGGGCCCTTTTCAAAATGTATGCCCCTGTATATAGCTGTCTCACTTTTTGTGCCCCTGTACATAGCTTTAAACTCTTTATTTTTTTTGCCTGGTTTTGTATGTGTGCCTAGGGCACGTGCCCCAAGTGACATGTGATAACCAGGACTTTTGAAATACATATAGTAATGACTTAATCAATAATGACTCAACTGCTTATAAGGACAACACAAATGAGAGTGCCCGCCGTGGTGGTCTTTCTAAGGGGTCCTAAGCCGTATTTACGCTAGTTTCGGAGTTAACCATGGAAAACTCCGAACGGTTAGGTCGACAGCCGCGTGATGGGACCCGAACCCAGGACCTTCACACTTCAGCCATCTACCCTTTTCAGTGACATAACCACTATGCCATGGTGAGGCAAATAGTATCTAACATCGGCTTTATACTTCTAGCTTCTATAAAGTGCTGGCGACTTGTTTCTAAGTGTGACAAAATAATCGAAAGACAAAATACAATCTCATTAAAAAATTTCTAAATAAATTATGGAGATGGTCTCTCAAGAAATTAAAATTAATACCAAAAAGTATAATATGAATATAAGTCTAAGTAATGTACTAAATAAATACTGTAAAACAGAATTTTTTGCATTATACCGAAACCATTCCTTATTCCAAGCATATTATTAGCATTCAGAAATTAAAAATACGACCTAATTAAAGAAGAACTACTGGTTTAATAAATATGATTATATGAAACATGAAAGTAACAAGCCAGAATTTAATTAAAAAAAAAAAATCTCTCTATCGTACACAATCTTCCAAACTCCAGTTATAACAAGTTTCTAAAAATGTCCAACAAAATATTTCAATAAAAATCGTAACTGCATTGAGAAATACCTCTGAAACTAAAAATCCAGAAGCGCACAACGAAAAGCCGAAATTTTATTTCCAATCAATTTTCTTTAATTTAGCTGCCTTAGCAACGAGACGGGGAAAGAATGCTCTTCAGTGATTCTTTTAATTGTTGAGGAACTCAAAACAACAATAAATAAATAAATAAATAAAAAAAATTCTCCGCTTGAAGATTTCAGAGAGGAAGGGGGAACGTCACGTTGCAGTTCACATTTCAACTGTTTGTAACTAGGATTTTGTTAGATGACTGTAAATATTTAATTAATACAATGTTCCAGAAGAAAGAATTGCTAGGTACATGCTTAGTAATATATATATATATCAGGTGTATCGGAATGTAATGTCTTTCCTCCACATAAAATTCAAACAAATAAATTTTCAACCAGTATTGAATTACAAAGAAGCTGCGCCTAAACATAGGACTCGTAAAATTAAAAAAAAACTTTGTAAAATAACACATCTATCAACGAATTGAAGTAAACTTTATGGTTTTATTTTACAAAGTTTTTTATTATTATCTGTTTATGGACTTGAAGTAAACTTTATGGTGTTATTTTACAATTTTTTTTTATTATTTTATATTTTTGGTCTTAAAGTAAACTTTATGGTGCTATTTTACTAAGTTTTTTATTATTTTATTTTCAAACACCAATTATTTTGAGTGATTTTATCATAGGACTCGTATTTGTTAAGTTTTAAAGCAAGAATTTTAAAGATAATATGTCTTTTTCACAAAAACTGACCGCCCTTCCCCTTTTCCACGTCTACCCTCCTTGGAAGATGATATTCAATATTGTTCTGAAACCGATTTTTAGGAATTCGTGAGTGTTGTATTTTTCAGGAAGAATTTTATGAATGTCTCTCTTATTCTTTAAGATCACGCGGGATATGTGAAAAGAACGTTTTGGCCCCCTGACCACCATAAGTTACGACTTTTGGAAAATGCACTCCAATATAGCCCCTAACCCCTCCAAAAAAACTGAATTATGGGTCATAAGAATCATTCATCCATTTAATGCTCAATGCAGTTAGTATACAGACGTTTATAACAGCTTAATCCTATTTTAGCGGATGGAAATAGCATTTAAAGTTCTTTAAAGGGTTTTGAAAAATTACATTAACACTTTTGCAGCTTTTTTGAAGATATGCTCGAAATCTCCCGAAATTTAACGATGACCACTACCATTGATTGTTATATTACTGTACAGTACCGAATTCCAAGCAAACAACAGCTGCGTTCAAATTTGCTGCATAATCTGTACGTTTATCACTCACATCTTAAGTGTTCTTAAAAGGTCTCTCCTTCAATGTGTGGCACTTGCAAGGTTTGGCAAACCTGGACAAGGTAAACCTGGGTTTGTTTGTTTGTTTGTTTGTGTGATTATGGCAACCTGGGAATAGGGATAGATAAAACAGCGATATTAAAAAAAACATAATTTTTTTTTCATATCGATGTTTTATACATCGATGTACTGAAACCGATGTTTGTTTGACATCGATGTTTTTTCACATAGCCGAGAGTGTACTATATGCTTTAACAACAGGTACCGAATATACTTAGCAATTTATTGTAATCTAGGGATTCGACATCAATGTTTTCAGAACATTGATGCTTGTAAACTTTACAAAAAGGAGCTAAGTATATTCCGTACATGTTGATAAAGCGTAAAATACATAATCGACTATGTGAAAAAACATCCATGTCAAACAAACATCAGTTTCAATACATCGACCGATAAAACATCGATATTAAAAGAAACGCTGATGTTTTGAAAATATCGATATCGCATCCGTAGCTGGGGTACGGGAACCCCTGGGAGTTCCCAATGGTTCGCAAGGTTGCTCGTGGAAACAAAATGTGAAATGGAGGATACATTCAACCACTTTAAATAATAAACAAAAGAACCTCACGCAAGTAAAAATTTTTGTATCGCAAAATCGATTTTAAATAGGAATTGAAAAAGCCATTAAAAAAGCTTGCTGACGTAATCTCACTCTCATGGTGATTTTGTTTGTGCCCTTGACATTTTTGCACTTGTTTGCTAGGCTTCGAAAAAGGCGAGGAGTTATTTATCTATTTTATCGCTTGTGTATGGCCTGAGCATCCAGCTCCCCCTAGCTAGAATCATCCAAGCTTCTGACCCCTTGTGTAACATCTAAAATAATATCCTGCTTCTTCATTGTACGTTTTCATTAAGGAAACCCAAATAGAGAAAGAAGCCGAATGCTATAGCATATATGTAAGACTGTACCCTAATAGCACGGAACGTCGTGACGCCGTGACGTCCCTGGGAGTCACAATGGTAGCAGTCACACTGGTGACCATAAATGACATCAACTGGAAGTCACAGTGTGACTTGCCAGTGACAATAGCGTGAGACTTCTTTGTGATGTCAACGTGGCGGATCGTTTGTGACGTCTTACCAGATTTTGCGACGTTTCGCATTTTTTTGCTACTTTTGAAAGCACCATGCGACTAAATTTTATGACTTTGCGATATTGCTATTTTCTTGCTACTTTTTTTGATTTTGTGAATTTTAAGTAATTTTGCTAATTTCTCAAAAAAAAAAAAGGTTTTTTTTTTTTTTTTTTCAGTTTTAAATCAGTGGAACATTTAAGTCACAGTGCTGTGAATGTGACGGCGCTGTAACGTCGCATTGAAGTCACAATGTCGTGCACAAGTCACAGTGTGACTTCATGGTGACGTCACATTGTGACGTTGCCGCAGAAGGACATTACACAGTCAAGGCGACTTATTTGTGACTCATTCGCGACACCCCGTGACGGTCTTGCACGTCGCATTCAGGTCGCAGTGCTATTAGGGTAATTAACTTCTTTCGAGCCCAACTTGAAAGAAAGGACTATGCTACAAAGCAAAGACAACACTCTCCTTCTTTATGTTTACAAAAATTACATTTTTAAAAACATATACGAAAACTAATGAAAAACAAGTAGAATTTTTAAAACATTTTTAGATCCCAAAATATAACATTCTTACTATCTTAATTTGTGCAGCTTTTTTTTTATAATTGCTGCTACACTAACTACTACTCCACAAGGGAACAATTTATGAAAATAATTTGATAAAGGGTACGTAAGTGAAAAAAGGAGGAGAACCACTGTTCCAAGTTTACGTAAAAAGGTCTTCAGATTATAAAAAATAAAAGAATCCCTTCTGTGCTTTAGGTAGTGTCACTGCCTCAGTTTGCTGAGTCATAGGCTGATTCCCCCTGTCTTAAGCCGAATCTTCACGCTCCATGAAGCTAAAGCGGTGGAAGAAACGGGTCTTTTCCTTCACTGATTTTTTTCCAGGCTGGAAATAATGCGAAATAGGAAGAATAAACGATGATACGCCATGAGTAGAATAGGTTAGGTATGCACTATGTCTGTTTATTGCATGAAACACGTGGACGGAACGTTAAAGAGAGAGGAAATTTATTTCAACTAGAAAATGATTCAATGTGTTTACGCGTTTTATGTAGTGTGATTGTTTTAAAAATAAAAAAAGCCTACAAGAACAAATTTTGTCTTTTGTTTTAGATTTAGAACGTAAGATTCGAGCTGACACAAGATGGTTTTTAAACAACTTCCATGAAGGTTGAACAGTGTTTATGATTACGGTGGGTCTGTCTGTCTGCCCGTGCTGCCACTGCAGCCAAACATCGTTAGTATATCACTCTAGGGTCACTTAAAAATGACTTACTAAACGGATTGATTTCTTAAGAAAATGTTTATATTAAATGCAAAACGATATTCTAAATGCTTACGCAAAAAGTTTGCCTATAATTAACTTACATTATAATTTTAAAAAATTAGTCGAATGAGAATTTAAATTAATAAAATGGATGACAAATCAAGGAAATTATAAGTAAAGACTTTGCGTAGTACTTTGAGGCGTAACCCTTTCCCAATGCCGAAAAAAGGGCAGCCGTTGCCATCGCTCGACTTAACGACCAGCAAGATGGCGGAAGATCGAAACGTTCATCGCGTGCCTCAGATCTAGAGACCCTTTTTTGATGACAGCTGGCTGTGCCGCACAGCCAGCTGTCGTCAAAAAAGGGTGTCAGACCCACAGACAGACCATTTCTTTACGGGACAGACAGACAGACCCACCCGTCGTCAAAAAAGGTCTCTAGATCTGTGGCACGCGATGAACGTTTCGATCGTCCACCATCTTGCTGGCAGTTAAGTCGAGTGATGGCAACAGCTGCCCTTACGATTGAAACGTTCATCAAGTGCCACAGATCTAGAGACCCTTTTTTGACGACAGCTGGCTGTGCAAAAGGTCTCTAGATCTGTGGCACGCGATGAACGTTTCGATCGTCCGCCATCTTGCTAGTAGTTAAGTCGAGCGATGGCAAAGGCTGCCCCTTTTTCGGCACTGGGCAGTCTATCTAGCTGTTCTCGCATTCTTCCATTTTTCAGCAGATGTCAGTGCTGTTAAAAATAATCGTGACCATTCTCTGACGGGAAATGACGTGCTAAAAAGTAAAGGATTCTCGTGGAGCTGTGTCACCCGGAAGTAGTTTTATAGAAATCCAATCTATTCTTCGTGTCTGGCAACAGTCAAAACGTCAGAGTTTGGTGTTCCCAGAGCGGGAACACTGCGCGTTAAAGGGTTAGCTGTGCAATCTGTCCTATTTAATCTACTATCGTACGGAAGTCGAAACGAAGAATAGTTCTGGACGGATTCCTAAAATTTGTTGGCAAGGCAACAATCTTTATGAGGAAAAAGGCCGAGAGTGGGTAGATATTTTAGAGACCAGGGATTTTGGTAAATAAACTTGACAAGAAATGGGCCCGAGTTTATACATTGCACTCTTAAAAATGACAGCTTGAAATGATTGGTTGAAGAAATAGTGACGCAATAAGCGAAGTACAATACGTGAAAAGGTGTATTAAAAAGGTTGGGACTTCTGAAAGATGATGGCAATATGTGGAGTGACGTCTTATCCAGGTGACTTACTAATGAGGTTTGACTGTATTATAAATATGCATCGATTACTAGGAAATTTGTGGAATTTATTGTTTGTGAAGAATATATAACCTGTTGAAAAGGCATTACTAATAGATTTTCCGGAGAAGCACCCAAAAGAATTCCAGGTCATTACAAAAAATAAAAATAAAATAAAAATAAAAAATAAAAGTATTTGTTGTTGAGAATTACAAAAAGATGCTCTCCTTTGAAACTAGTGTATGTAGCTGTTATAGCTGTAGTATGTATGTAGCCCTTATAGTGTATGCGCTAAGCAAAAAAATCATCTGCAGGACAAAAATGTCCATTTTCTGATTTTCATTTGCACCAATATTGATGCTCGATCCGCACCATGACCGAGTAGATAAGATACTGAACATGGTACATGATGGATTGAGAAGACCGAGAATTTTGGCCTACCACGTGGCTGTCAATCTAACGGTATGAGGTTTTGGGCTCTGTTCTCCCCAGATATAACGTGAATACGCGGTAGAACCGCTTAAAAATTCCTCAGCCTAAGGCATTGTACCGTTAGGGAGAAAGCCTTCATGTAGCTTTGCCTTGACCGTAACGAACTAACTGTTGCGTCTTAATGTATGCAAGTTGTCTTACTGAACCGATGATGCTGAATACGTGTAATTGACATTTTCCCGTAACTCTTAACCTTTCTGAGAAGAAAAAAACCCGCTAACTGTGGATTTAGCTAGACTTACAATCCCACAACACAACACACAACACACTGGATTTAGCCGACTGCGCTGTCAGATGCTTCATAGCGCAAAGCATAACTTTATTACACCTAGTTTCCACTTTCATAACTACTCGTCTCAGCGTTCCGAAGTTAAAGCTGTGACAAATTAGTTCAGCAGGCACATTGCAGTCTATGGCAGTTTAGAGACATTTAACCATTTCAGGCAGTATACAGTCATTACAGATTTCTAGAAGATCTCGATAGATTTTAGGACAATTTTTTTCGAACTGTACAGCAGTCTAATAAAAATTGTATTTTTGAATCCTCTGCCTTAATTTTTTTAACGTCATACCTGCTTTGATCTACAAATAAGCATCATTTTGAACGTCGTCGTTCTAGGAGCGATCATACATTTACCGATTACCCTAAGTGTTCACCCACGCGTGCGTTGAAATCTTTCAGTCTTCTTATCCAATCGTTTGTGGCCCAAGTGCCGCTGTGTTTGCAACAAAAGCCGATGGGTGGTTTTTGCCTTTTCCTCTCTCACTCCCCCCTTCGTAAAATGAACAGAGATCCGTTCATCTCCGTGACTGTTATCGCAGAGCCGTTTTATTGTTACTATTGTTTGGAGAAACCATCTGTGAAAGAAAGAGAGAACTTTGTTATTGATTTATTTATTTTATTTAATATATACTTTTTTTTTTTTTTTTGTAAAAGGTAAGACATTAGGGATTGCGCTATCCCAGAATCATTTGCGGGCAAACCTCAATGTTGAGGTTTCTGCTGATATTCTTTTTTATCTTTTACTTTTTTCGTGTGTTACTCTTTGTACGTATTGTCTGGCAAAAACTCATTTTTTATTGATACAACATCTTAAGAGTTTCGTAACATCACGGAGTATCTAATGAATAATTGCTTTTTTTTTTAGATTTTTCACTATTTAAAAATCTAAATGTTGCATTTCATCAGATTCTAAATGTCGCATTTCATTTTTTTTTTTTTTTTTTTTTTTTTTGTAAAAGGTAAGACATTAGGGATTGCGCTATCCCAGAATCATTTGCGGGCAAACCTCAATGTTGAAGTTTCTGCTGATATTCTTTTTTATCTTTTACTTCTTTCGTGTATTACTCTTTGTATACGTATTGTCTGGCAAAAACTCATTTTTTTATTGATACAACATCTTAAGAGTTTCGTAACATCACAGAATATCTAATGAATGATTGTTTATTTTATATTTTTCTCTGTTTAAAAATCTAAATGTTGCGTTTCATCAGACACACAGAAAAGTTTTATTGGGCTATCGTACACACATTTTAAATCAAAATTAAACAGAATTCATAAAATTGTGTTTTGGTTTTCCCCTTTCCTCCAAATTTACACTGTAGATAAACGGTTTTTATAACGGTTCATCTTAAAGAAGCATTTGCGCTAATTTCTAATCATTTAATAAGTAAAAATTAATGAACTTATCTTATTGTGTCAATTTACATAGGAATATTTTCCTATTAAAATATTTATCAAGCCGTTTGTAAAGTAATCTTTGATTTTAATACGGTTCACACTAGTCTTCGGATACATTTTAGAACAAAATGAGTGTTATTTAAAAAAATGATCTCAAAATTTTAATAAATATGATTAACCCATTTTTATTGTTATTTGAAATAATCTTGAGATGAGTTAAACTTACTGAAATTAAAACTTTACCTTTAACACAATCGAAGATATAGAAAATGCATCGAAATGTAACTTAAAACATAATTTTGAACATATACTTTACACGCAGATCTAAACTGTAGTTAGAGATGCTTCACTACATTCTTATTAACGGCGAGATTTTTTTTTACTTCCTCCGTTTTCTGACAAACACCTACGCCGCAGCCAGCTCTTGCCCACGTTTTTCGTATTTTACGGTGCGTTGGTTGTTAAGAGAAGGGGCAAATGAACCTGAAATAAGCGTAAGTATCCCTGAGCACTAGATTGCTCAGGCATGAAACTGTAACTGTCACCTAGCTGATTCACACAGTCGGGGGTTGAGGTCTAGCATTACAATGAGTCGGCCGTAAAGATGTGTATGGAAAATTTGCCGATAAGATTCTTTAAAATCTTACAAAAGTATTTATGCCATTCGTTCTTTACACGAAAAATATCTGTAAAGTTAAGATTTTTAAAGAAACTTATTTGCTTGAGTGGCGTACTTTCTTAACCCTTTAATGCGCAGTGTTCCCGCTCTGGGAACAGCCAACTCTGACGTTTAGACTGTTGCCAGTCACGAAGAATAGATTGGATTTCTATAAAAATAGTTGCGGGTGTCATAGCCCCACGAGAATCCTTTATTTTTTAGCACGTCCTTTCCCGTAAAAAAGGGTCACGATTCTTTTTAACAGCACTGACATCTGCTGAAAAATGGAAGAATGCGAGAACAGCTGGATAGATTGCCCAATGCTGGAAAAAGGGCAGCCGTTGCCATCGCTCGACTTAACTACCAGCAAGATGGCTAACGATCAAAACGTTCATCGCTTTCCACATATCTAGAGACCCTTTTTTGACGACAGCTGGCTGTGCCGCACAGCCAGCTGTGGTCAAAAAAGGGTCTCTAGATCTGTGGCACGCGATGAACGTTTCGATCGTCCGCCATCTTGCTGGTAGTTAAGTCGAGCGATGGCAACGGATGCCCTTTTTCCAGCATTGGGAAAGGGTTGCGCCTCAAAGGGTTAAGGCACAATACCCCCTCCCCCGCCCCCTCTTCTAAGCGACGGAAAGGGAAAAATATGCTCTTGGATTTCCGAATTTCACAGAGAAAACCCCACATTTTTTGCTAACTAAAACACCTACCACATTATAAACAATTTTTAAAAGCAGATGAATTTCTGTTACTCATAATTTCTTTTAGCAAAATTTGTTTTTAAATTCTTTGACACCCCCAATGAAGAAGACAAAAATTACCCGTACTATCGTACAGAGTGGATGTTTTAATTTGAGCACACAAAGAAAACCCAATTTTCCTCGAATATTTAATAATCAGGAGTATTATCTTATTTTTAATTACAAATTTAATATCTTTCGTTATTTAAAAAGTATTGATTTAAAAGGGAAATTCTTTTATGAGGTATGAAAGGGTAAATATTATTTTAAATTGCCTAACATAGTAATGCTTGTAGAAATGATGCAATTTGTGAGCACTATAAAAGCAAATTGAGACTAGAAGTTAAGAATACTTTTTTTCGCGATTAGCTGTATCATGAAAACGATAAATGCATGCAACTTCTAGAAAAGTGAGACAAAACACATAATGTTTTTCAAAAGGTGTTTATTTTCAGGGAGCTTTGCAGTGTAACTCTGTGTTTAACCCTTTGAGACGCAACCCTTTCCCAATGCTGGAAAAAGGGCAGCCGTTGCCATCGCTCGACGACATCGCTCGACTGTGCCGCACAGCCAGCTGTCGTCAAAAAGCGATGAACGTTTCGATCGTCCGCCATCTTGCTGGTAGTTAAGTTGAGCGATGGCAACGGCTGCCCTTTTTTCAGCATTGGGCCATCTCTTCAGCTGTTCTCGCATTCTTCCATTTTTCAGCAGATGCATGTGCTGTTAAAAATCATCGTGACCATTTTTTACGGGGAAATGCCGTGCTAAAAAGTAAAGGATTCTCGTGGAGCTCTGTCACCCGTACCTATTTTTATAGAAATCAAATCTATTCTTCGTGACTGGCAACAGTCAAAACGTCAGAGTTTGGTGTTCCCAGAGCGGGAACACTGCATATTAAAGGGTTAAAATATTCTTGCGATTTATTCATAAGTCACATTTGGTTTATTGCTTTCAGCAGTGAATGTGAAAAAGCATTCAGAGTCTTTTTGTAGTTCTAAAAATGTTTCATTCAGTTCACGATACACGTTGTTATTTGTCTGAAGAAAAATTCAATTTTTTTAGCATTGTCGTTTTTAACTGTAAGTAAATTCTTGTCATTTGAACAATGCAGTCGTTAACATCATCTTTAAAATTAACGTATCATACTATTCCTGCTGAAGCAAAACTCGTTTGCATAAGATTTACTAAACGAGGCAGACAGAAAAATACATAAATCTTTCCTAGCTTACTTTTTTTTAACATGCAAAAGACAAAGAAAGAAGGAAAAAGAACTTGTCACACTGAAAGAAAAAAGACAAATGATGATAAACATTCTTAAGAAATAAAACAACAAATACAGATGCACCAAAACTAAAATCATCATATTAAGTCTCCCGAAAATAAATCATTTATTAAAAAAATGTCCTTGATATGTGACATTTCTCTTCGTTAAAATTTCTTGGCACTAGAAAACACACCATGATTTTCGCAAAAAAAGAATAAGTGAATAAATTTAAAGCATTTATAATCTTATGCAAACGTTCTTCACAGAAAAAAAAAAATTCTGACGTCGAAATTTTATTCTTTACATGTCAGGTGCTAGAGAGAGTCGGTAAAAAATTACGCGATAAAATATTCAGCAACAAGGAACAACTTTTATAAATGCTGTGTAATATTTCGAATTATTTTAATAAAAGTCGTTTACGTCCAATTTTCGGAAGTAAAAAGCTGGTTTATTTTTATATTGCAGTTAAATTTAATTTAACATTGCAATTAAAATTGATTTCGCAGCAGAGCGTGGGTGACGCCTTGGATAAATATCGATAATGAGTCTTAAAGAATTTATGCTCATAAATTAAACAAAATTGTAATTTTTCAAAAATCTATTTAGACTAGATCACATACTTTAACTTGAAACAGTTCATTATTTTTTTTTTTTACTTTTTGAGCCAGTAAATATTATTTTAATTAAACAAAATACGATTGAATATAAGTAAGTTAGATGCTTAAATTTTGACTTAAATTATTACTCAGAAATACCAAACTAAAATGTTTTTGTTTGTTATCTTTTATATTTATGCCACTTTATAACGGAAAACTGATGTCACAAAATAAATTTTTAAAAGATATCCTCACATAAATCGGAAAATCAATTATCTCCATGGCGAAATGATACCAGTAATTTGATGGCAGTATGAATTTAATTATTTTATGAATTATTAAAACAAAAGTAATATGTATAGCAGCAATGTAACTTGATTAAAATTGCCCGCATTACAACTCTATCAAACGTGCAAATTCAGTTATCTTTACGAAAGGGAAAATAAATGAAAAGATTCATTAATTAAAACGCCAGGAAGTTATAATTAAAAGTAATTAGGTGTGAATATAGCGTAATTAATTAGTTTGACACGTTTAACTTCATTATTTGCACGTGTTGTTGGAATTTCGGAGGAAATATAAAAAAACTGAATACATTTAGATCTTTCGTAGCTTGATTTCATTTACGTGGTTCAAAGAAAGTCATGTTAATACTAATATTAACAAGTAACAATAATGCTGATAGTAATGAAATATTTATCAAAATTATACAAAATTTCACGTTGTCGAGCGTTCCGACTGCGTTATCTTTATTAAGAAACAAATCTCGAAAGACTCATTAATTAAAATGCAGTCAAGTTATGATTGAACATGATAAGATACACCTGCGTGTCATCAGAGCATAATTAATAATTTTTGACATATTTAACTCGGCCGTTACACGTCTGGGTGGATTTATGGGACGACAAAAGAAAGAGAATTTTCAGTGGGAACTATCAAAATCTAATTTATTTTAGCGTCGAGCTTTTTTCGTTAGTTTGTGCCTTTCCCTCAGCGTTCTGTCTCGATGCAAAGATACTCAGTGAAAAAAGATGCTACTTGTACTGTGTAAGTAACAGAGAGGCATACAACTGATCTTGCGTAAACAATCTTGTTTTCCTATCTAATAAACAAATTATGCTTTCTTCTTTACAAAGGGGTTGAACATTTTTGCAAGATAACACCTTAGAGATTCTCTTTGTGTGCTCGTTGCTTCTTGGCTAGGGCAGAATGTTTCTCTAGGACTAAGACATTCCACAAGCCAAAAATCGATTCTGCAGAAATTCGAGTCGTTAACCCTTTGAGTCGCAACCCTTTCCCAATGCTGAAAAAAGGACAGCCTTCGACTTAACTACCAGCAAGATGGCAGACGATCGAAACGTTCATCGCGTGCCACAGATTTAGAGACCCTTTTTTGACGGCAGCTGGCTGTGCGGTACAGCCAGCTGTCGTCAAAAAAGGGTCTCTAGATCTGTGGCACGCGATGAACGTTTCGATCGTCAGCCATCTTGCTGGTAGTTAAGTCGAGCGATGGCAACCGCTGCCCTTTTTTCAGCATTGGGCAATCTATCCAGCTGTTCTCGGATTCTTCCATTTTTCAGCAGATGTCAGTGCTGCTAAAAATAGTCGTGACCAATTTTTTTACGGGATATGACGTGCTAAAAAGTAAAGGATTCTCGTGGAGCTATGTCACCCGCAACTATTTTTATAGAAATCCAATCTATTCTTCATGACTGGCAACAGTCAAAACGTCAGAGTTGGGTATTCCCAGAGCGGAAACACTGCGCGTTAAAGGGTTAAGCAATGATGGCCACTGGGAGAAAGTCTCTGCCAAGCTCTAGGTCACAAAAGATCGTTTCAAAGACCTAAGCTCGGAAGCAACGACAAAGACTGGAAGAGAATCTGTGCTGTATTACCTTTTCAAAGGAAGAAATGAATTAGTCAAAACAGATATGCAACTATAAGTATTTTCTTCTCATCTTAAACCTTCTCACGTTGAATAGTGACTGCCTAATACACTGAAAAATACTACGCTTATTTTTTTTTTTATCGGCATGGTATGCTATAGTTAAGAACTACAACACAGCATACTGGTAAACCGCAATTCTTTTATGTTCTCCGGACTATTCATGCTGCATAAAGCATTTTTAATCAGGTGCATAGCGTAATACTAGGGGATCCAGTAAATAATGTCATTTTTTTCTACGTCAATATTTTTCCATATTCAAAACTACTGAAGCTAATAATGCGAAATTTAGCTAGTTACCTGACTTTTTTTAACATATTGCTATATTGGACAGCATTTTCTAAAATTAGTAACTTATGGGGTAAGGCTCCATAAAGCACCTTTTCATTTAAATCGCGTGATGTCAAAGAAAAAAAAAATATGTTCATAATCTTTTTGCAAAATAAAACACTCACGAATCCCTTAAAATTGATTTCGAGACATTTTGGATAACGTATTCCAAGGTGGTTAGACGTGTGAAATAGGGGGGTGGGTGCATACTTGTTAAGCAAAGAAACTATTATCTGTAAAATTCTTGCTTCAAAATGTGTAAAACACTTCTACGTTTAGGAGTAGATTGTATGTAATTAAAAAGCTGTTGAAAAACTATTTATTTGAATTTTCCGTTAAGAAACGAAATTACTTAAGGTCCTCATAATACATATTAATAGCATATGTAAATTTAGTGGTAACCGATACATATTTATGATAGTTAATACAAGACAGACAGACGAATTATAACATGTTTGAGCGAATTTCAGAAGGGGGGAAAATCTAATTCATTAGGAACTATCAAAATCTAATTATTCAGTGTCCAGCTTTTTCATTTATTTCGGCTTTCCCTCGGATTCCCCCTTACAAAAGAAATTACTTCCACTGAAGAACTGTGTAAATACGCAGGGAGACAGACAAAAAAAAAAAAAAAAAAAAAGAAGAAAGAAGAAAGAAAGAAGTAGGAGACATTGAAATGAAGAATAAAGTACTTCAGGAGAAAACTGCACAGGAATAAAAGGAAAAAAAAAAAAAGCGAGAGAAATAAATGCGTAAACCTCGAATTTTTATGTTTCACGCGTTCCTTTCATCGTTTGCATTGCAAACAAACATTTATTTTCGAAATGATGTTGCTTATTTGTTTGTGAAAGAAGTCAAAAATATAAGCGACAAAGAGGCGAAGTTGGACAAGTATGATACGTGTTTTGTCACGATAATGGTTTTCATGTTTGTTTTATTTTTGGTAGCAAGATGGCGTTTTAGTTATTGGGTTCTGAAGCATTTATTTTGTTTTTAGGATAACGATGCGGCATGTTTTTTTGAAGATAAATTAAATTGCGAAATTGCAATTTCTTTCCCCCTGATATGTCTGAAAGTAGGAAGTTTTATACTATATTACTTAACCCTTTAACGCACAGTGTTCCCGCTCTGGGAACACCCAACTCTGACGTTTTGACTGTTGCCAGTCACGAAGAATAGATTGGATTTCTATAAAAATAGTTGCGGGTGACATAGCTCATCGAGAATCCTTTACTTTTTAGCTCGCCATTTCCCGTAAAAAAATGGTCACGATTCTTTTTAACAGCACTGACAACTGCTGGAAAATGGAAGAATGCGAGAACAGCTGGACAGATTGCCCAATGCTGAAAAAAGGGCAGCCGTTGCCATCGCTCGACTTAACTACCAGCGAGATGGCGGACGATCGAAACGTTCATCGTGTGCCACAGATCTAGTGAGCCTTTTTTGACGGCAGCTGGCTGTGCGGCACAGCCAGCTGCCGTCAAAAAAGGCTCACTAGGCTTTTCCCAGTATTGTGTGATCCCAGTGATTCCCAGTGATGTATCTGACCACGAATAAAATACACTTTTGTTAGCATACTCTGTTCATTGATTCGATTTTCAAATAGTTTTGAAACGAAACTGCCCTTTTCTTCAGTACTTCATTTTGTATACGGCCCTTGAAAACAATGTAAATGACCGCGTGTGTAAAGTGATTTGAGTCACTAAACGCCAAAGTATCTAGTGTTTTATATTTCGGTCAATATTGTTCATACCAATGTCGAACTTTTTATGTTTGTAATTTCCTCATATGAACATGATTTCCCTGAAAAGAAATGTAAGGATGTGGGGGCTGTATACCAATTTAGATTGTGTATTTTTTCACTATACTTTCTTTCTTCCAATATTTAATATTTTCTCTCTGCGTCTAATTTTGACCATTTTTTGCAACTGAAAACATGCATATAAGACTAACGGGGGCAAAATAAAGGTCAGTGAAGTTATGCGTGGATACGCTGTGTATTTGTGTGGAGTTTCCGAGAAAGAAAAATATCTGATACGGACACCGCATGGCTTTCTTGTACGTCCATTAAATCATAAATATTTTCGGTGCACCTTATCTGAAGTTTCATTTGAAAGAAATACAATACTGCAATAAATAGTGAGGTTTAAAGATTTCTTACCAAATATTTAAGACATTGCTAAGCTCGGTACAGTTTTCAAAGGCTGCTTTTAGCAAACTTTTTGAAGATATTTCGCCAAAAAGCTGCAAAGCTTGCAATAGTTTGTGATATTTTAGACATAAATGATGACTGACCATAGTTTTTTAATGAACTGAAAGTATCCATGCATTGAAAACCTTTTGGGTGACCCAGTAAATAAAGCACCTAGTAAATTGCAATAAAAAAGAGAAATGTAGTTACATGATATCATAGTTCTAAATATAAAATTTCAGAATTCTACGGTGAAAAAGTTTAGGGTTATGCCAAATACGTAAATATTTTTAGGGCCAAACGCCGATATTTCCGAAAAACTCGCCAAATTCTAAGATAGTAAGAGAGATTTTGGCATGGTCTGCAGGATGACTAACTATAGACATAATATATATTTATTATGGAAATAGACCTTAATGTATTGAAATACATTTGGGTAGCCCTGTTAATAAACTATTCAGTAGAATGGAGCCAAAAAGAGAGGTACACAACCAGGTGTTATAAAAATCCTGAATATAAAACTTCAACTTTCTAGGACCTATAGTTTTTGAGATATACGAGTTACTTACTTGCGTACATACATACATACAGACGTCAGAAAAAGATTAGTCAAAATGGACTTGCGGATTGTCTCTGTATTTATACGACCATACATATATGATGAGTATGTTGACATGTCTTACAAAAACTATTCAAAGTAAATTTAGAGACTGTCAAAATCGATTTTTTTCATTAAAGTCTGCATACCGAAAATTTTTAGCCATCACTATACTTCCTTTTACTTCGTACAACGAAGTAAAGAATCTAATTTATCAGGCACTAACGAAATCTAATTATTTAGCGTCTATCTTTTTCATTACTTTGACTTTCCCTTAACAGTTCCTAGCACGGATACACGGTGAGAAAAGAAATTACTTCCACTGACGAACTGTGTAAATAACAGGGAGACAGAAAAAGAAGTGCGACATTGAGATGACGGGTAAAAAAGATAAAAATGCAGCTGAAAAAAAAGAAGAAGAAAGAAGAAAGCAGAAAATAAATACGTAAATCACAAATTTTTATGTTTCATCCTTTCTTTTCAACGTTACAATTGCAAATAAACATTTATTTACGAAATGATGTTGCTTATTTGTTTGTGCAAAAGTAAAGAATATAAGCAACAAAGAAGACGGTTGGACAAGTGTGTTATGTGTTTTCTTATGATATTAGTTTTAATTTTTGTTTTATTTTTGAATCAGGATGGCATTTTAGTTACTGGGTTCTGAGGTATTTAATTTTTTTGCTAAGGATGGGGGATACTTTTTAAGAATTAAATTGCAAAATTAATAATAACAGAATATATATATATTCTGAAACGTTTTATGATTATAACATAACAAAAAATAATTATCTGAATTATTATCATTTATCTCCATAGGCATTCGTATTTATAAAGGATTTCTATTTTAGCACACCCTGTTTGACACGATTAAAAGAAATAAATAAAGTAAAACTCGTCCACATTTTAAATACACCCTGAAGTTCTATATACATTAAAAGAGTATCATAATCCATGCATCGTTCTATTTTCCTTTCTTATTTTATTAAGTGTATAATAATATCTATTAGTGTGCCGTTCTGTTTTTCTTGTTCCATAAAATACTTCTTTGGAATCGAAATCTATATCAAAGCGCCTATTAAAACTGTTTTACAATCGTCATCTGGCATAGTCTAATTAACCTTCTTCTTTCTAATAAGTTTAGCGTTTGCACATTTCTCTCCAAACGTGGAAGATATCGTCAAGCTAGGTTCCGTTTTGGGGTTTTATTATTTTTTTTTTGCGCCAAACTTGGTGATAAATCACCAAAAATTGAAAACCTTGAAGACATTCAATATTTTATTCTCCTCGCCCCGTAATGTATGAGAAATATTTTTTGTAGCCCTGAAGAAAACCTGTTGCGTGTTTTGTAGCCCTATGCACATCAAAATCAATACCAATCGTACAACGGTGGTCTATAATTTGTATACCAAATTTGATCTCAATCGAATGCACCGTTACCCCTCTGAAAAATGAATGCAACGGAAACGTGTTGACGCAAATCTGCCCACCAATTATGTCGGCAGATAATACTGGAGCGAACGAAATAATACCGTTGTGCTAAAAGGTTAATCTTTACCTTTTCTTATTGTGATCGGAATATAACTTTCAGTACCGTATTAAGAGCAAAATGGTACCTATGCAAGAATGATTTTTGGCATCCCTTTCAATGAAATTGGGTATAGATGAAGATTGAGTTTCTATTGAATCAGTGAAATCTTTGCCAAAGAGACGCATAGTTATGTCAAGCAAGACACTCTTAAATGCATGAAATATCTGTGAAAAATCCTCCCAGTTACTATTTATATCTTCCTGATTGCATTATGTTGTTCTAGTGGAACACGATACAGATCTACTGTTTATTAAAAGCAAAGGATAAGATGATTGTGTTTTTTATCGCAGGTTTTCCGCTATCTCTCTAAAGCCATTTTTTAAACTTCGAATTTCTTTCAGGGAAGCGATACTGCCGTAGCCATGCACGTAAAATCAAGTCTATAATACACTGTTAATAGAAGAAGCTAACATTTCAACCCAGTGCCGGATTAAGACAGCGCGGGGCCCGTAGCAAATGTTACCAAGGGGCCCCCTGCTCAGTGACGCACCCATATATATATGTTTTTTTTTTTGGTTTGTTTTTTTTTTAGGAGGAAGAGTTCACCTTCAAATTAAAGTAGTAGAGCTAAATTAAATGAGAAAATAAATAGTGCTAATTATATTACAATTTATGTTTAGTGCTAATTAATGGTGTTACAAATGCTAATTAGATGTAAAGAAAACGAAAAGGTCCCACGTGTTATATTCGCGAGAGGTTTATGCCAGTCCTTCCTCCACCTTGGGTGTGCTAATCTGTAGGTTTTGTGCGATAATAAAATAAAACAGAACTTTTACGAATTTCCTTGATTCAAAATGAACAAATTTGAGTTGGCACTAGACCAATCAATTTCTCCAAGTAAACTGGTGTGCGGAAAAAATGCCCGTCAAAATAAAGTTGGGGGGGCGGGTGGCTAAATACATAGTGAGACTGGCGATGTTTAAAGTTATTTATTCGTACAACTCAGGTATTTTTAATGAATGTTAATGTTCATGGATATATATTTAGAATTTCTAACACTTCCCACCTTTCCCATATGCAAACATATAACTAGACAAGATTACACACATAAAATAATAATTGTTTCTGTAAAATTTTTAGAACCTTCGAAATCAATGTATTTTAAACTGTGCCTTTAAACACTATTTTTTCCTCTATAAAAATGCATGCTTGTAAAATTATTTCATTATCTGGACGGTCTTTACTAATAATAGGTTACATATTTTTAACTTCTCTTAATTTATTTAATGGGTTAATTCATAAGAAATCGAACTGGGGATAGATAGATCTAGCACAATAATACCTCCGCCATTCAAAATATACTGCATGCACGGAAGGCATTTAAACTGTACATGCTTGTACAGGGGGGGCTGTTACTTCCACATACCACTTGAAATACTTCTAAGGGTCATTTCGTTAGTGTTCTACAGGCATATGTGCATTACTTTTCAACTTATCCTCGTTAAAATGATATAAAATATTTTGTTCAAAAAAATCTTTATAAGAGGATTGTATCTTTGCTAAATAGAATAATCTATATAATAAATAATAAAAAATTCGGATAAAACATTCATTATCGTATTACGTTCAAATGTTTTTGCAAGACATAATAATCCTAAATGTGACAAGTAATTTGTGAGTTTCTTTGTGGATCAAGAGTATCCGAAAATTCTTTTTGTTTTCAGTTTGCCTGGGGTTATGGCTTCTAGGATACCCCGACCGTCTTGTCTTTGTGCGAAGATCCTCTCGGTTCTAATTATTTTATTTGAACGAACGTACGGGCATTCGCGCTCTTGACCTGTGGTTTCGACCGGCCAAAAATCAATTCTTTTAACGTGGTTAATTTCCGAGATTGATAAGATAACTTATCGTAATAGTGGATTCCCCAACTATAAAAAAAAATGACTTACATTCTATATATTATTATTGTTTCAAAAATAATTCGCCTTTGTTTAAATATTGTAAAATGTAAAAGAAATAATTAAGTAAAAACAAAGCAAGCCAACTACCAAAAGCCTACCAAAAGCCAAGGATGGTTTACACCCTAGTACACTTTCGAATTTCGCCAAAGCCACCCGCCTTTACTCTAAAACAAAAGAACTTTTGGGGTTTCCCAACATCCGTTTAAAATACCATCCTCATATTTACTACAAAACAAAATAACATTATGTGCAATATTTAAATAAAAATTATTGTTTCGTGGGGGAGTATTATTGATTATGGGGCGCGTTTTTCCTACAATCTTAATCCTATGGATCTCAGCTCTCGGGGAAATGCAGAAGGTCAACTCGCGTTCCAGAGAACATCTTCAGAAATAGCCACAAATATTTCCGTTCTATTGAGTCATTTTGAAAAGTTTGATTACAACTTCATTAAAAAAGTTATTCGACTTGTTACTGAAAAGTCCCTGAAATGATCGGGACAGATAGACTACAGCCTAATGAATAATCCGGCTCACTGACGGATTAATACAATTTTGTGGGTAAAGGCTTGGATGGAAGATTCACATACATATATATAAATTTTATGGAAGTAAGTTGGGATTATTTACATTAATTTCATTTTTCTCAGGAGGGGCAGTCGCCTCCTCCGACACCCCCCCTTTAATCCGCCCTTGATCAGACCCTGAGTCTGTTCTTTTGTTTTGGCACTTAGTTTTCTTTCTATATCTTGTTTATTTCTGGAATCCTTCTTCAAATAAAGAAAAAAATGTAGCATTATTGGTAAGGACTCCATTTTCTAAAGGCCATAGGTGGGTGGTGCAAGGATCTGGATAACCCCTCCTCCGTTTGTCCGAGTTTCGCTTTTAGTCAACAAAAAGATAATGATACAGCCTTTCTTTCTGTCTTTCTTTTATTTCCGCCCTTTTGGATGCTCCCTGAAATTTTTTTCTCAGAACTGTGTTTTTTGTTCCACAGTATTGTTAAATATACTCTTGTGTGTGTCCTTATTGCTGACTTTAAAATACTCATTCAGTTTCGCCTAGGTAATGAGTTGACTAAATAATGCAGGCATGCAACAGCCACATTAAATATATTAATGACTATGTCATTTTATCTCTCACCCCCTTTTGAAAATGTGACATAAAAATGAGACACGAAAATGCGTTACGAAAACGCGACTTAAAAGTAAGAATAAATGTCCGCTGAAAATGTTAGTATGTGTTACGTAAACCACCGATTTCTGTAAGCTCCGTAAGGTTGCATTTATTTGATAAAATGATTGTTTAAAAATTTCATACGTTTATTTAAATACTATTACTTTACAACAGCTTTAATCTATTGTTACAATATTTCGTAAGCTGTAGAATATACATCACATGTATATTTTACATATATTTAAATACTATTAGTTCACAACAGATTTAATCTATTGTTACAATATTTACTAAGCTGTAGAATGTGCATCACATGTATTTTTCTATCAATAGGTTACAATCCTAAAAATTTCAACATAGGGTTACCAGGTGAAATACACGATAGATGAGAGATAAAACGACATAGTCCATAAATATCGTTTTAATATGGCAATAATGAAACTAAAAAATTAGGGGGTTTCAGGGGTTCAACTCATTACCTAGGCGTCTCCCATTGACGAGGTTCGAACAGCCGAGTTATACATATATTCTTTCAATGAGTTGTCTACAACTGATTTACAGTTCCACTATATAGAGCTACAGAAATTGTCTTATCCAAAAAAAAAAAAAAAAAAAAAAGAAAGAAAGAAAGAAAAAAAGAAAGAAAGAACGAAAGAAAAAAAGAATTACAAGATTTATCTGTTGCCTTAAAAAATAAAGAAAGATAAATCATGCCAAGCTCAGAGATTATAAAACACTTTCCAATACAAAAAAAAAAAAAAAAATTGCGACAAATCTGCGATGTATTTTAGTTAAAGCTGGCGAGATTTCGTAGATAAAAAAATGTTGTATTATCACTATAAATGCAATTTTATGAGACCCTGTAAAAGACCTTTAATTATTTTTAGCGTTTAACTGAAGAATATAAAAATTTTATACTCATTGTCTTGTGCTAGAAATGTATTAGTGTCTCTCAAATGCCACAGACTGTAATGTATGGGAATTCTTTTGAGTGCTCCTGTAGAACTATTAATAATACGGACGTTATTCTCAATGGAGAGCATCATTTTGAGAGCCTTGGTAATATATATGCCAACTTTGTTTTCTTTCAAAAATCGAATATGTCTAAAATATGTTTTCAAGAATGACTGTTGATTCAGTCATTCCTGTATTAACAGATTTTTAGACTGTGCTATACATTGGATTTTTTTCTCCTGTAAAAGAACTATAAATGCTACATACACCATTTTCAATATGGTACATGGTACTGTACATAGAAGAAACATAAATTTCGCACAAATCGATGCACATCCACAGCAGTTAGAACACTGGATGGGTGGACATCAGAGCATACAAATAACCAAAATCATAAGGAACTCAAACTTGCTGGTAGGTTAAAAATGTATAAATAATCCTTTAATACAACATAATGGTATCGGACGAGCACAGAGAGCGAGAAATTTATTCTTTTAAGGGTTAACAGTCTCAAATTAATTTTCCAAGCGCTAAAGAATCAAAGTTTGCAATTTTGTTTCGTGTAAATCCGTTAACCCGTTTCGGGTTCTAATGCATTAACAGATTTTCGTCGGTCGGAGACACCCTCCTACTCCTAGGCAAATAGCCCTTAACAAAACACAGTACAATAAATCAGTTAATGCGAGTAACGAATTTTCAAAATTCCCAAAAAATCGTCATTGCTTAATATAATCACATTAGACATTTTTCGAGGTACTTACATATTATCCCGGCGATCCGCCAAGACGAGCAACTTTTTCGCCAAGATAAATGCCGGACACATGAAATTATTGATGGTTCGGAATACCATTGGCGACAGTTTGCCAGCAAATTTGAAGAAAAAATAGTTTGGCGTTAATGACCGCCAGGATAATACGTAAATACCTTTTACGATTTATCGTAAAATAATAAAAATATCCCCGAGTTCGGTTCATTTTTCAAAGCCTTTTTTTCGCACCCTATTTGGCAATTTATAGCAAAAGTCGCCAACATTGCCGGCTTTTGGCGCAAATTTTGAAGGAGGCACACGATCGTCGTCGGATTATTAGCTAATCATATTGTAGGATAGTATTATATGCTTAAAATAGATGCCCGTCTCTAAACTGCCATTGACCGTATAGTATTGAAATTATGAGTGCTCCCGTGTAGAAAAACTTTTAACTATACAGACACTATTTTCGATGCAAGCTTCATTTTGTAATCCTTAATAACATCCAATTTTGTTTCATTTCGAAGAGCAGAGTATCTCTAAAACTAGAAGCCTTTTGTGGAGGCAATTATACAACGGGAGCAATAAAAAACAGTTTAAGGAAATTTGTCTTTCATTCAATATATTTAATTTTCATCCACCTAAAATAAATAAGCTCATATTCAATTTTTATTACATACCCAAATCGAATTTCATGCTCATCTGGAAACGCGCGGAATCTTTTCGCACTCGAAAGCTTTCGTTTTGTATACATAAACATTCGAATATCCAGCAGACGATTTATTTGTGGGGAAAAAAATAATAATAAACTGTGTAATCGGGAGAAATTATTTTAAACGTATTGGAATCCCCCAATTGTATGACGTGATTTTCACTTCAAATAGGTCATTTTGTCACGCAAATGATCCACCTTTTTTGACTCTCGGAAACGAAATGGTGCTGAAAATCGCGATTAAGCGAAAAATCGCTTACATTTTTAAGCGAAAAATCGCTTAAAAATGAGGGAACGGTCGGATTTTCAGATTTTCAAAATTGACAGATTGTTATCTATATTTTTTTACAAAGTTGTGAAAATTTTCAAGCGGATTGTACAAACGATGTAGAAGTTGTTAGGCTTTTTGTCCTTGACATTGTAATCTTTTTGCAGTCATTGAGGAAAAAGTTTTATCTTGAAGTCAGGGTTCAGCGCAACTACAAGGGTTGATCAAATGAAAAGGTACGAAACGTCGCAACAACCTAACCGTTATCATATTTGACCATGCAGCTATGAGAGCACGTAGCGAGACATCTAGGAATGCGATTGGAGCCTTTTGTGTGGATAGGAACATGCGGGGGCCCCGCAGGAGAGAGCAGAACTCCTGTAAAAAGCACCCTCCTACGTCCAAATGACGCGGCAGTGTGTGTGAGGACAGGATGGCGTTCACATTGCAAAATTCGACGATTTAGGGGCAGCGAGGCGTTATCCGATTCCTGACAGCGGAAGGTGTTAAACCGACCACTATTCATCGCAGGATGAGGACCGTATACTGGGAAGTCTGTGTGTCCCACAAGTCAATGAGAAAATGGAATGTCCGTTTTCGCCAAGGAACTGGCCAAGTTCAAGTGGGAGACGTTGGACCATCCGCCCTACAGTCCGGACATGTCGCCCTGCGATTTCCATGTGTTGGGTCCACTGAAGAAACCACCTGAAAGGGAAGCGCTTGAACTCGGACGACGTACTCAAGGACGCTGTGACGGACTGGGTCTCGTCACGGCCACATGAATTCTGGGTACAAGGAATCCTGCGGCTTGTTCATCAGTGGGATTCTTGTGCTCAGTCCTATGGTGTGTATTTTGAGTAAAGTCTACATTTGTACCCACCGTGTCGTTTCGTACCTTTTCATTTGATCACCCCTTGTAGTTAGTAGGATGATACGCTTTAAAGAATAACGTCCCATAGAGCGCAATGTATTGGGACTATTTTCAGTGCTCCTGTAGAAAAAATCTATAAAGGCTACATAGATCCTTTACAATAGGGTACATGGTACTGCAGAAGAATAACATATATAAATTTCGTAGAAATCTATGCCTATTGACGCGAGTTATATCAAGGACGGACAGACAGACAAATCGAAATCTTAAAAACTTTTCTAACTTGTTGGAAAGTGTCAAAAAAGCTAGATCTTGAAGGGGAACGACGAAAACTTTCAAGGTAAAGGCGCAGAGCCCCCAAAAGCGCGGGCCCGTTGCATTTGCTACATTTGCTATATTGTTAATCCGGCACTGTTTCAACCATAAAATGATACTGAATTAGCTGCAATCTTTCTATGCAGAAACGTTGAACCGTGATTTGGTGCTTAAACTGACCGGTGGAACCAAATCATGGGGAAACGTTTCTCGATATGAAAGATGGAGCTAATTTAGCTCCGTTGTATGGTGAAACGTTGACCTACTTCTATTAAAGATGTAGCGAACTCACATTTGTTTAATAAAATCATATGTTGGCTCAAGAGAAAAACCTCAAAACGTATACTGGTAGTTCTACTGACGGTCTGCGTGTACACATTTTATTTCCAGCGTCAGAAAAATAAAAAAAAGTCCTTCCTTAATGTGTAATAATTAGGTATTTGAAACGCATTGAATTTCTCTTACTGCACGCAAACCCTGCTACTCAGAATAAATTTTATTACTAATAATTTTTATTTTGTAATAACATTTGCAATTTGCCCACACCTCTTTTAAAAGGAAGCAGTTAGCACTGAAGCATGGTGGATACATATATGTGGAATTATCGGATTGTAATTCTAGTTTCTCAAAAAATAAAATTTGATGGATATTTTTTTCGGTGTTATTTTATACAATTATCTTTATAATTCTATGTGATATGCCAAAAAGCATTTTGGAAAGGTTTGTTTCGAAAGCTTGGAACCCAGGAAAGAACCCAGAATGCGTTAAAAGCTCGTGAAAACTTCAAAAATACAATAAAAAAGAACAAATTATGATACAAATTGTGGTTTCTATGGAGAGGATAAGTTCAAATTTTTGAGCATGTAAACGCCACCTATCGGTAACATTTGGAACAACAACCTTTCTTGTTATTAAAAAAATCCGATCACCCTCAAAACCTATTGGTACAAATCGCAATTTTCTATCATTATTTGTTTTAAGCATGTCAGCGCCACCTATCGGTAACATTTGGAACAACAACGTTTCTTGTTATTAAACAAATCCGATCACCCTCAAAACCTATTTGTGCAAACCGCAATTTTCTATCATTTTTTGTTTTAAGCATGTCAGCGCCAGATATCGGTAATATTTGGAACAACAATCTTGCTTATTATTAAAAAAATCAGGTCACCCTCAAAACCTATTTGTGCAAACCGCAATTTTCTATCATTATTTGTTTTAAGCATGTCAGTGCCACCTATTGGTAACATCTGTAATAACAACCTTTCTTGTTATTAAAAAACCCGATCACCCTCAAAACCTATTAGTGCAAACCACAATTTTCTATCATTATTTGTTCTTTTTTAATGAATTTTTCAAATTTTTACGGACTTTTTGATCAACCTGTAGATTAAAACAAATGGATGATGAAATATCAATAATAAAACAATTAAAAAAGCAACAAAAATATAGCTGTGATGATCCCAATGAATGGAGTTATTCAAAATAGCAACTAAATTAGAAATTAATATTTATGAAATTCTCAGCTAGTAATTATTTAATATTTAAAGTAAATTAAATTACTACTCAGGATGTAAAACTAATTGTAACGCACTACTTTTTGTATCAATAAATTATTACTTCAAATCTCTTATTAGAAAGGAAACATATATTTAAGGACTATTTAAAAAGCTACTTTTCAAATTAAAAAAACTTAAACTATTTAATAATAATGGAAAGGAAACAAAGAAAAAATAATTTTGTACCTCTCAGCACATAATAAATAAACTAAAAGACCAATTGATTAGCTATTTTTTATGATTTATTATTGATATATTGATTTGTTTAACGGAAATATGTTTGAAATGGAAACTTCAGAGCTATAAAGGTAAAAAATTATCAAGACTAAATAAATAGGATTCTTTAAACAGGAAAACATTTTAACAATTTTAAGTGCATACTACACTTTCATGATTCGTGCTTTTGATACGAAATTAACGAGAAAAATATTTTCAAAAGTATAAAACAGCTAAAAATTATCAAAAATATTTCGCAACACATGACATCGGATTACTCAAGTTTCGTTATAAATTTTAATATATGAGCACTAAAATTAGTCAAGTATTTATAATAACGCATTATTGAATAATAATAGAAAAATTATGCCTCGCCATATCTCTCATGAAAGCAGAGGCAATAATAAATTTATATTGAATTACACCGACTTTATTCTCTTTCTGACTTTGCATTTTATGCCTCTACTCTCGAGAGCTCTACTTTATTTTTATGCAGCTATATTTTATGTAGCTGCATCATAGAGCAGAAGGAAAGAAGTACTTCCGAATTTTGTTTATTGCACCAGTGTACCGTGCCAGAGAAGCTGTGTGAAGAATAATCATCTATGCTTACTACGCAAAAATCTCAACTTTATGAGAAAATAAAAGTGGAGAGAATACTTCCAAGAAAAAGCATGCGAAACTCGAGAGCATGTTTTATGGTAATACTTTTTCCCCACTGTTATGAAGTACTTCTTTTGAAAATCTTAATTCATGAACAAAGAGAAGAATGCACTTTTTGTTACTGTAATAGAACATTCGAAAAATTTCTTCTAGTGTGTGCTATAAAATCAAATGCAGGAGTGAGTATTTCTTAGTAAAGTGACAAATATCACAGCAAATTCACAGTTAACAGACAAATTTTTGGTTTGGTAGAATGTCTGTGGTAAATAATTTTCTACTTATCATTTTATTGAAAACAATTATTGATAGGCAAAAAACAGCTTTATTTTACGAATAGATCAGGGATGGCACCACAATAATTTGGTCACGTTGTGACGGCATTATGATTCCAAAAAATGGAAAAAACCGTGTTTTCAAACCATTTCTTAGAGGGTTGCCAGTAACAGATCTGGTGTTAATGACAAAAGTCGCCAAGGCTAGCCCCTTTTTTCGATTTATCACGGTTTGGCGACAAAAAACAAGTTCCCGAAACTGAATTCCGGTTGGCGGTATCTTCTATAGTTGAGAATTTACCAAGCCTTACTATTTTCAAATGGAATATCGGTATAGCTGACAAAGGTTTTTCCTGTACAGGCATATGTCAAAAGTCACTAAAGTTGGCCACTTCTGGGAATTATTACAAATAATATTGTCAAAAAATAAGCCTCCAAGAGTGAACTGAACTTTATGATATCTGCTGTATTTGGCGAGAATTTGCCAAATCCTACTAATTTAGAATAAAATATTTTTTTAAATAATTAAGTATTTGAAATCGGCTTTCTTTATTTAAAAAACACATACTTGTCATTATTTGCTTCCTGTAAGTATAAGAAATGCTTAAAATTCAAAATAATAGAAGATTTTTGTATTCATGACATATATTCAAAAGAGTAAATAGTTACGCCTAAAGAGTTAATCAGGAGATAATTCACTCAACCTTTAAAGGAGCTATAATGCATTTTTAATGAGATAAAAAACAAAACCAGGACAATATTTATAAAAAGAATACTAATTCATCCCAAATTATTTTGGTTTAAAGATGAAACTGAATATATTCATTAATGTTTGAACATTTTGGCTTCAATTTCACTCTTCATTAGCGATTTTTTTCTCTCACTTTTAGAGTGTAAATACACGTGTGCATGCATGTGAAAAGTTGCCTTGTAACTCTTCTCTATATCATCTTCATGTGAGATAAAGCTTCGATATAATAGAGCAAATTTTTTTTTATCCGCTCACACATGAAAGGCAGATTTTTTTTTTAAAACTTGTATATCTCAAATCAAAGTATATAGGTAAAATCAGTACAGTAATATTGTCTCATTAATTAGTAATTTCTTTGAATTTGAACACATGGTTTTAAATGCTCAGAGCTATTTAAAACTGAAGAATTTTCAAAAACGAGTTGAAAAACCTAGCTTATATGAAGCTATTGCATGCATGCGCATTGCATGATTTGTTACACAGGCATTCGCAATGCATGATTTAGTAGTAGGCGGAACATCTTTAAATTAAACTATTGAAATCATACCTTAAGTTGAAATGTATGAAAAATATTAAATTTGTAACTAGATTTTAAACCAATCTTTGAATTATTTATTTTTTAGTTTATGATGATTTTAAAACTACGTTTTCTACAAAATGTTTAAAAAAGAAATGTTTAAATAAAAATAACATGCGAGTGTGCCACATTCAGCTATCGCCAAATAGCTTGAGAATGCATATTTGGCAGATTTGACTTTAACAGTGTTTTAATTTTAACCAAAAAATAACTTCTCACATTCATGTACGCCTCAATTGAAACGCAAACGCGTTTTGCGTTTCAACTTACGCAATGCCATCGAACTATGCCATTTTGCCGGAAGTAATGGCAAATACTTCTTTTACGAGAAGCATACAGCATTTCAGAAGCACATCCCCTTTTTTTATAGCGTTAAAACATTAGACGATATGAGCAATACACGTAGAGAAGTATTTAAACTCTTTTGAAACTGCCATCGCGTATTTTCATCTCTTTTTGGACCTGGATTGCCCCGAAGTCGTCCTTTAAAATGTGATGCTTGAACTGCTCGGCATCACGTTTACAAAAATTACTTGCGAAATATGCGTGGCTTCATGCATAAAGGAAAGATTATGCTTTTCGAGAGCGTATAAAGTAGCTATATTCAATTTCAGGGGCTTCCCCAAGGGCAGAAAATTGTATTCATGGGGTTGGGGGGGGGGAGAGGATGTGTATGGCAATATGCGAAACTGCGAAATTTATACCTGCTTTTGACCCCGTTTCTTATGTGATACTTTAGAAATAAGGAGTATAGAAAGTTTTTGAAAGTATGCAATAGAAATGATATTGCATATACATATCGATTATTTTTTTCTTTTATCAGTACCAATTATGTAACACTGAGCGATTTTTAAAAGGAATTCTTTTCTAAGGTATGCTGTTAGCTTAGATACATTCGCGTTTTTTAAATATATATATATATATATATATATATTATTCTCGCCATATTATTATTATTTTAATATTAACTTTTGTTCATAAACTGAAAGTATAAATCATAGCAATACTAGTAGAAACAATATATTTCGGTATAAGCTACAAATATCAAGCGAATAACAAGAGCACTAAAAGAAGCTGGCATTATGTACACTTTTGACAGAAGTATTTGAATATTTAATCTAAAATGGCGAAAATATGCTTTTGATTAGTTACAGTAGCATTTTTTAAATATTTTACTTTATTCTCGCCTAACTATTATTATTTTATTATTAACTTTTGTTCCTAAACTGAATGTATAAATAAAAGCTATAGTAGAAATAATATATTTCGGTGTAAGCAATAAATATTAAGCGAATAAAAAGAGTACTAAAAATCTGACATTATGCACACTTTTACTAGAAGTATTTAAACATTTTGCCTCAAAATGCTTTTAAATTAGCAGTTATCTCGTATGGGGGAAAGTTTCACCAAAATTCGGCTTCATTGATGAGTTTGAACACCAAATCAGGGTGCTACTTTTCTTCATAGAAAGGTTGCAACTAGTTTAGTATCATTTTTTTATGAAATAATATACTACTTCTATTAATAGTTTTCAAAAATAAAAATTAATACTTTGTATTTATCACAAAAATAATGCATACACATGCATACATAAATACATAAAATGCAGAAATAAAATGTAAGAAACCTGATTCCTGTATTCAATCTGCTTAAACAAAATACTCATGTTTAATTAAAGTATAAGTAATTTTGAACTATTTTTTAAAATATTTCTATTAACTTACACATCCTCAGCGGTCTGTGTAAATTTATATGAATAATTATCAATTCCTGTTGCCATTCACTTATAATTAAAACTAAACAAAAAATGCTTCATTTCACTTTTGTTTATTTATTGCCATTTTATATTTTTATAACTTATATAATGAAAATGCATCGTAACCCAAGCCTTTTTACAGTCATAGCTCGAACAAGCAGGCTTTTACTAGAACAGACCTACATAGAAAACCTAAATATCAAAAGTACTATTCACCTTTCATAGAAAATGTTAACAAGTGCAGTAAGCAATGTTGAATCTTGGTCGGAATTTCGTTACACTAACACTTACAGACGTGAAATACAAAGTTATAAAAATACATTCAGTTGTGTAAATCTGATGCATTCTGCACCATTTTTTTACTTCGAAAATAGCTTTGCTTTGTGCCGCTGAGATATTCAACGAACATGTACTTAAAGTGTTACTCCTATTTGCAGTCGATGAAATGACATCATGCAAATTGAAGAAAAGTGCATTATTCTGGGTTTGGTGGCACAGAAAACTCAATTCTTCAATCGAGCAGCTTTCGCTAAATACAGCAGGACAAGATGTCTTTTCCAATTTATTCGAGCTTCTTTGCGGCTTCAGGCACTGCAATGAATTTGAGTTACTTGCTTCTTTCCGAGCGGAAACAAATATTGTTAGTATTTGTTTTGAAAACGACGTAGAGAGTCAAGTCAGTTTTATGTCCTGAGCTGCTGCTCTGTGAAGCTTGCACTATCCATATTTCTCGGGTTAAAGTTGAATTAAAAAAAAAAACCAAGATTTTTAAGTTTTGGTTAATGTTGGGGTTGCTTTAGTTTAAAACACAATTTATTTCGTAAATTATGTACTCTAATTTAAATATACTTTCGTGTGTTTATTTTTTACAGTCTTTTTTAATAACATGGTGTATTTTAAATTCAAGAAAGGGATCTAAATCTATAAAATATCCGAAAACTTTTACGGTGAAATAGACTAATCTGGGGAAATTAATGCAAATCGATACATATGGAAAAGCAATTACAATCCAAATTTCTGGTAATATTTGTTTTGTTTACCTGTAATGCATTCAAATTATAAATAAAAAGGATTTTAAAATAGTTTTCAAAGGTATTTGTGAAGGCAATAAAAGGTATTTTTAAAAAATCTAAATGTTTAAAAATTCAGTTTAGGACATAAGACTTCCGTACAAAAGAGTTATAAATATTATACACAACATTTTCAATAGAAAAATAATGTATATATATGAAATAACAGGTATGAAATTCATACATATATGTATACGTTTTAGCTATAATAATTGTTATTTCATTGTTCTCTAAGCATTTCTAAGGAAATTGACTCATAAAAAGATAGACAACTCGTAATTATAAACATAGTTTAATTTGCTATGAGTTAAAAAAGAAACTAAGATTTCTGAATCGTTAGAAAATTTATCTAAGGCAGTTAAATTTTAACAATTCTAAAAAAAAATCAACAATTTTTATCGTTCGCAAAAATATTGTTGGGAAAGTATCCCTTCATATTTTATATCGCTCACTCGCAAAATAATAGAACACCAGTTACCGGGGGCTTTCTAAAATTACAGACAACAAAGATATGGGTACATTAAAAATTAATATTTTGCATCTAAACCGTTTCTCTTTCTTAACCACACTCTCTCTTAAATTTCAGGCTGATAGGAATATTTAACATTTCTCCGAAGATATATGAAAGACCGTAAAATGTAATATAACCCCGAGAACTTATAAATATTAAATAAGGTCATAAGATTCCTTTCCAAAAAGTCATTTATGGTGATAGAAGTTCTCTGGTTTCGTAGCAGAGAACGTTAAGCGTATGAAAAGCTCGTTTATTTAGATACTTTTTTTTTATTCAGAGAAACAGTTGCTGTTATTTTTGATAATGTGTAGATTGTAGACTAAAAGGAATAGCTATGCGTTAACCCTTTAACGCGCAGTGTTCCCGCTCTGGGAACACCAAACTCTGACGTTTTAACTGTTGCCAGTCACGAAGAATAGATTTGATTTCTATAAAAATAGTTTCGGGACACAAGCTCCACGAGAATCCTTTACTTTTTAGAACGTCATTTCCCGTAAAAAGATTATTTTTAACAGCAGTGACATCTGCTGAAAAATGGAAGAATGCGAGAACGGCTGGATAGCGTGCCCAATGCTGATAAAAGGCAGCCGTTGCCATCGCTCGACTTAACTACTAGCGAGATGGCGGACGATCGAAACATTCATCGCGTGCCACAGATCTAGATACCCTTTTTGACGTAAAATGTAATATAACCCCGTAGCTGGCTGTGCCCCGTAGCTGTGCCCACAGTTGGCCCCGTAGCTGTGCCCACGGTTGGCCCCGTAGCTGGCTGTGCACCCTTTTTTGACGGCAGCTGTCTGTGCCGGCACAGCCAGCTGCGTCAAAAAGGGTCTCTAGATCTGTGGCACGCCATGAACATTTCGATCGTTGCCCTCTTGCTGGTAGTTAAGTCGAGCGATGGCAACGGCTGCCCTTTTTTCAGCATTGGGAAAGGGTTGAGCCACAAAGGGTTAAAACTGTGAATGTGTGTGGTTTACAACCTTTTTCTCTTTGAAAAATCCTTCTAAAATCCGAAAGAAGTTTTTGAACCCACTGTGTAGTCTTTGTGCACAAATATATTATTATCGCGAAACCCCTGTACAACTTGTGAAACCCTGGGGCTTGTGAACCACAAGTAGGGAATCGATGTGCTAGAGGTTTCCAGAAGTGCAATAAAAAATTATACCCACTAATGTATGTTTGTGTAGACGACTAATTCTTTTTGTTGTTCTCTGACGGTAGTTAGTTCATTTTTCAGTGCTTTTTAATTAATTGGCTAGAGATTAGTTAAAATAAATGACATTTTGCATTTTGGCTTCTCTTTTTTCATTCCTTGTACTGAGTATAAATTATTGTAATAAAGAAAAATTTCGAAATTTAGCGTTTGGCAGAAAGCCATCCCTGAATTTATTTAGACAAGTTCCTGCTCGACGTTATCTACTTACATATATGTACGTGCAATCCATTTTGACTAAGCGAAAATTAGCTTTGACAAGTTTCGACTTATAAACATGAATCTATTTCACAGAAGTCAGAAGTAAAGATTAGTCATTAAATGTTCAAATTTTGTGCTTACGATGCTATGCCACATAATTGTGCACTTCTTTTTTGACTAAAACTAACTAGGGAGTTTATTAACTGGGTCATCCAAAAGACTTTGGCTAATTAAAATCTATGAGCCGTCGTTGTTGAGATATGCCCGAAATCGCGCCAACTGTAGCTAAAATTGACTACTTTTGGAAAATATCACAAAATTTGACGCCAACAGCCAGTTTTCAAAACTGAAACTAGCTTGGTGATACCTTTAATATAAGCGCGAAAACGCCAACCTTAATGTTATTAAAGTAGAGTAACATACTTTCAAATGAAATAAGTTAAGCGAAGAGCATAAAAAAAGGGGATTAATTGGACGCACATGGAAGGCATGGCGTTCACATCAGGTTTTTTTTTTTTTCAATTCACGTATAAAGTACTTAGGATTGTCATTAAACTTAAAAAAAATTTTGTACTTTCGATGATCTCTTCATACATTTATTATGCACAATAATCGAAAATGTCCATTGAAATAAAAAGAAACGCCTTTTTTTTATTCGTACGTTTTTTAGAACATAAACATGCCACTCCTGTTGGTGTTTTTTATACATTATAAAAGCGCTGCATGATCTATTGCGTAGGTACCAAGGACACATACTTTCTTTATATAAGTAGGATTTTAGTTTCTCAATTTTGAAGTAATTAAGATGTACGTATATTGCATCAAAATCTATGAATGAAAAATATTTGAAACGAACCCTGTCCCTTATCGATCATTTTGAGCGTGTTAAATAATACATCTTTACTTAAGTTACGTTTGCATTTAGAACACTGAGCATTTCAAAAGAATTCAATTCAGTAGTTCAATAAAATGGATTAGTGATTATTCTACTCTATCTTTTATCAAGAACAGCATGCTGCTAAGAAAATGATAAATGCATCGTTTAAGCTCTTTAAACAGGATCGCACATATGAATTAGATTTTATCAAACTTATTTAGATATATTGTACTTGACTTATTACTTTCCGAACATGTACCATGTAAGGAAAGTATTGTAATCACGAAAAAATTCGACTTCGAGATTTTGGTGTTTTTACACGTTTTGAGGGCTTCTGAATCCATTTATGCTACTTTTACGAGATGTATGTATGTATGTGTATGTGTGTATGTATGTGTATGTGTGTATGTGTGTGTGTGTGTATGTGTGTTTGTGTGTATGTGAGTGAACACGATAGCTCCTGAACGGAGCATTCGATTGAGCTCAAATTGGATATATATGTCATAAACCACCGTCGCAAGACCGGTATTGATTTTGGTGTGTATAGGACTTATAGTTTTTCTACAGGGCTACGACAAAGATTTCTTTTACATTATGGCCTATGGGGGGGAATTTCTTGAAAGTGCGCTAGCGTTTAAACGGTAGATTCGATTGAGCTCAAATTGGGTATACATGTTATAAACCACCATCCTAAGACCGGTATTGATTTTGGTGTGTATAGGACTTAACTACCACAGATGGCGGACGATCGAAACGTTCATCGCGTGCCACAGATCGAGAGATCCCTTTTTGACGACAGCTGGCTGTGCTCGCGCACAGCCATCTGCGTCAAAAAGGGATCTCTCGATCTGTGGCACGCGATGAACGTTTCGATCGTCCGCCATCTTGCTGGTAGTTAAGTCGAGCGATGGCAACGGCTGCCCTTTTTTCAGCATTGGGAAAGGGTTGCGCCTCAAAGGGTTAAAATATTTCTTCATAAGTGGCTCTCTTCAGGCTGATTAAAATTAGCTTATCGTCATATTCTTCCCTCGTTTTCACCCACATGAACGTTTACGCGAATCCAATAACTCGTTTTAAATCGTTGAACGGAGTTTTGGCGATATCTTCGTCCAACTGGAGATCTTAACTGTCCATTGAAATCGTCTAAGCATCTCATTTTCTTCCTGTCTCTCCTAGAAATATGACGTGCTCTGGAAGATAGGGGACGTAATAACCAAGTCATACGCGGGCAAGTCACAGGAGATAGGGCGCGGTATTATGAGACGGAGTGACGTATGTAACGTGATCTTCTGAAGTTTTAAGTACGCTGATAGAGATGTATAAATGATTCCCGGGCATCTTATCGTGATGGCGTTGATAAGCATGAAAACTAAAGAGGAAAAGGGATGGTATTCCATGGTAGAGTGGTAGATGTAAATTGTAAATTATATCTATCTACGTTCAGCTATTCTTTGTTAACCCTTTAACGCGCAGTGTTCCCGCTCTGGGAACACCAAACTCTGACGTTCTGACTGTTGCCAGTCACGAAGAATAGATTTGATTTCTATAAAAATAGTTGCGGGTGACATAGCTCCACGAGAATCCTTTACTGTTTAGCACGTCATTTCCCGTACAATAAATTGCCACGATTATTTTTAACAGCACTGACATCTGCTGAAAAATGGTAGAATACGAGAACAGCTGGATAGATGGCCCAATGCTGGAAAAAGGGCAGCCGTTGCCATCGCTCGATTTAACTACCAGCAAGATGGCGGACGATCGAAACGTTCATCCCGTGCCACAGATCTAGAGACCCTTTTTTTGACGCAGCTGACTGTGCGCGAGCACAGCCAGTCTGCGTCAAAAAATGGCTGGTTATCGAACATGTGTATAGGAATGTGGAAATGTGGGGCTTGCTGACAGGCCGGGAAATGTAAAAGAATGTTCAAAGAGAGTGAAAATCTTAAAATCTTCATGATTTAGTCAATGGATAACTTCCATTATTGTAATTTAGAATGATTATCAAAGAAACTGAGCCTGCATGTTGTAATGCCCATTTTCCAGGTGAAAACTTGTCATGCAAATTAAAGAATATTTGATTGAAGTAAAATTGTATTGTATTTAGTAATGGGAGATTAAATAGTGAGATTTGTTGATTTATTTTAGTTTGCATTAAAAATGTTTTTGAATAGATTTTTTAAGTATAATTAATTCCCAACATCTAACTTTTGAAAATATAGTAGAATTTTAAAAATTTATTCACAAACACTGACACACTGACATACTTGTACACATTAACATGTTACTATGTTTCATGCTCCTTAAATGATTTTTAACAATGTGGTTTTATTTTCTGTAAAACAAATTAATACATGTTTGTGATTTTTGTAAAATCAAGTTTTTTTGCATAAAAATTTGTAAAGGAACATTATTATTTTCTTTACAACACCACATAAAACACATCAGATTTATGAAATTAAGCCAATTGCATTCAGTAAATATACTACCACAGTGTACTAAGTTCCTATTTTATTTAAGGTAACAAAAATGTATATTACAAAGAGAATTAACATTGTACACATATAAATATACGCTAAACATGAAATTTACATTCTAAAAAAAATTATGTATCAGAAAAGCAAAAATGCTTTGATAAACTATTAATATGAATATTTGAAAATATCCAATCTGTAACACAGTCATCTACATCAACGCATTATCCCAAAAACGAGCAAGAAAAGCGCACTTCACTAGCTGTACTGGCTTCACTTCGAATCTTGATTTTTTCCATAAAACGTCCTGTCAAACTTTTTTATTAAAGAGGATGTTAGATGAATAATGATCAAGAACAGCACATCGGTGGATTCTTTTGGTCCCAAATGTGCATTATAAAGAGTGATGAGCTTCCATTCATATCTTTGCGGGGGGTGCCACAAATTCTTTTATTTAGATTATGGAGAATCTTTTTGTATGGCTTTGTGACATATGATTGAAAACAAACTTTTGTTGAAAACTGCTGTCATCGCATATGTGGGAAGCTGCATTGAAATGCAAATTAAGCGAAATTTGTAAAGCATAAATTATGTGCGCGAACATTCGTTTTGTTTATTTTCAAGAATATATGCTTAATAATCATTTAGCTGTTCCAGAATATATTTTGGAATTTGGAGAAAATCCGTATAGCGGTAATGGGGGTTTGATATTTTTTATTTAAAAGCGAGAAAAACAAAGAAACAGTTGGTGTAAAAGATGGGATTAAGTAGTATTTTTTAAATACGAGGAACGTATTATTCAACCTCTGTGGGCTAGTCAAAGAAAGGCTAGAATGGAGAGTAAAAATAATTTACTGCCAAAAGTTAGCTAGATATCCGGTTTCTTTCCAATATAATCGCCCTGAAGATTCAAGCAACTGTCGAATCGGTAGAAAAGCCTTGCGATGCCCTCTTAAAGAAAAGTTGTCTCCAGAGATACGACCAAGGTCCTTAACGTTGTTTTTCAAAGCTTCGTTTGACGGTAAGGGTCGAGTCTTCTTACTCTGGCCTTCTAGCCAGCTGTTCAGTTCAAGTATTAGAAATCCCTCAGGATTAAGTCAGTAGTCAATAGAGACCATTTAAGATTTCACTCTCACATCATCGTTGTTTTGGAGCCCATTATTGTTCTGTATTGGTGATTGAATTAGCATTGAGGGATTTCCATTAGTTACCTGAAACAAACAGCTAGCTAAGAGGCCAAAACTTCTAGAGAACAATTTCAAAACAACGTTCAGGCCCATGACTGCATAGCTGTCGGTAACAATTCTGGAAGAAGACATTCTGGAAGACAAATTCCCAAAGCTTCGTAATGCTTATGTCGAAAAGAGACTATGCATGTACCTAACTTTTGGTAATAAAGACTCTCTTTTCTTTTCTTTATTGACCATCCGAGGTTGAATTAAAAAAGCCGTCGTAATAATACTCTAGTGATAGATAAATGATACGGAATGACCGGATTAATTGGCTGAAAATTTAAATCGCTTTTCAAATCTTAACTTTCGCTAAATGTGAGTTGATAGATATTCTACAAAGAATGTCAAAAATAGAATAAGAAAAACATATTTTAAAAAAAATGATCTTAATAAATTAGATCTAGTAGAGATAATTTTTTTAATCACGCGTGACTTCCAACTGATAAGAATGGAATGGTATGGGGAAAATATAATAAAATGTGTGCGGTCGTGTTAATACTAGAATAGGATCTGAAAGCAAGCGATATCTACTCACATACTATATGTAACAAATTTAAACAGAAATTAATAATAATAACAACAACAACAAAAATAACAACAATTACTATTATTAACAAAAATAATTAATACGTTGAAAGTTTAAACAAAGCAGAACAATTTCAGCATACATTAATATACGTTGATAAGTCATAAGTAACATCAGGAAAAATAAGGTACACGGCCACCGAAATTGCTTGGCGACATTAGGATTATGGCCAGATGTTAGTTAAGCATCCGACAGGCTCATAGAGTGTGAACGTGGGAATAAATAATAACCATACAATTCATTTATTTCCTAAATATATGTATGGTGCTAAGTGAATTAAAGGGGCCACGACGTCTATACGACTGCTAATGTTAGGGCAAGATTTCAACACCATCGTCATAATGATATATCTCGTTGACTTGGCGACTGAATTTCGGTGCCCGTATAAAAAACATGCAGCAAAAAATAATTCTTACACTATGGTGCATAAAAAAAGAATATAGATTCGAGAGGGTATTTTAAAGGAATCATTGACAAGTTAAAAATAGAATGAGGTAGACTTAGTAAACATGGTGAAGATAATTATTTTTACTAATTTAAACACGTTCAGCAAGCTGAATGCATAGAAATAGCCCCGCTAGTCATACTTTTATTAGCATATTCGAAACTAATGATGCTAATATCTGTATTTGTTGCATCATGTTGTTTATTTTGTGCTGTTATATAATTTTAAACTACAGGTATAGTTGACACGGGTTCTCTGATAGCGAGTACATGTTTTACACTATGCGATCCGAATCAAAATTCGTACATTTGCATATTTAACTCACGTTCCGATCTAGTTTTCAGCAGTTACTTGCTACATTTATTTTGATTATTGCATTGGAATATTACGTGTACATAAACTATATCACACAGTTTATTCTACAATTTACATATATTACATATTTTGAGGTCGTTCAATATGTTCAATTATCAAAAGACCAGACAAGGTACTGGATAAAAGATTTTCTACACCAGAATACTTTGAGGTCGTTCCTGAAACAAGCATGCAAATGTATTTTTAAAACCAGTTATTTACTGTACAGTTATTTGTAGTACGCTCTGTGACAACGGGTTGTGCTCGGTTGAAGAACAAAACGCCAGAGCCAGTTTTCAAGTACCATTGTACGTGTTTTGAGCTGACTGTCATTAAGTAACACCTAGTCTTGTACGGGATGAAAGCACACGCTGATCGTACTTGTAATGGATTTTGAACAAGCTTGTACTCCTAGGTATTATTTTAATCATTATTTAAAAAAAAGCATTAGTAGGGTAGACTTACCAGTGAGTGAAAAAATCTAATCAATGAACATTTTACATGTATTTAAAAAAAATAAGGTTTAAAGCCTTTTTCAGTCTATAGATTAGCAAACGGTATAATTTCCTTTCATAAAACGGGAAACTATTTCCCTCTTTATTGGTTTCTCTAGTCACAGCCTTTCCTTGAAATATAAAAGCTTGTTTGTTTGTTGTGTGTTTTGCGTTATGTGTACTAGAGGGGCATCTGCCTATTGGGGAGGGGGGGTGCATTGGTCAGAGAATTTTTTAAAGGGCTAAACGTATTCACGGTAACAATTTGTTGGTGTGTTCTTTTACTGGGATTATTTTTGTACGTTTCTTTAGTGGGAATTCTTGTACCATTCTTTACATGAACAGCCCAAACCCTATAAAACTCTTTTAAAAAATAAATTATGTGTAACAAAAAAGTACTTAAAAAATTACGAAAAACTACAATTAGGAGACACAGGGCGCGTTTATAACTAAACTTCCCTTAGAAATATCATTCTTCAGATAAAATTGGTAAGTATATTACTACGAACTTTGGAATATGCACTGGACACAATATATACCCAAGAAATAAAAAAAAAATTTAGTTCCAAAAATGTTCATTAGGTAGCGCTTTGCTTGGAAATTTAGTTTAAGAAAACTAACTACTGAAATTTAGTTAGTAAATGTAAATGTTCAAAAACTATTGAATAAATGTTGAAATTGTTTGCATATTTCGAATCACTCATAACAATAATTAAATTTGCTGTTTTTTGATGCAAAGCGCCACCTAGTGGAAATTTTTAAAATAAATTTTTTATTCAAAGTTTCTTGAGCTCATCTCATATATATTGTATATACAAATTTCGGTTACAATACGTTTAACCGTTTTAGCTCTAGAGCTTTGCTTGTAAGGGAAGTTTAATTGTAAATACCCTGTGAATTATGATTAAAAAATTGTGCTATAGCGTTCACTTAATTGTCGGCTTATCCTATCTACAAACAATGCAGAAAAAAACATGAAGATTAACGATTGAAAACTAACAACTAATGTTTAATCACGATTAACAATTGAAGATTGAAAATGTTCAGTTCATTAACGATTATGGATGTCGTTAATCCTGATCATTTACTGATCCTTTCCAATCGTCAATCATTATTCGCGATTAAATATTAATCGTTATTGTTTCAAATCTTTAATCGATCTTCTTTCTCAAAACTGTATACAAACACAACACAGTCATTATCCACCAGAGAAACCTTTATAAACTCACTTGTTCGTTTAAACTGTTGTCCCCGAAATTCCTTATTTAAATTATGGAATAAACACGCACCTTCACGATTATAACATCACGTTTTGATTAAGCCACATCTTCTAATGTTCACTTACATCACTCTCCCAGAATCTATAAAACTGGGCATTAGAGCTCGCCTGAACCCTCTCCGATAGATCCCCGGATAGATAGCTGAAACCCACCTCGATGACAGCTTTAATTTGCTTCAAAGTAACACCTGAATCCCATTTCCCGAATAATGAGAAAATTATCCTCTGTTAGTCCTCGTAGAAACTGTGCTGTTGTGCTGCGCCGTTATGCGTTTCTGCCACGAGAGAAATGGCGTGCAGAAAGCGACTTTGGTTACACAGTGAAATACATCTATTTACGGTTTGGTTTCATCTCAGAATTATTTGCGGGAATCGGACATCCGGACACATTGTTGCTACAATCGAATATTGTTGTTCCGAATATAATGCAGCATTGTGTGTTTAAAATTGGATGGTTTCCCGGTTGGGATGGGCTCTTTGCGGTGAATTCATGACGGGTGAAATTTATTCGGGTTTATGCAGAGAGCACGTGTGAACACGTCCATGCGATAATTATAATAATTGACTTGAACATTGTGGTAATTTGATTTAAGTTACGATACATGCAATATGATATTGGGAATTCAGGGATAGATATTCGGGAAATTAACTGTCAGCATTGTATTTTTTCAGACTCAGCACATTGTACGATTGGATCCCAGGTAACTAATTGCAGACAAATCGACTGACTTGATAACACAACACTTATTGATGTCATGGTTAGATTAATGTTAGTTTCAATGAAATAGTGTTCGTATAAATCTGCTATATGTCCTTTGGAACATTGTAAAGTGACCACCTTGGTAAAGAGACCACCATGGTAAAGAGACCTCTTATCTATTGTGATCACTTTTAGACAATTTCCCTTTACAACAACCACAATTTACCGCCTTCGTAAGACAGCCTTTATAAGATGATCAGTTGTGGTTTTCCGAATACGGCTTAAGTAGATAGGTTCCACTGTTTACATATATTTATATATTGTTCCTAAAAGTTGGTAAAACGTTTAATTATTTATGCATTAGAGATAGACAATATAAATTAACAAAACGTTCAAAATAAAGTCGGGAAAGGGCTACGTTAAGAAAAAAAATCCTCTAGTTCATTTTCAGAAATAGCAGTACAGAGCACCTCAGCGATGTGTGTGATGCTGTCAATTATTCGGTCTACCAGCTCCATTGGAAACACAAGCTATTGCTCTTGGAACGCAGTTGCAAGCGTTGCAACGGACTGGGGGGGAGGATTAAGAGAAGCTATACATCTTCCTAAATCACCCCATCCGCTGAACTGTTCGCTGCTGAAGATAATCATCCACGATGTGTAAGGTCTAGTATTGCTGTTCTGAAGCAGGAAATTAGCATCTATTGTGCCGTCATAAGGGCGCACATATGCATGAAGGATGCCATCTTTATAGGTACGCGCATTCACGGTTCCAAATGGAAAGATAGGGAGGTCTGTGCGTCCACACAAAGAGATTCCACTCCTAACACAGACATTGCCTCTTGCGTATGCATCTCTTTCATGGATGGTTCATGGATGGAAGCAGGTTCCAGCTTCTGTCCAAATGAAATAACGCCTAATATCGTTTTGAAGGTTAAACCTGGACTCATATGTAAAGGGAACGGCCCTCCACTGATTACCGTTCAGTGGACATGTTGATATGCTTATCTCAAACGCTCCCTCCTGAGGCGTGATGAAAATGGCACGCAAGTGGTGGGTCGCCTTGCACACAGACCACATTCCTGAAGCCTTGCACGTACTCTTAACTTTCCAGTGGCTAAACCTTCCAGTGACATTAACCTTCCAGTCGTTGCTGGAAGGGAAGATATTGTTGAGTTTCTGCACTATTCCTTCGCACACATAACGAGAAATATCAGTCATCAGTGATGGCCCGTTCTTGGCTAAACTTCCTGGATGCCAAATCTGTAGTTAAAAATTGTTATAAAAGTCTATGAACCACAGAAGGATTAGCATTTAACCACCTGGCCACTTGTGCCTAACTTTGTCATGCCTGTAGTCTTCCAATAACTCTCAATCGCAATTTTTAGGCCCAATAATGCTTGGAGGTCATTGTTGTGAATTGGCAATTTCCGATTTCTTAGCTTTCACTAGCAGCAAAAGTTGGAAGCTTGATTTAAAACATACATTTATGCTTCTAGAAACGCCACTAATTTGCAATCAGCACATTTATTCAGCAACATTTATTTGACAACATGTTCCAATTCTATTCGAATTGCCTTATTTTTGAGCGAGTCATCTCTGTTTCTGATTTTTCCTTAATTTTTGGAAACTAGTGTATCAAGTATCATTTGTTTAGTATTCTTTGATCATAAGACAGGGGCGCTTTAGAAAAGAAATTTAATTGAGATTTTACGTATTTTCGCGTAATACATCAAAAGAAAAAAGGCATAATCAAAACTCACTTCTTTTTCTTTTTTCAAAAATATCTATTTATTAGCTTTTTAGTTCTACAAAACGCATTTGTGTGTGTAGCTACTTTTTGATTTCAATTAGTCTTCCTTGCTATTACTTTTAGTTATCAAGCCATAACGAGTTCTGAGTAGAAGCCAATTCTATTTGCTGAAAAAACAAAGAAAACATTCCACCCAAAAAGTTTTCCATTAGTGAAACTTTGTTTTCAAGGTATCATTAGGAATTTTGTTTTCAATTTTTTCATTGAAAGTGCTTGACCTCCTTGTGTTTAATCTGAAAAAAAGCATATAAGAAACATTATAACAATTATCACGAATAATAGTGCTCTGTCAGTAATATATTTATTATAAATTTAGTTTCTTTAAAGAAATATTAAATTCATCTTTCATATAAAGTTATGTCATGTTACATATTGATTTGCCTGATGAACTCTCTCACATAAAAATTATGCATTGCAGTTTAAACACTGTAGCGATTGAAATAAGAAATATGACAGTCTATGTAAAAGAACCAACATATGTAGTAGGGCCTTGACTTCATTAATTAGGTTAGTATTTTAGCTTGAGTTGGAGTTAGGAGCTAACTGAGATTTCGAGTGTTTTTTTGCTGAAAATATTTTTAAATGTTAGTATTGAATCACCATTAAAAATTTCTATTCACCTTTTTTTTTGGTGTTTATAAAACCTTTTTTAAATCTAAATTTCATTTTTGAATCTGAATTTTAACGAAAGAAGAACATACCGGGTGATCCAAAAGTCAGGACAAACTTTAAAAATTAATAATTCGAAAACGAATCAAGATACAAAGATACGGTTTGCACCAAACGGATGGAAAAGAAACCGGGTTTTGTGTAGCAACGAAACGAAAATAGTTCTGTTGGCGAACAACAGATGGCGCTATAGTGTTTTATTTCACCAAGAGATGATTTACAAATGAAAAAATGTTGACAACTTACAAGTCAGCTTAATTATAGTTAATTGGTACTAAGTAAATTTTCAATGTGCTGCTCATCATTCAGAAGTACAGTTGTGAGACGAGTCACCACACCGTTCACAACATTAGTAGCATTTCTTGCGTTACGGCAGACACATTTTGGTGGATGGCATCTTTCAGTGCTGCTAGTGATGCCGGTTGGTCCCGGTACACTTTTGACTTCAAGAATCCCCACAGCCAAATTGGAGGCCATGATTGATTAAAGCAGCGACTGATAATGCGATCCCCCCCCAAATGTTGAGCGTAGCAGATGTTGCACAGGCAGAGCAATGTGAGGTGGTGCTCCATCTTGCATAAAGGTGACTGTTTGAAGTGCCTGTCGCGCTTGCAGTTCAGGAATAATGTTGTTCTGTAACAGTGCTGCATATCGCTGACCAGTGACAGAAACTGTTTTGAAACCCGTCTGTGTGACTTCCTCGAAAAAAATGGACCAATTATGAAATCAGCAGTGAAGCACACCAGACTGTCACTTTAGGCTGTTGCAAGGGTACCTCAACAAATGCATGTGGATTTTCTGTGGTCCACACTCGACAATTGTGGGTGTTAACAGCGCCAGAAAGCGTGAAATGCGCCTCATCTGTCCAAAGCACAGTGTGAAACCAGTCGTGCTGGTCTTCCATTTTATTGAATACCCAATTGGTACCATTTTGGGTGCTCTCCACACACTTCCGTACGACACTCCTGTCTGCCTCGAAACTTCTCGGGCACTGCTCTCACCATGTGCAGATATCGCCAACATGGATTGCACCGCCTGCTCCACTATCGTGTCAACAGCAGCGGCTGTTGAGGGACGACCACTTCTTGCACGTGACGCCAAAGATCCGGTAGATTCAAATTTCTTCATAATTTTGATCAATGCAGAAGGCGTTATTGGTCCTTTTCTGCCTCGCATGCCCTTCATGTAGCGAAAAAACTCCTCATGGGGGGTTGTGACCCCCTATCCCCTCCTTGGCAACGCCACTGCACGCAAGCATAAGTTGTCACGTCATGAAAAACCGTCGTAGATGGTATACACCGAAGTTTTTTCGAGGGTTATACAGAATTAAAAATTTTGTCAAGTTTACTTTTGATACAGTTCGGATATTTGCCACCAAGGTGAGATGAAATATTACTAAATACGGCAACCTAGAATTTTCTTTTGAATTTGACTCTATGCAACTACAGTAGATTCCCTATAACACGGTAGATACGTTCCGTGTTATAGGAATCCGTTTGTACGGGTCCTGTGCTATACTCCACCTGGAGTGCGGATTGCGCGGGATAATCGCGGCAAAGCTTATTTTCACCCCGTAGAAGTACAATGATGTTTGGTATTGCCAGTCAAAAGTTATGTTAATTACAGGAGCTAAAGTGTCATAATATCAGAACATATGTCTCATTTTACCGTGCTGTACGAGTCTCTTTTAACGTGTTACACGAAAACGATCACAATTTTTTTCGCCGTGTTCTACGAATTCGTGTTGTAGACCCGTGTTATGAAGGGGTCTACTGTAAATTGTTAAAAATAAAACATGAAATTAGTTATTTATTTAGCGCGAGTTGACAGTGAGACCAACGTCAGTTTTATGTAACAAGTGTGATACTGCATTAAGAGTTTAGTAAGGGTGATAAACTTTATCGCAGAAGTTACGTCACAAATGTTTTCATTTGAAATGTGACGATTTTCACGAAAACTGTGTGCAATTTTGGCTTATAACGTACGTGGTGCATCTATTATTTCATGTAGGTTTTGTTAATTTAGGTGAAATTCAATAAAGTCATCTGCAAAATAACTGCGCTAATGCATTGTCCACGCTTTAGGAAATGCAAGATAAAATAAAATAGTTGTCAACATCATGCAATTTATTCATCTGGTATATATTAAATGCTATAATTAAGCTTAAAAAACAAAATTATATGATGTAGAAATCAGGCATTTTTCGAAAGAGAGAAGTTTCATTTGCATACCGCATAAGCGTAAAGTTTTCAAAATTACTGGGGGGGCCGGGCCCCACAACCACATATATTTACGTCAGTGGCGTATATACATATATGTGAGTTGCAAAAGTCGTAACCCCCCACCTCCATGAAAAATGTCTGGCTACGCCACTAATTCACGTACATATAACTTACTCATAGTTGCCAACTACTACGGAATAGAATTAACCACTTTTTCTACATGATTTTTCGGCTTAAAATATAGCAAAATTTTTGTGATGCTCGCGCGAGCTGGTTACTATTTTGAAAAAAATAATTTAAAAATATACTGTTTACAAAAAGTGGTTAGTTATATTCCGAGTAGTTGGCAGCTATGACTTACTATATAAGTGTAAATTATTGGAGGCGCTCGATCTCTATGGGTCCATAGAATTCTACACCAATGTAAGGTAAGTATCCATGTTAGTATCTTCCTACCATGTTATAAGTTAAAAATAGAAGCAAAGTAAAAAAATCCAAAGAAAGGAAAAAAAAGACATTTTCGATGAGATAGTGCATTTTAGACACATCTGAACTTTTCTTCATTTCATACTTTACATTGCATGATCTGATTTTAATGAACCAGAGCCTGGCGAGGCCAGCTTATAGTAACATTTTGTGTTACAGGGCGTCACAATGAATACTAAATCATGATTGAAATTAAAAGAAGAAAATTTTTAAAAGTACAAGTAAAGTTTTTTTTTTTTTAAACATTTGTAAATGGCGTGAATACTTTTTTTTATGTTAGTATAAATTAGTTTTCTGTATTTAGTGATAAATTATTGGGTGGGCTCAGCCCCTATTCACAATTTATTGGGGGGGGCTCGAGCCCCACGGGCCCATATAACTCTACGCCTATGGCATACCGTAAAGATCTTCTTTTTTGATCGCCAGTGACACTGACGAAGTTTTTGTGTCATCAGGTTGCAATCATCTCAGATTTGCACTGATGACGTCAACTTTTAGTCACGATTCAAGTATTCTTTTCACGTTTTGAGATTCCGTATTACTGGGTTTAATTCGAATTGTATGTGTGAGGAAAATATTCGTTTCCCACCGTGCGGAGAACGGGCAAGCAGTTAGTACTTCATTTAAAATAAGTAAAAAGCAAATAATATTTAAATGCAGTTTCTTTAGTCGCAAACATATTAGTTATTCACACATGCTTCGTTTCTCTCGGGACCTAATTCTAAAGCCGACGCGGACGAAGTCGTGGGTAGCCGCTAGTCTTATAATAAAGTTTGATTGACTAAGAGGGCTTTCTCAACTATGGACAGCATTTCCATGCGTATAAGCTTCGACTACCATTACCTGCTCCATTTGCTCCCTTTTATATCGCTTGTTGCTTTGCATAATCCTATATCAGAAATCCGACAGCGCCATCTGTTGGACACCAAGAGAAGTATAGAGAAGTATATTTACCAAAGATCCGGTAGATTCAAATTTCTTCATAATTTTGATCAATGCAGAAGGCGTTATTGGTCCTTTTCTGCCTCGCATGCCCTTCATGTAGCGATATGCTCGCAATGCCGCTGTGGCACTTTCCGCATTCTTGTAATAAAGTTTGATTGACTAAGAGGGCTTTCTCAACTATGGACAGCATTTCCATGCGTATAAGCTTCGACTACCATTACCTGCTCCATTTGCTCCCTTTTATATCGCTTGTCGCTTTGCATAATCCTATATCAGAAATCCGACAGCGCCATCTGTTGGACACCAAGAGAAGTATTTTCGTTTCGTTGCCACACAAAACCCGTTTTCTTTTCCATTCGTTTGGTGCAAACCGTATCTTTGTATCTTGATTCGTTTTCGAATTGTTAATTTTTAAAGTTTGTCCTGACTTTTGGATCACCCGGTATTTTGGACCTGAAGGGTGTGTTATGAGCAAGACGTTTTAAGTATGTTATAAAATGTAACATGGCATTCATTATATGTACAACAGATAAAATATGTGAAAAAAAGACTAGCTGTTAGACAGATACAAGTACTCGCATCTGAGTGATACATAGCTCTACAAACAATCACGAATTATTCAAGTCATAAACTTTAGCAATTTCAACTACGTTACCAGCTATACGTGAAATACAAAAGCACCAGTAGTTGTTAAAAAGTGCAGCTGGTTGTGAAATTTAATAATGCTGGAAAAAGAACAGCTCATAATTATTATCTGTTTATAATTAGTCATAAAATTTAATAATGCTGCATATAACATCATTCTATCATTTTATAGCCAACCAATACAGAGTTGGGCATGACAAAACAAACAAAATTATTAGTTAAACTAAACACTCAACCAAAAACCAGTAGTTGTTCATTGAACGCTACTAAATGTACAACCAAAGTAATTGTTAGCTGAAGGTCTAACTATGTCGGCAGAACTAAATTTAGTTTTCTGTTCAACTAAAACTAATTTAGTTGAGTGAAGTTAGTTGAATCTCCAAATAAAACTAATAGTTGTTAATTGAACATCCAACTAACTCGGCTCAACTAAATTAGTTTTAATTTTATGTTCAACTAAAACTAATTTAATTGGGCAAAATTAGTCGAAACTTCAACTAACAATCATAGGTTTAATTGAAATAAATAAAAATATTGTGTATAAAAAAACACACATAAAAGGTACTTATTGGTTGGGACGATCGTTCAGTAAAAAATCTTCGGCCTTCTTTAGCCGTCAACACTTCAGCCGCTAACAACTTCTCACAGAACAGCGGGGGGAACAGTCCCAATAAGTGCCTTTTTATGTGTGTTCTTTACACAAAGTTTTATTTATTTCATATTTTAACAACAGTACTTTGAGTGTTGTTTTTTCATTAGTTCAATTGTTATTTACTTTCAACTAACTAAATTAATTCTAGTTTTATTTGTTAGTGGAATGTTAGTTTTTGTCCAACTCTGGGCGAATACAATAAGTCAATTAAAAATTTACAACACAGGGAAAATCACGAATGAAGGAGAACTTCCAAGGGATGACGAGGGGGGGGGGAGGAATCAATTTTGTAATCGATGCATTCAGTTGCTTCGTCAATACAGTAGAACGAGTCAGGGCTCGTCACTTGTTCCTCCTCTGAACCGGACACAGGTCCATTTAATTTCGTTCCATCTTTTCGGTGCCGTCCGCACACAACTCTTTGTCGCGTTGTTTGCCTCCTTCGTGTGATGAAATTGTACATTTATAATTCATCCCCCGCAAACAGACGTCGCTTGCCGGGGCGAACATCTATTATTCATCCGTTCGCCGTCATTCGGCTAAGTCTATTTCATCCGACTCACAATGCATTTGGAAAAGGGGTTTTTACTTATTCATGACTGAAACATAAATTTCTGCGGGCTGTCGTGTTACGGATTCAGTTTCTGGAATTCGCGTTTTTTTTTTATTAATCTCTTCTTTACTGGAAAAAACAAATAAGGTTTTTGTGCGGTTTTTTTTTAGAGTTGTGTCCATGTTCATTATTTTTTTTTATCCCCAATTGAAACCTTTGAGGCGCAACCCTTTCCCAATGCTGAAAAAAGGGCAGCCGTTGCCATCGCTCGACTTAACTACCAGCAAGAGGCGGACGATCGAACGATGTGCCCGCGGACAGCCAGCTGTCGTCCAAAAAGGGTCTCTAGATCTGTGGCACGTGATGAACGTTTCGATCGTCCGCCATCTTGCTGGTAGTTAAGTCGAGCGATGGCAACGGCTGCCCTTTTTTCAGCATTGGGCAATCTATCCAGCTGTTCTCGCATGCTTCCATTTTTCAGCAGATGTCAGTGCTGTTAAAAAGAATCGTGAACATTTTTTTACGGGAAAGGACGTGCTAAAAAGTAAAGGATTCTCGTGGAGCTATGTCACCCGCAACTATTTTTATAGAAATCAAATCTATTCTTCGTGACTGGCAACAGTCAAAACGTCAGAGTTTGGTGTTCCCAGAGCGGGAACACTGCGCGTTAAAGGGTTAAGAAATGAAGTGAAGATGTTTTTCATTTTTTTTATCAGTTTTTTTTTTTTATACGTAATGTTAGTCATTAGTCAGAAGCTCTAGAAAACTATTTCAGTATTGTTACGAAATTGTAACGTTGTTTTCCCCACGCATAATTGTGTGTTGCTGGAAAGGGAGTTGTACAGGCGTTCCTGCAAGTGAAGTGAGGATGCGAACTCCTTGGCCTTCATGAGAACTTGGCGACTTTGGCGACAAAAAAAAAAGCTCTCGAAAGTTGTAGAATTTCGGCTGCATGTCAATTAAGGAAGAAGTTACGAAAAAGAAAGAGAGATATGATGTCACGACCTATATGAAACGTCACGTCCTGGTTAGTTAAGTATAAAAGTTTATAAATACCAGGGTTTCTCTGGCAGCGAGTTCAGTGTGACAGACTGTACACAGAGAGCAGAGCTATACGATTGACATTGCGATATGAATAGTGTTATTGTTGTGACAGTTAATGATTTTCTGTTGCATGTGTTACTAAATTCTATACTTTTTGTGAGATTTTAGTGCTTCAGTTCGTCGAAAAATGTGTTATATTTGCATTCCAAACTTGTTGGACTATTTTGACGCACACCCACTTTGTAATTTTCGTAATAGTAGGAAAATTCTAAGTCATGGGATAAAAACGTTTGATAAAAATAATAAATGTTGGCTAAAAAGTTTTGTTATTACAGTGAATTTTATAAAGTTTTATTATAACTTTATTTTGCATAATTTTATTTATTTATTCATTTTTCAAACATGGTTAATTTGTGTTAAAAGTAGTTAGAATCATATTTCAAGAGTTAGAAAATTTAAAGTAAGACTGTAATATGAAATTTTCAACAAAAGAATCATTTATTTTGGAAGAAATACGACGTTTGTTTTTCCTTTAATTAGTTTCTATTAGGATTTTTATTAGGCTTTTTTAGTTAAATGAAGTACACCCAAAATCGTTTATCACAGAAGAAAATCTAACTGAAACATATAAGGATGTAAATGCATACCTAAGTAAGAAATATTAAGAAGAAATATGAATTTGATTTGTTTATTATGTTATTATGATTTCTTATTATGTAAAATTATTTTCTAACATTCAGAATGTTTTTTTCAATTTATCCTTTAAAAAAAATAATAATTTCTTAATTCTTTTTGGTAAAATATAACCTTATAAAGTACGATATTTTTAAAACGTTTGATATATCACACATACAAGTGCATCTGAAAATTATATAAATTTCAGTTGTTTATTTTTCTTCCAATTTATTCAAAGAAAAATCACCAACATTTCTCTAAAAATTATTTCACCAAATTTTCTCGGTATTATTACCGAAATGACTCTTTAAAATATATAACAAGCGAGTCAGATTTAAAAGTCACAAAAACCATCACTTCGGGGTCACTTTAGAATTTACAAGAAACAGCAGTCACATTGTGACTTCAAAGCGACATCACTTGATGACTAGTCACCAAGAGACATTACACCTATCACAAAGTAAATTTACGTCACTCAACAGTCACAGGATTACTATTTTGTGACTGGTAAGTGATATCCTCTTGAAGACCACTGACCGACCCACAAAACTGAAAACAGCTAGGCGATGTTTGATGAAAACCCCCCATTCCTAATGCTATGCAATGGGAAACTGAATGATCATCACCTTGCATTTTAGTTAACCCTTTGAGGCGCAACCCTTTCCCAATTCTGAAAAAAGGGCAGCCGTTGCCATCGCTCGACTTAACTACCAGCAAGATGGCGAACGATCGAAACGTTCATCGCGTGCCACAGATCTAGAGACCCTTTTTTGACGCAGCTGGCTGTGCGGCACAGCAGCCGTAAAATGACAATGGCAACCGTAGAATGATTATATGCGCATGCGTCTATCAAAGAATCACCAGAGAATAGAAAGCTGTCATTTGTGGCGAACATCCAACATCTTCCAGAATTTTGAACTTAAGCATTGTTGATATTGCAAACTGGTTTTCCGGAAACAAAGAGAAAATATCTGATCTGTCAGCTGCATTAGAAAAGATACTACACAGTTAGAGGGCATATGCGAGGTTGTTTTCCAAATGTTTCCTGTGCAACTTCATGTTGAACACTTTTTTCAGAAAGTTTCATAAAAGCACTACTGTTTCATTTATTCGGTGTGTCGTGCAGCTTACAAAGAGTCATCCTGAATTTTTTCAATTTAATGGGTCAATTAGTTTTTTTTTTTTCAAGTAGAATGTCCTTGAGAAAGATTCCGTTTCTTAGAACAATATCCTTAAACAGCCAAACATTTCGTAAAATACTATTTTCTTTGCATCTGTCAATCTTGCTGAAAATGATGCCTCATAAGTTTGTGATGTGGCATGGTTACAAGACCTTAATTCTTATAATTATAAATAGTCAATAATATAGTCAATTAATTTATACGACGGGGAAAGAAACGTCATTTTTACGATTACAAAAAAGGGTACTTACGTATCATCCCGGCGGTCTGCCAAGACGACGATTTTTCGCCAAGAAAAATACCGGGCGCATGAAATTATTGATGGTTTGGAATACGATTGGCCAGCATATTTGACAAAATTTCACAAAAATATATCACAAAAGCACATTTCACAAAAATAATTTGGCGGGAACGACCCCCGGGATAATACGTAAGTATCCAAAAAAGATATACAACTGTTTTATATGAAAAAAAAAGAAGTAAAAACTAAAAAGCAAACATTTCACAAAATATTTTCTATGTCTGTGTGAATCATACGGCAAAGAATACATAAAAACCCATGTTCCAAATTACAATGATTCAGCTTCAATTCTTACAATGATAAACCAACAATTAAAAATTAAGGTAACAACGATGAACTAACAGAAAGTTGGTGCAACAAACCTTTACATGCTTCTCCAACAATTGATTTCTGGCAAAGACTCTGTAATAATACACTCTGCAAAGGTAACTTTCAACAATTGTCACATCACTTCTCACAAACGCCATAACTGCTGATCTTAACTATCTAACGATTAATGATTTAAATATAATTTTGTAAAAACTTTCCTTCATCTAAAAAGTTCAGGGTTAAAAAAAAAAAAAAACATCCACCTTCAGTGAAAAATCCTTCAGTGATACTTCCGGCTTCAGAATGAAGTTTGGTAAAAGAATTAGAAGGTTCTTCCAGCGTATCAGGTAAGTACCGTTTGGCACTGTTCTTGGCATGGTCAGAAGATTAGAATTTTATCAATATGATTTACATAACTATAAATAGTTAATAGAAGTAGTTTAAATCATGAAATGGGGCTGAATCAGCCGCAAACTTTTCATGGAAAAACGTTAAACCATGATTCGATTCCATTGATCAGTTCAAGATCTAAATCCAGGTTCAACGTGTCTCCATAGAAAGGTTGCAGCTATTGGCACCATTTTAGGTGAGCAGTTAAATACTTTTATTAACAGCTTACCGAGGGATGGAGAGAAAATCTATTACTTGTAAAAATGACAAATGAGCATGTTGATTTCCTTCCTAAAGAAAAAAAAAATCATTACATTATATTACCTGATTATTTGAAGAAACAAGTCCAATCGCTTTCCGAAAATCAAGATTTCTAGACCTTCAAGGTCGACCAATGACCGAGTGCATGCATAAGACACTGAACATTAGTAGAGGGTGGAAGTGTGAGGTCCAGAGTTCTGACTGTCCATCTAGATCGAATTAGAAACTCTTTAAAAAAATCCACCGACCAAGAGATTCTTCCAATTGACAAATAGCATCATGTGACTTTGCTGTGTGACGTGTGTGCTTTGCCATAACAAAACAAAGCATTCGGACATTCGAGAATGCTTCGATTTTGAGTGTACGCACATGCCACATATGTTATTGTGTGGCAAGAAAGAAATTTTGATTTACACAAGTAAACAGGGTTGTTGCAATTACACTTCCCTTATAAATGGGGTGCTACAGGGTGTCTCCAAGTTCATGGACCGAACTTTAAATATAGGTAAAATACATATGAAGAAGTATTTTTTGTTTAGTAATGTGGGGTCGGAAATTAAAAGTACCAAGCGATTTCAGCAAGATGGGGATCCATCCATTTTCACAATAATGTGTGTAACTACCTCACATTTCCCTTTTCCTACTAAACTTTTCAACGAGGGTCAGAAATAAACAGTGTTTATTTTTAATGAATTTTTAAACTTTGATGCATTCTGGATGCGCCAAAAACTCGTAAAAACTTGAAAAATTCATTTAAAAAAGAACAAATCATGTTACAAAGTTGCAGTTTGCATATAAAAGATTAGAGATATTTCGGATTTTTTTTAAATTGAAAACTTGCTTCCCATTGTGCAGTTCAGCGACACTTACCCGTGACATTTGGAACTGCAACTTTTCTTGCCATTAAAACAAATCCGATCACCTATAAACCTATTTCTGCAAAACCGCAATTTTATGTCATTATTTATTCTTCTTTAATGAATTCTTAAAGTTTTTACAGACAATTTGATCACCTTCTATTTAATATTCTCGTAAAACTCATCCTTTGCAGCCATATTTATTTTTCAAATAGGTAACATTTTTTCAACACCATTTTCTTGCAGCCCATCGTGCTTGAAAAAAAATAAAATTGATGGGATTTCAGACCTAGGAGAAGACGAAACAATGATAGATGCACACAGAGATTTCCTTGAAAGCTTTAATGACAGGTACAGTTCCAAGATCGCTTATAACATGATAACAGAAAGTTACTTGCCAACATCCTTCAGAAGATCGAAAAATAATAAAATGGATGGGATTGCCGAGCTAGAAGAAGACGAAACAATCTTAGATGCACACAGAGATTTTCTTGAAAGCTTTAATGACCAGTATAGTTCCATGATCGCTTATAACATGATCATTGAGAGTAATTTGCTGACATCCTCCAGAAGATCGAAAAACAATCGCTCTGAAATAGTAGCTGAAAATAAAAAATGCAGCCATAACAAGGAAGAACTGCAAAAGGAGTTTAAAAACATATTTCAAGACTGTGCGTCAACTGAATTTGTAGATATGAAAATAGAAGAAGAAACTGCGTTTCAAAACCTCAAAGAAAAATCAGAAACACCTGCTGAAGAGGAGATGGAAAACGTAAGTCTGAACAGTAGAAACGAAACGAATCAATTGGATGAACCAGGAGAAGGAAGAGCATCTGCTGATAATAAGAATTTAGCTGTGACATTATATGAAGGAGACAATCCAGTCATTAGAATGGTGGACCCTGTTAAAGAGAAAACAAACCACGAAGCAATAGATAAATTCCAAACCGAAGAAGTACAGTATACAATAGTTGAACTCCATAATTTTAACTTTCAATCAAGACGATATAATGATTCGGAAACAGAAGTTGAAGAAAAAGGAAAAGAAAACACTGAAAGTCAAAACATCGAACACTCTGGATTGGATTACAAATATGAAACATCTGATTCGTCTAAAGACAGATGTGCTAGTGAAACACTCACAGGAAGCTACAGACATGAAATAGCCCATCAAGAAATAGAATTTCCTCACGAGACTCAATTAGATGATCAGGGCACAGAATCTAGTAATACAATTGATTCTTTGAGTTCCACTTTTACATCACTTGAAGAAGAAGACAAATCCTCTCAGACTCAATTAGATGATCAGGGCACAGAATATAGTAATACAATTGATTCTTTCAGTTCCACTTTTACATCACTTGAAGAAGAAGACAAATCCTCTCAGGAGACTCAATTAGATGATCAGGGCACAGAATATAGTAATACAATTGGTTCTTTCAGTTCCATTTTTACATCACTTGAAGAAGAAGACAAATACGAGTTAGAAGATCATGAAATATTATATGATTTTACCAATTACGACGACTATCCAGGTAGCAGTGACTCAGGAGAAAGCTTCGAATCAGACGAAATAATGATTACATCTAAAATAATTGACCGAAAAGATCTCCTATCGAAGTTGAAGAAAGACAAGTGGAAAGACAAGTGGAACTTTTGTAATGGCGTCAGAATCTTCATGAATCAGGTAATTAAATTCAAAATATTATTTTATTTAAACTTAGTAAATAGTCTCCTAATTAGTATTTCTCAGTCATTTAACTTTTAATGCAAGCCTAAATGTGTATTTTATTATTTGAGGAAAAAAAAACATTCTGTCTGATATTTTTCAGGATGCGATAGTGAAAATTCATAAATGATACGTAACCTTAAATTTTAATCAATGGCTACTCCTCAGTTAATAGGAAATATGAGAAAATAAAGATCAGTTAATCGTTGCCAAGACAACTCCAAGATATAACAAAATCTTTAAGCGTCAGCTACTGAATATAAAATCCTTCTTTACTTAAAGATTCCTAAAAAATCTCTTCATTTGTATTTTTTTCTAGATATTTAAAAAAAAACGCTAAATGAATGTTTCCATTTGTCAAAATAACAAGTAGTTATGACGGATAGAATTAAATTTGCAGTAGTTTTAAAATTATTTTAAGGAAACTGTCGTCAAAAGTGATCTTGCTTTAGTAAATTCTTAAAAACTGCAGTTTATGTTACATAATCAGAACAAACTGTTTTTAAAAGAAAATTTTCTCCTCTGTCCGAGGATGCAAAAATCGTTTTACCTGCAAGTTTAAATACCAGCGTATTACGTATTAGATAGAAAAAATGCCAAAAATTGCATGGAATTTTTTAAAAATCTGATTCAAACTTCGAAAAAATCGCTTCGAGGCGTTTTAGGACGGGTTCTAGTGAAGCCATATATAAAATTTGGGAGGTCTGCGACCACCCGTATCGGCGGTATGCAATTGACAGACACAACTAAGAAGATCGGAGATTATAAAACTACATGCATGCATTCACAGCCAGCTGTAAACGCTGTTTACTCTTGTACTTTATTATGGATTTAAAAAATATAGTCTTGAAAATAAACATGACATATTTTTATGGTTTTTTTTTTACTTACTTGTACTTTTTAATTGCAGATTAGAGAATGTTCATGTGAAGTTAACATGTGAGCTTGCGCCGCACGCCTGTTATTCCCCACCTGCATCTGCAAAAAATATCCAAGAAGATGTATGAAGTTTCCATATCAAACTCAAGTGAAACTGAAAAAATAATGGTAACATGACTTCACAATTTTAAAAAATCACTACAATTATCGGAAAAAAGATCTATTAATATACTACCTCATAAATGGAGTTAATCATAGCAATACTTCTTGGATAAAATAACCAAAAATAGTCAGTTTCACAAAATATCCCAATACGACTATAAAGATAAAATAGGCTTCAGAAATGAGGTTAGTTGTCCTCCAAGAGTAATTAAGTCTATATTTTGACTATTAAGCGGATTTAATCACAGACATACCGCCTTAATAAAATAATCAAAAATAATTCCTTTCACAGATAATTTGAATAGCAAGATATGAAACAGATTTAATGCCTTCTTCAATAGCAATGTTTGATTAAAATTACTAAATAATTACATTGGTAATAGAGTTTGCTGCCTTTCTTCAATAAAATTCTCTTTTGAAATTATTCTGTCTGCAGAAAAATGGATGACTTTAAAACCGTGGCACAATAATCATCAATATCGAATCAAGTTAATCGTGGATTGGCCTCTAAAATAACGAAAAATATTCCAGGTAACAGAAGTTCAGTCCATATTCAGTAGTTCCTGAAGACAAAGAAGATTTCAGGATCGTAGTTTCTATCATTTTTGAAAGTCCTTTAAGTCCAATATTTTCAGTATCGAATAGTGTTGATCAGCAATTTATCCTTTCAATAAAATATGATAATTTTTTTATTTAATAGAGTTATAAAAAGTCAGTACAAAACTTTAGAATATGATTCAGTACTTCTTCAATAGTAATTAACTCTGCTTTATGAAACTCAATTGATCACAGCACTGGCTCCGATTCTTCAATAACAAACTCCACAAGTAACTGTAGCTTCAATAATTGTTCAATAGCAATTAAGTCTTGAACATTCACGTATAATATAATTGGTCATAGGTTTCTCTCACATTTTTCAATAGAAAGCGACCAAGGTATTCAATATCCAAGAAAATCTGAAAATAAGGAAGACTTCACAACACTAGATTTTATAATTCTTTCAGGGCCATTACATCTAATACTTTCATTGTCTAACGGAGAGAATCACAGATTTTACTCTTTAATAAAATAATCAAATATTTCGTTGCAATAGACAACCTCAATATCAAGATGAAAGGAGATTTCAGCAAAATATCTTCAATAATTTTTAGCAACAATTCAGTCTTAAATAAGCAATAATAGTTATTCAAAAACAATTAACTCTTCAGAAATATCTGTCGATTAGAAGTGATCATAGTCTTGTCTCATATTTCTCAAAGTAGTTCTCCAACAGTAGTCATCTCACAGAATGATTATCAATACTTCAACTCCGCAGCTGAAATAATTATTCAAGAGCAACAAAAACTTAAAATCTCACTATCGAATAGTATGGACCATAGCCTTGGCTGTTATTCCTCAATAAAATACTCTGGAAATATTCTCCTTGACAGAAAACCGTAAACTCAAGACCAGACTTGTAGCTTCAATATTTATTGTAAAGTAATATTCAGTAGCATTTTGACTGAAATAGAAATTAGTACCTGCCATTTTGAAATAAACCGAACTTGGGTGCACCGAAGGATGTCCCAGGAACCAAACCAAACCTGAGTGCCGCCGTAGGATTGTCTCAGGCTACAAAATAAAATATCTTTTTCCTACCGCTCTGGATATTTTCACAGTGCATAATATTCCGGAACGGATTTCAATAGACTGTAAACTGTTTAAACTATGTCAAGAACCTGAATAATAGAAATCAATTTGAATCGCATCCCTGCTCTTAAACAACAGAATAAAAGCTAGACCAGAAGCCATTTAAGTTCTCTTGGAAAAGTTAATAAATAAATAAATCAACAAACTGAAATAGAAATCTGTTATATATATCCTTACTTCAAAATAGAAAAAAACTGAATAGAACTCATCTGTGTTGCCTCCAGAAAGATACAATAAAACTAAATAAACAGTAATGGACACGCAAAGGTATTGCATCCTTGGTCGCAAATAATAGAACGGAAGATACAGCCTATTAATCACTATAAGTTCTCTCCAGAAAGTTAATACAGAAATAATGAATTTTAGAAAGCTGCGTCACATCCTTGCTTAAAAATAATGTAAAGAAAGTACCATCTGAAGTCATAGTATATTCCCTCCCGAAAGATTCTGCAAAAATAAGTCAGCAAGTAATAGAAATCTGTTATATATCCTTACTTCAAAATAGAAAAAACAACTCAATAGAACTCATCTGTGTTGCCTCCAGAAAGATACAACAAAACTAAATAAACAGTAATAGATACCCAAAAGTATTGCATCCTTGGTCGCAAATAATAGAACGGAAGATACAGCCTATTAATCACTATAAGTTCTCTCCAGAAAGTTAATACAGAAATAATGAATTTTAGAAAGCTGCGTCACATCCTTGCTTAAAAATAATGTAAAGAAAGTACCATCTGAAGTCATAGTATATTCTCTTCCGTAAGATTCTACAAAACTAAGTCAGCAAGTAATAGAAATCCATTTATATCAAATATTTGCTGTATAGACCATAAAAATCATTATATGACCTCTCCAGAAGTTTACAACAAAATGCAAATTGAATAATAGAAATCAATCCATTTATATCATATTCTGGTTTGAAAATTAATAGAATATACTGTATAATAATTATTAGAAGTAATATTACAGTTTCTCCATCAAGATACTAAAAAACTAAGCAAACACATTAATAAAACTCCATTTATAGCATAGCGTTTCTTGAAAATAATAAAATAAATGCTACCGAAAAGAAATCCGAGTATGTGTGGAATAATTTTTTAAATATCATTAATTGGGGCTAAACAATCGATTATGTAAGGCATATGCCTACAATAGAATACTACGACGTAGAGTTTCGAATCAAAGTATAAAACAATTCTTTACTTCATCTGAGGCATTAAAGCCCATGAACCAGAAAAATAATGCAAAATCATGTTAAACTCATGTAATTGATGCTGTGGTCTAAAATGAATGGTGGTTGAACAGGCGTGCGGAACTGATGGATTTACAAAGGAAAGCTTTAATTGGCGCTCATTGGATTTGAAGACTCCTGCAAATTTCTTTTGTACACATGAATCTAAGTGTTGAAATTATTATTCCTGTAATTCTCTTGTGTAATTCAATAGATAAACCATAGTTTCCTTATACAATTTTGGGTGATTTTCCTTCACTTTTTTGTGTGCATAAATTTATCTGAGTATCTTTAGGAATATCATTAATCATATTAGTGTATGAATAACTAGACCAGTGGTTCCCAACTTAACTCGCGGGCCACTTTTCGACTTCTAATTTAACCTCGGACCACTTAAAAGATTTCTTTCAGGTGGGGGAGGGGATGATTTTTTTAACAAAAAGTAGAAAACTTTCTGCACAAAATGGAATATAAAATGAAAAAAAAAAAAAAAAAAAAAAAAAACGTAGAAAATTACCGCTGACGCAATGATGTGGATAATAGTTAATATACTTCTAGTCGAAGACAAAATATTGGCTGAGATGATACAATATTTTTTCGAATTGTGTTCAATGTTGTTCTCGGCCGTATTTTCGCTGTTTTGAAGGATTATGACCGTAAACAACTGAGCTTTTTTGCTTTTTTACTTCATGAAACTGTGATACACACTCACTTGCTTCAAGAATCACTTAGAACTTGTTCGTCGAGTACCAGCTGGGAACCACTGAACAAGTCAAAACATAGTTTTATACTTTATTACAATATTACCTTTTTGAAGTTACAATATAGTAACACTAGAAGAGATAAGGCCAGTTGTGGGGGTAATTACAACGGGGCTAGAAAAAAAAATTGACAAAAATATGTCTACACTCAATCTATTTAATATCTAATAACTTCCTATTCAGTTTTTATTGCATATACCGAAATCAAATTTCATGCTTTTCTGGAAACGTGCGGAAACTTTTCTCATTCGAACGATTTCGTTTTCTGTGGAAAGCCCCTCTTATATCAATGCTTCATCCAGAGGCAATCATTTTAATTGTAAAAAAGAAAAATAATAAACTGCGTAATCTGGAAAAACTAATTTGAACGAATTGGAATGGAAATTTTCCCTTCAAAAACTCATAACCGAGACTTGAATAGGACGTCAATGTCAATTGCGACACCTCATTTTGACACGCAAAGGGTTAAGTTTTCTTACTCTCGAAAAGGAAATGGAGCTGAAAATAGCGAAGAATCGCTTAAAAATTAGGAAACGGGTGGATTTCCAGATTTTTAAAGTAGCGGAGATTGTTTTCTATATATTTTTTTTTACATAATTATGAAAAATTTTAAGACGATCGTTCCAATGGTGTAAATTTTATTGCGTTTTTTAACAATAAATTTTTAATCTGTTTGGATTAACGACGGTAAAAATTTTGTTTTGGAGTGGTTGAATCGGAATTGTTACAGTGATTCAAGGATCAGCTTAATTATGCAGTAGGATAATATTTCCCTTTTCCTTTTTGTTTTCCTTAGTTACAATATAATAACATAAACTCCATGAATCACGTGACTTTCATGTTTCCAAGCGTGACTTAACAGAAATTGTGTGCGTTAATCTGTAAATACATGAATTGAAAATGCCTATTTACACACCCATTTTACACTTTTTTGCTCCACAAGTTCCTTGAGTGATTGCAATTGTACTCGTGAGAAGTAAAAGAGATTAACTTCATCAACCTTTGTTCTGAAAAAGCAACAAGAAAATTTTTCGCGCTTTTATTTTTATTCTAACTCAAATCATCACAAGTGATTAAATGATGGGGAACATTAATACTGGCATTATTGAAAATAAATTTGTAATCCGTTTTATCCGTTATCGACCCCATTTCATTTACCTAAATGTCCTGAAGTTATTCTCTATGACTTTTGATTGATCTTTTCGATGTCCTATATCTGACACGAAAAATGGGAAGGGCATTTTAATTCTTGAAGTCGGTCGTGAGGTTTGCAATTAACTCGAAAATGTAAATCTGTGTTCAAAATTAGCCAACTGTGGAGGTATACACTATTTTTCTGACTGGTCGAATTGTCCATTCATATCGCTCAGATGATTCAGTGTATAAAGAGCCATTGTATCTCGCCTTGTGTCCGGGGTTCTATACCCGGCATAGGTGTTAACTTGTCCGTCCATTCATAGGGAGCGGGGGGGGTAGCGTTGGCTGCCCGCTGTAAGCCCGCCATAGCAAAATAACCGATATACTTCGGGCCGTTGTAGAGGTGAATGAATATTCGGCAAGTATCTACACGTTATATAAAAAATATCCCTAAGTGCAGTTTTCTTTCCATTGTCAACCCTTTGAAGCGGAACTAGTTCCCAATGTCGAAAAAGTGCAGCCGTTGCCATAGCACGATTTAACTACCAGCAAGATGGCGATCGATCGAATCGCCCAGTGCGTGCCACAGAGCTGAAGAACTTTTTTCACGCGGCTGGCTGTTCGGCAGTTAAATGGTGAGATGGCAACGGCTGCACTTGTTCAACATTGAGGCAGTCTGTCTGGATGTCCTCCTTGAGTATTAAATTGAAATCAAATGTATTCTTCGTGAAATCAAAACAGCCAAAATGTCGGAGTTGTGTCTTCAAAGCGAGGAGAAGCTGGCTGTGCCGCACAGCCAGCTGCCGTCAATAAAGGGTCTCTAGATCTGTGGCACGCGATGAACGTTTCGATCGTCCGCCATCTTGCTGGTAGTTAAGTGGAGCGATGGCAACGGCTGCCCTTTTTTCAGCATTGGGAAAGGGTTGCGCCTCAAAGGGTTAAGGAGGACATAGACACACGAGAATCCTTTCCTGTTTAGCAGGTAATTTCTCGTAAAAATTATGGATTATTTGTAAACTGGATGTCGGAATTATTTTCATCAGTATATCAGTACTGTCGTCTGCTAAGAACTTAAGAATTAGATGAAAATATACACAGATATATACGGAAAAAAAGTAGATTGCAAAATGTCGTTAAAGTGAAGCCATTCCCATCGCTTCGATTTGACTACCGATAAAACATGGTAGTAGATGAAATCGTCCATTTCTATTAGCATAAATCACAGCCGGCTGTGCGGTAATAAGCATCCAGATGTGTCAAAAATGTTCTTTAGATCTGTTACACGCGATGGACGATTCGATCAACCGCCATGTTTGCTGGTAGTTAAATCGAGCGATGGCAGCGACTGCACTTTTTCGGCATTGGAAAAGGGTTGCGTTTCAAAGAGTAAGAGCGCCATAAATTGAAATTCGCACGCACAGAACATATCCAAAATATTACGAAATTCAGATTTTACTCAAAAGCTGCAGAATTTATAGCTAATACTAGCTGCGTGCCCGTTCTCCGCACGGTAGGGAACGAAACTTTTTCTTACATGTATAGTTCGAGTTGACTCCAGTGATGTGGAATCTAACAATAAGCAGAATGATTTGACTCTTGGCGTAAAGTTACTCATTAATTATTCGTAAAGTTAGTATAAGTACTGACCTGAGACCATTGTTAATATTATGAGGCAAAAAACCATGTCGGTGTCATTCGCGATCAGAAAAGAAAAGCGTGACGGTTTGCTGTGAAAATTCCTAATTTTCAAAATGTCTCATTTCTGCATCATACTCTTTTTTAGATTTAAGTTATGCTATTAATAACTTAGATACTACTTGCTGTGGAGAACCGTTTTATTTTATAATTAAATAGTTGTGTATCCGCTCTTCGCAGGGCAAGAAGAGAACATTTTCCTGAAATGCTACTTGTGACAAAACAGAATCTCCAAGAAAAAAGTTGTGTTACAGTCTTTTCTGTTGAAACTACCGCGGGATATATTAACGCGACGTAGAATTACTTAATGTTTTGTTAGCTGTGATGTAATACGGCTGTTGAAAAATGAATAGAAGACAGTTTCACGAAATATTTATTAATGCGGTATATTGTGCTTTGATCAATATTGCCTTATCATATCTATTTACTATTACTTATAGTATCTTTTTCTGATACCCATACAATATATTTTCGTTTTGCAACCGTTAATGCCTAATTTAAAGAAACGGTCTAGATATTTGCCACGAATGTAGTCTATTACACTTTGGTGATTCTTTGCAATTTATGCATTAGCATAAACGATAATCATTTCCCTTTATGGTTGCCACTAAATATGCTCTCCATGAATTTTTACTCATAATTCTTGTCAGATTGGCGTATTTAGCACCAGGGCCCTATTATCGCACGGGGAAATCGGGACTTTGCCCAGGGGTCCCCGGCTCGAAATGGCCCCCAAATTCAAATGTTGTTCTTTTTTTTAAAAAAAAATTATGAATGAGAAAAATAAAACAAATTTTATAGACGGGGGCCCCAAATTCAACAATGACCGGGGCCCCCTGTTGGTCATAATCAGGCCCTGTTTAACACCGCAATATATTTCCTGCTATTCGAAAACGTGAACCGTTTAAAATCTCAATTGAAAATAATGCTGGATAATTCACTTGTGAAAAAACAGCATTCAATTATTTTTCTGGCAACGTAAAGTAAAATATAGAATTATTTCACATGCGCGGCGTATGTTTTGCTTGTGAGTCCGTTATTCTGATTGAGTTTCGAAAGGGGTTTTAAACTCGTGACGTCAAAGTGGTGCACATTTCACATGTGAAAACTCGGTTATTTTTAAATAATTTTATTTATTTTTTTTCGACTGGCAATTTTAATCATTGTTACTGTCTCCAAGACAACCAAACCGCAAGATATCATACGGAAATTTTTAAGCTGCGCTGCGATTGAAATAAAAATCCTTCTTTACTTAAAAATTCGTAAAAAATCTCCTAAGTTATATTTTCCTCTGGTTTCTCTTTTAAAAGAGGGCGAAATGTATGCTCCGTCATTTGACAAAATATAAAAAAGTTATGACGGATAGAATTCAAGATGCAGCAATTTTAAAAATATTTTACGAAAGTTAGCGTCAAATTTAATTTTATTTGAAAAATTCCCAAAAATCTGCAAATTATGTTACACAATCCGAACAAACAATTTTTAAAAGAAAATTTTCTCCTCTATCCCATGATGTAAATTTCGTTTTCTTGCGAGTGCAATTACCGGCGTTATTACGTATTAAGCGAGAAAAATCGCTAAAAATCGGGCAAAACATAAAATAAAACATTTTCTAATTCTAATTTCGAAAAAATCGCTCCGAGGCGTGTTAGGATCTGTCCTAGTGAAGCCGTATGCAAAATTCGGTAGGTCTGCGACCCACCGTCTCGGCGCAATGCGATCGAGAGACGCTCGCAAGAAGATCGGTGGTCACAAACTTGCCTACCTACATAGCTACATACAATGTTTATTCTCGGATTTTATTATGTACTAGCTGAAGTACCCGTTCTTCGCAAGGGAATGAATGGACTTTTTGATATTAATATTTGTTGTGATTACTATTTATTGTAATAAAGAGATATAGCAAAATGGATATCGCGTTATATTGTGTTCAATAATCATGCATTCTGAATTTCAAGGCAATCGTTTTCACGGTGCAGAAGGCGATGCGGCGTAGCACAATCTAGTGGCGAGTTTTAGCAAAACGGATACGGCAAAAATATTCTTCGCATTCAGATATCGATGTATACGAATTTTCATGACGATCGGCTGAATAGTCTTGAAGTTCATGTGTTGACGCGACATCTAGTGTCAAGTTATAGGAAAATGGATCGTGCCAAACTCTTCCCCGTGTTCAAATATCTATGTATACCTATTTTCATAGCGATTATTCGCACAGTCAAGAAGTGATACACTGCAGGGCCATCTAGTGGTTAATTAAAGTAATGATTTGCTACAGCGCCGTCATGTGGCGAGTTATAGCAAAATGTATAACGCCAAAATATTCTCATTGTTCAAATAGCTATGTATACTGATTTTCATAGCCACCGTTTGAATGGTCAAAAATTTGGCCTGCTGCAGCGTCATCTAGTGGCGAGTTAAAATAATAATGCATTGCAGTGCCATCTAGTGGTGAGTAACATCAAAAGTAACGCAGTTAGAATATATTCTTCGTTCTCAAATGTGTAAGTATAAAAAATTTTATGCCGATCAGTCGAACGGTATAGAAGTTGATGCGTTGCAGCTCTATTTAGCGGTAAGTTACAGCAAATGGATAGTGAAAAATATTCTCCGTGTTCTAATATTCGCATGTACCAAATTTCATCGAAATTTGTTGGACCATATTCGCATAGCAAACGGCTAAACGGAATAGAATTCGACGTTCTGCTGCGCCACCTAGTGAAAAGTTAGAGGAAAACGGATAGCATAAAAACCTTCTCCATGATAAAAGACTTAGGTGAACCAAATTTCATGGTGATCGATGAAACGGTGCTGGAGTTTTTCAACCTCCTACACACATACCAACATTCATTTTTATCTATAACCAGTCTTATTATACGTATATACCAGTCTCAAGTAAAATCCAGTTTCAAATCTAAGCCTCGCCAAAGTGCCAGCATACGCTATTTTGCAAGAATTTTTTCAGGGAATCATTCGAAGCATTGACTTAGCAGCAATCAAAATGGGAAATGGTTCGACCGCCAGGCATTTATTTGAAAAGTGGAATCCCTTAATACAGCCGCATTTTTTAAATTATCAACTATAACATGTTTTATTCATCGTTACCTCGATGTACTAAATGCGGAGATTTCAATTTTCTGAAATTTGGCGGATTTCCCACAAGTTAAATCAATGTACTCAATTGGCGAGAATTCTGAAGCTACATCGCTTGAAATGTCCTAATAACTGCATTATTTCTGCACGGATAGTTAAAATTTAATGCTGTATTCTAAGAAAACCTATACACTTGTTTTCAAAAATGCTATTCCCTTAAGATCTCAGTAAATTGAGCCAAAAAGCCTAAAACTGTGCAAACCGCTAGAACTCACACTCTAAAAATCGGCCTATCAGCCATTTTATTTTTCGCCAAACTAAAAAAAATTACATATTAGTCTCGGATATCTTCGATCCTCATTGTTTTGCGTATAAAACATTTCATTCCTGCTCTCATTTCTTATGCGCACACGATATTATAATTAAAAAAATAACCTAAAAAAATAAACTAAAAAAATCATTCTTATTCTTTTATTTTTACTTTAAGAATTTAAAACATTTTATTCGGCAAAATCGCCACACATGGCAACCAAGATGCTTATTTCACACACTTTTTTCACTACAGGGGTTAATATTACGTAAAGCTTTCTGCGTGGAGAACATAAAAAATCTCTTAAATTCCGGGAACGGAAATTAAGGGAACCCTTCAGGAGGAAAACGTTTTTAAGTGGAGTTTCAAAGTTTTAAAGTGGACTATCATTTATTCTATATTATTTTACATATCTGTGTAAAATTTCAGGCTGACGGATCCATTTTTGTGGAATTGTATACTACCCAAATCAACAAATTGACAAACATAATTTCATTTTTATTTATAAGATAACCTACGCTTGTTTTTAAAAATACCCTCTCATAAAATTGCGCCAAGCGCTAGAATCATAGAAAATCTGACACACTTTCAGATTTTTAAATACGCACTAAAGTGCTATATATAAAAAGAGTTATAATCCATGGGTCTTCCCTATTTTCGTTCCTTCTTTCATTAAGTTGGAAAGTGTATCATTATTCATGAGTGTGATTAAACAAAATTAAAATTGATATTTCTAACATCCTTTTTTCTGGATGTAATACATTAGATGCAGAAAAGCTGCTCTGAAAAATGCACAATTCCAACTGAATGAAAATTTCAAAAACTTATACGCAGGTGTATTCATAACCCAAATAGCAGACGATTAAATTACGATAAATAGCGCCAAGCGTTAGAATCCTCCTCAAAATCGCGAGAATGCTGAAGATAGATCGCTTGAAATCCCTTAATAACTGCATTATTTTCGCAGGGATCATTAAAATTTAACGCTGTATTCTAATAAAACCTTTGTACTTGTTTTCAAAAATCCGTTTCCTTAAGCTCTCAGTAAATTCGCCAAGCCGGAAACTGTGCAAACCGCTAGAACTCACTTTCTCGGCATTTGAGCTTTTTTATTTTTTCGCCAAACTAAAAAATTTTAACATATTGGCCTCGGAAATCTTCAATTCTTATTGTTTTGCGTATAAAACATTTCATTCCTGCTCCGATTTCCCATGCACACGATATTATAATTAAAAAAAATATAACCTTACGAATATAAACTAACAAAAAAAAAATAATTATTATTCTTTTATTTTTACTTTGAGAATTTAAAACATCTTATTCGGCAAAATCGCCACACATGGCAACCACGATCCTTATTTCACACATTTTTCAATACAGGGGTTACAATTACGGAAAGCTTTTTGCGTGAAGAACATAAAAAATCTCTTAAATTCCGGGAACGGGTGGACTTTCAAAATTTAAAAGTGGACTATGATTTATTCTATATTATTTTACATATGTATGCAAAATTTCAGGCTGATAGGTCCATTTTTGTGGATTTGTATACAACTCAAATCCACAATCAAACAAACAAACAAACAGAATTTCATTTTTATTTATAAGACTAGCTGAAGTACCCGTTCTTCGCACGGGAATGAATGGACTTTTTGATATTACGATTTGTGGGGATTACTATTTATTGTAATAAAGAGATATAGCAAAATGGATATCGCTTTATATTGTGTTCAATAACCATGCATACCGAATTTCAAGGCAATCGTTTGTATGGTGCAGAAGGTCATGCGGCGTAGCGCAATCTAGTGGCGAGTTTTAGCAAAACGTATACGGCGAAAATATTCTTCGCATTCAGATATCGATGCATACGAATTTTCATGACGATCGGCTGAATAGTCCTGAAGTTCATGTGTTGACGCGACATCTAGTGTCAAGTTATAGGAAAATGGATCGTGCCAAACTCTTCCCCGTGTTCAAATATCTATGTATACCTATTTCCATAGCGATCATTCGCACAGTCAAGAAGTGATACACTGCAGGGCCATCTAGTGGTTAATTAAAGTAATGATTTGCTACAGCGCCGTCACGTGGCGAGTTATAGAAAAATGGATAACGCCAAAATATTCTCATTGTTCAAATAGCTATGAGTACTGATTTTCATAGCCACCGTTTGAATGGTCAAAAATTTGGCCTGCTGCAGCGTCATCTAGTGGCGAGTTAAAATAATAATGCATTGCAGTGCCACCTAGTGGTGAGTAACATCAAAAGAAACGCAGTTAGAATATATTCTTCGTGCTCAAATGTGTAAGTATAAAAAATTTTATGCCGATCGGTCGAACGGTATAGACGTTGATGCGTTGCAGCGCCATTTAGCGGCAAATTACAGCAAAATGGATAGTGAAAAATATTCTCCGTGTTCTAATATTCGCGTGTACCAAATTTCATCGAAATCGGTTGGACGATATTCGCATAGCAAACGGCTAAACGGAATAGAATTCGACGTTCTGCTGCGCCAGCTAGTGGCAAGTTAGAGGAAAACGGATAGCATAAAAACCTTCTCTGATAAAACACTTAGGTGAACCAAATTTCATGGTGATCGGTGAAACGGTGCTGAGTTTTTCAACATCCTACACACATACCAACATTCATTTTTATCTATAACCAGTCTTATTATATATACCAGTCTCAAGTAAAATCCAGTTTCAAATCTAAGCCTCGCCAAAGTGCCAGCATACGCCATTTTGCAAGAGTTTTTTCAGGGAATCATTCGATGCATTGACTTAGCAGCAATCAAAATGGGAAATGGTTCGACCGCCAGGCATTTTTTTGAAAAGTGGAATCCCTTAATACAGCCTCATTTTTTAAATTATCAACTATAACATGTTTTATTCATCGTTACCTCGATGTACTAAATGCGAAGATTTCAATTTTCTGAAATTTGGCGGATTTCCCAGTCTAGTCGTTGGTACTCAATTGGCGAGAGAATCAATGTACTCAATTGGCGAGAATTCTGAAGCTACATCGCTTGAAATGCCCTAATAACTGCATTATTTCTGCACGGATAGTTAAAATTTAATGCTGTATTCTAAGAAAACCTATACACTTGTTTTCAAAAATGCTATTCCCTTAAGCTCTCAGTAAATTGCTCCAAAAAGCCTAAAACTGTGCAAACCGTTAGAACTCACTTTCTAAAAATCGGCCTATCAGCCATTTTATTTTTCACCAAACTAAAAAAATTTACATATTAGTCTCGGAAATCTTCGATCCTCATTGTTTTGCGTATAAAACATTTCATTCCTGCTCTCATTTCTTATGCGCACACGATATTATAATTAAAAAAATAACCTTACAAATATAAACTAAAAAAATCATTTATTCTTTTCTTTTCATTTTAAGAATTTAAAACATTTTATTCGGCAAAATCGCCACACATGGCAACCAAGATGCTTATTTCACACACTTTTTTCACTACAGGGTTTACAATTACATAAAGCTTTCTGCGTGGAGAACATAAAAAATCTCTTAAATTCCGGGAACGGATGGACTTTCAAAGTTTTAAAGTGGACTATCATTTATTCTATATTATTTTACATATATCTGTGTAAAATTTCAGGCTGACAGGTCCATTTTTGTGGAATTGTATACTACCCAAATCAACAAATTGACAAACAGAATTTGATTTTTATTTATAAGATTACCTACGCTTGTTTTTAAAAATACCCTCTCATTAAATTGCGCCAAGCGCTAGAATCATAGAAAATCTGACACATTTTCAGATTGAAAATACGCACTAAAGTGCTATATATAAAAAGAGTTATAATCCATGGGTCTTCCCTATTTTCGTTCCTTCTTTTATTAACTTGGAAAGTGTATCATTATTCATGAGTGTGATTAAACAAAATTAAAATTGATATTTCTAACATCCTTTTTTCTGGATGTAATATATTAGAAATAGGTGCAGAAAAGCTGCTCAGAAAAATGCACAATTCCAACTGAATGAAAATTTCAAAAACTTATACGCAGGTGTATTCATAACCCAAATAGCAGACGATTAAATTACGATAAATAGCGCCAAGCGTTAGAATCCTCCACAAAATCGGACATCAACCCCTTTTATTTTTCGCCAAATTAAAAAGTTACACATTTATTTTCGGAAAATTTCCAAATTCTATTTTTATTTTGAGTATAAATCATTCCCGCTCTGCTTTCACATGCACACGATATTTTAATTTAAAAACAACCTTACAAATAATCTAGTCAAAATAAAAAAATCGTTATTCTTTAAATTTTACTTCAAGAGTCTGAATCATTTAATGAACTGCCGAATGTGGCAACCTAGATAAGCTTAATTGTCGCTTAATGCACTGTGAGGTTACAATTACGAAATGGCGGAAAGCAAAAATTAGCCTTTTGCGATAGGTTTTTATCGATATTTCCTAAAATAGTTCGAATTTTGAAAAAATCGCTTCGAGGTGTGTCGGCACCTGTCATGGAGAATTTCCGTTCAAAATTTGGTAGGTCTACGATCACACGTTTGCGATCTACGCGAGACACAGACAAACAAACAGTTTACACACATTGTTTTATTAATATAGATACCAGTCTCCAGTATAATAAAATCCAGTTTCAAATCTAAGCCTCACCAAAGTGCCAACATACGCCATTTTGCAAGAGTTTTTTCAGGGAATCATTCGAAGCATTGACTTAGCAGCAATCAAAATGGGAAATGGTTCGACCGCCAGGCATTTTTTTGAAAAGTGGAATCCCTTAATACAGCCTCATTTTTTAAATTATCAACTATAACATGTTTCATTCATCGTTACCTCGATGTACTAAATGCGAAGATTTCAATTTTCTGAAATTTGGCGGATTTCCCCCAACTAAAATCAATGCACTCAATTGGCGAGAATGCTGAAGATAGATCACCTGAAATCCCTTAATAACTGCATTATTTCCGCACGGATCATTAAAATTTAACGCTGTATTCTAATAAAACCTTTGCACTTGTTTTCAAAAATCCGTTTCCTTAAGCTCTCAGTAAATTGCGCCAAGCCCGAAACAGTGTAAACCTCTAGAACTCACTTTCTCGGCATTTGAGCCATTTTATTTTTTCGCCAAACTAAAAAATTTTAACATATTAGCCTCGGAAATCTTCAATTCTTATTGTTTTGCGTATAAAACATTTCATTCCTGCTCCGATTTCCCATGCACACGATATTATAATTAAAAAAAATAACATTACGAATATAAACTAACAAAAAAAAATCATTATTATTCTTTTATTTTTACTTTGAGAATTTAAAACATTTTATTCGGCAAAATCGCCACACATGGCAACCACGATCCTTATTTCACACTTTTTTCACTACAGGGGTTACAATTACTGAAAGCTTTTTGCGTGGAGAACATAAAAAATCTCTTAAATTCCGGGAACGGGTGGACTTTCAAAGTTTTAAAGTGGACTGTCTTTTATTCTATATTATTTTACACATCTGTGCCCAATTTCAGGCTGATAGGTCCATTTTTGTGGATTTGTATACAACTCAAATCCACAAACAAACAAACAAACAAACAAATAAACAAACAAACAAACAAACAAACAAACAGAATTTCATTTTTATTTATAAGGATAAGATAATGTTTCCTTAGCATTGAAACGCTTGATTTTCATGCAAATGAGGTTGCTTCCCGACCTTAAAGTTGGTGGGGGGGGCGTTTCGAGCGGATAAATCACCATAAATAATTCCCTCAATTGAATTTCGTTTTATGACTGACCCTCCTATGAGGGAGTTGTCGGAGGCCGATTAAGAGAAACGTTCCCTCGGCCGCTCACATGACATATAGTGTACAAAAGGTATTTGAGAAAAACTGACGGACAACTGGAATACACAAAAAAGCTGCACTTTATTGTAGGTATCTTCACAAAACAGTTATTAAAGAAACAAGTTCAATTACGCACCGCACATTGCTTCATAAAAAAATAACACCAGGAACATATCTAATTGTTCCGGCCACACGGCATGCCGGAGTTCCATAAAAAAACGAACACAACCTCCTCTTACGGAGAGCAATCGAGAAGTGTTGTCAAATCTTCCTACAAAATCCGCCAGCTCTCTACAGGTTGGCGAGTAAAATATGAGCACTCATAAGTCACTGCCCCACGTGACAACCACCGTCCGGTAGGCGTAAACAATATAAAAATTTGAAACAAACAGATTAAATGATTGATGCCAAGACAGAAGTGAAAGAATTTTGGCGGATGCCAATACGTAAGGCTACAACCCCGTGAGAAAACACCGACGGAGACCGGGAGGCGCTAAGAACTAACACAGCATATGCTAAAGCGAAATTAATTTAGAAGGGAAACCCCGAAAAATCCCAGACATAGCGTCGCGCAAAAGGAAAGAATATTTTATCGAGCCGAAAAAACAAAGTGGAGAGAGATTAATACGGAAAACGAAATTTTGATTTAGAAAGACGAAACATAGGAACATTATTTTAAGACGCGAAAAATATGTGAACTTCGTCACACCTCCATAACGTTTCCCGTCGAAGCGTCATCTGAACGCCGAAATGTTCCTGAGTTATGCAGGAACTGACTGCAAATTTTGCTGCCACGCCGTGATTTGCGTTAATATTAAATAGCCGTTTGACTGGAGAAAACTTTATGGGTTAAGTAAGCGGTCTTAAAGTACAGTGCTTAGACGTTTTATGGATGAAGGCGTTAGCATTCATTAACCCTTTAACGCGCAGTGTTCCCGCTCTGGGAACACCAACCCTGACGTTTTGACTGTTGCCAGTCACGAAGAATAGATTCGATTTCTATAAAAATAGTTGCGGGTGACATGACTCCACGAGAATCCTTCACTTTTTAGCACGTCATTTCCCGTAAAAAAAATTGTCACGATTAATTTTAACAGCACTGGCATCTGCTGAAAAATGGAAGAATTCGAGAATAGCTGTGGATAGATTGCCCAATGCTGAAAAAAGGGCAACCGTTGCCATCGCTCGGCTTAACTGCCAGCAAGATGGTGAGCGATCGAAACGTTCATCGCGTGCCACAGATGAACGTTTGTGGCACGCGTTCAACTGTGACACGCGATGACGTGCCACAGTTGAACGCGTGCCGGCTGTACCGGCACAGCCAGCTGCGTCAAAAAAAGGGTCTCTAGATCTGTGGTACGCGATGAACGTTTCGATCGTCCACCATACTGTTGGTAGTTAAGTCGAGCGATGGCAACGGCTGCCCTTTTTTCAGCATTGGGAAAGGGTTGCGCCTCAAAGGGTTAAGGGTGTGTATGGATGAACTTATTGTTCCCCTATTCATGCTAGTGAAATGTCGTTACACACACACAGGTTGTTTCATAACGCTTGGCAAAAAAATGTAAGGGTTGATAGAACACCGCTAAAGAACAGTTTTCTTCATGAAAAACATTGTCGTAACGCATTTTGAAATTCAATCCATTGAATGACATTCGATTTACCTACAACGGAATAATAATGCGAATTGAGGTTTATTTTCCAATTGCAACAGGCGTTACGATGTCTTGCATAACAGAAATGGGTTTTTACATGTGCTCTATTAAGCGTTGCGTTTTACACCAAGAGTTCTGAAATTCCAAGTATGTACGAGAGTTGTCCAAAAAGTAAATTTCCCCCAGAAAATACATTACCTGGAAAAATTCATTGCAAAAGAAACAGCAATAATTCAGCTATTTCTCAACATAGGAATAAGATGAACTGCAACACTTATCATACCGTGAGATAAATTTTTCTAGTCCAATGTCACAGAAGTCTGCCGTCCTGAGAAAGGAGCCAGAGTGTCACAGATGATTGCATTTTAACAGCACTGACATCTGCTGAAAAATGGTAGAAAACGAGAACAGCTGGATAGATGGCCCAATGCTGGAAAAAGGGCAGCCGTTGCCATCGCTCGACTTAACTACCAGCAAGATGGCGGACGATCGAAACGTTCATCGCGTGCCACAGATCTAGAGACTCTTTTTTTTGTCGACAGCTGGCTGTGCGCGGGTACAGCTAGCTGTCGTCAAAAAAGGGTCTCTAGATCTGTGGCACGCGATGAACGTTTCGATCATCCGCCTTCTTGCTGGTAGTTAAAACGAGCGATGGCAGCGGCTACCCTTTTTTCAGCATTGGGAAAGGGTTGCGCCTCAAAGGGTTGATTGGCTGGACTTGTTTATTTATTGTTAAACGATTGTTGAAATCAGCATATGTTAATGTAATGGCCAAGAACATAGCCAGAGGGTGGCTACTAGGGTCTGCGAACCACAAAAATTTAGATTTTTTATATTTGGAGTTCAATAATGGAGCCCTTTTGGCACAAATTCTATCTTTTCCAAATTTTGGGCTTTCTCCGAAATTATTTTCTCGTTATGTGCCTGGTACGGGCATTTTCTGTGAAAAACCACAACAGTGAAACGAAATAGTGGCTGTTTATCGAACATGCGTATACGAATGTGGAAATATGGTGCTTGTTGACAGACCGGGATATGTAATAGAATGTTCTAAGAAAGAGTGAAAATCTTAGAATCGTCATGATTTAGTCAATGGATAACTTCCATTATTGTAATTTAGAATGATTAGCAAAGAAATTGCGCCTGCATGTTGTAATGCACATTTTCCAGGTGAAAACTTGTGATGTGAATTAAAGAACAGTGTTGCGAAATAATAACTTAATTTGCTCCCGTATTGCATGCGCCGCCGTGAAACTAGTTTTGCAGGCATAATAGCGGTCCTCCGATAATGCTAACCCTGTAGTCTTGGCGACAAACTTGGCGATCATCTTATCTTGGCGACTTGGCGAAGGATTTGGCGACCTTGGCGACAAATGGCGGCTTCTAGAAAATTCATGTCTCGAGACCGTATTTCAATTTGAAGATTGTTCCAGAAACTTCTCGGCAATTCTGGTGACGTCATCATCTCTATAAAAACGCTAGGATTTCTCTCCGGGGAGTTCAGTTGAGTGATGGACTTTGAAGCGCACGGTTGATTCTGTGAAATGAATAGTGTTATTGTTGTGCTTATGTATGATTTTAGTTAGCGCATGTTAAAGTTTCTTGTGTTATTTTGAGCTATTGAGCTGCGAACCGTGAATAAAGTGTTATTACTTTCCGAACATGTACCATGTAAGGAAAGTATTGTAATCATGAAAAAATTCGACTTCGAGATTTTGGTGTTTTTACACGTTTTGAGGGCTTCTGAATACATTTATGCATAGAGGAAAGTGGAGAGCGCTTCTTCTAAGCTTCAAATACAATGTATTCGTAACAAAATTGTATTCCTCCGCGAGAGGAAGATGGAACCATTGGAGACCATAAAAAGCAGACGAACCCTATGTAGATACATTGATTACGGCGATTGAATGACTATATTGAACTTTCTTCTTCAGGAAAAACGATTGAGAAACGACAACGAAAGTAGAATTAAAAATAACGGAACTCAAAAGAACGTACAGTATGCAACTGAACAATTTTATTTTAAAGATAATATGTTTTTCACGTATATTTAATATCGCAGGTGTTAGTTTCGTTTTCGTATTTTCAATTCGGAGACGGATTAATGATATTTTGTGGGCGTTGGCGGTTAGTTGAAATTTATATCATACTACAAATAATATTTCTTAACATTTGAATTACATTAGCTTTCAAATATAAACAAATAAAATATGTAATCGTTCCAAGACAATCAGTTGTTATATTGTATAATAATACAAATTTAAAAAAATAATTTAGGATACACATAGTTCTAAGTTAGCAATTAAACCATAAACGGTACAGATAAATGTTCCTTTTCTTCATTACTTCGCAATTAACCAAAATTATTAATCAAAATACACGGATCAAAGCAATACAAACAGAAACTGAAAACACAATTAAACAAACCATACTTTATAAATTTAAAAGGCCGATTTTCATTTTTCAACGTTTATAATACATTATATAAGAATATCAAAGAATTTTACAACCGTTTATACAATCGAAGTAATTTTTTTTGACATTCCAGATACATGAACATTACATCTGCCATACAGGTTCAACTGTAGTATGTGAAAAAAAAAAATGCTAGTCCTGATGAAAGTATATTAAAAATAATTATTTAACCTGTGAAAAGTGACACTAGGCTTCTTTACATCTGACGTATTAGTGCAATCAGTAACACAACAGGCTACCATCTCTATTTTAAAACAAAGCTCTATCACCATACAATAACAAGGGCTTCCCGCTAATCTTCTGGGCTCCAATCAAAAGAAAATAGTTCCGCGGCGGAAAGTTTCTGGAAACGCTATGTGCGTCGGTTGCTCCCTCCACTTTCCTCTGTGCATTTATGCTACTTTTACGAGATGTGTGTGTGTGTGTGTGTGTGAGTGAACACGATAGCTCCTGTACGGAGCATTCGATTGAGCTCAAATTGGATATATATGTCATAAACCACCGTCGCAAGACCGGTATTGTTTTGGGTGTGTATAGGACTTACAGTTTTTCTACAGGACTACGACAAAGATTTCTTTTACATTATGGCCTATCGGGGGAAATTCTTGAAAGTGTGCTAGCGTTTAAACGGTACCTTCGATTGAGCTGAAATTGGGTATATATGTTATAAATCACCATCTTAAGACCGGTATTGATTTTGGTGTGTATAAGACTTATAGTTTTTTCTACAGGGCTACGGCAAAAATTTCTTTTATATTATGGCATAATGGCATAAGGGGAGAAATTCTTGAAAGTGCGCAAGCGTTTAAACGGTGCATTCGATTGAGTTTCAATTTGGTATATATTGTTACGAATTTTCGGGGCAACCCGCTGCTCTGGGGCTTAAAATGGTTTAAAATTCGTATTCTACGCTTCAAATAGATAAATTTTGCTTTTTGTTGCATCAAAATCGGCCAATTAGAACCGGAGATACGGAGGTTTCGCTTTCCCATATGTTTTTCTATGGGCTTCTAGAAATCTCGAGAAATATTAGTCCTAGAGCTTAGATCTCTTCACTTTTGAGGACTTATTTTTGGCGCCAAATTTGGCGATATTTCGCCAAAAGTCGCCAAGCTTGGCGACTTTTTGGTCATTTGGCGCGATTTTCCCAATGGGGCCTGGAAGTTGTTTTTCCTGCATTAAAAACGCATAATAACCTAACATTTCTCTTCTATGACGTAATCAATATTCACGCGTTATGTAGAACCCTCGAGAAATTGACTTTTCTGGAAACCTCTTGTACCTCCTGCGTCGGCTATTTATAGAAGCGCGCATCGCCCCGAAGTTTCAGTTTGCGAGTTGAATGCTCGGTGTGTGAAGAGCTCTCAGTACGCTTGTTTTGTGTGAACTGATAGTGCTATAGAAGCTGTGTTTTAGCTTGCTTTGTGAAGCTGTTTTCAAAGTGCTGTGTGTAAATTCTTCATCGCTGAGTCTTGAGAGACTGTTAGTGTTATTTCTCGTATATTTTCACTGAATTTTTGCCTGTGAAAGTGACTTATTTTGTGTGAGGAATACAGCATTTGTGAGAGCTTCTGATCTAAGCGAACTGTTAAAAGCACGTTACTGCTAGATTGTGCTTGTGTATTGTGTACAGCTGATTGTTCTACGAAGTTCTAGAAGAAATAAAGTTTGTGTTCCATCCTGACAAGTGACTTTTTACTTGAACTTTTTACACCAACTGGACTTTAGAACGACGAACCCCAGGAGTAGCAGAGTAATTCCGCAACATTTGGTGTCAGAATCGGGATTCTAAAGAAATACATTAATTTTCCAGTTTATGGTTTTGACTAGACAAAAAATGGAAGAACAACTTCAAAAGCTCATGAATATGATGCAAGAAATGAAATCCGGACAAGATGAGATAAAAAAGGAGATGAAAGCCGGACAAGACGAGATGAAAGCCGGACAAGGCGAGATGAAAGCCCGACAAGACGAGATGAAAGCCGCACAAGAACAGATGAAGGCGGATTTAGAGAAGAAAATTGTAGCCGGACAAGTCAAGACGAAAACCGGATTGGAGGAATTAAAGGCTGCACACAATGAAATGAAAACCGGATTGGAGGAGTTAAGAGCCGCACACGACGAGATGAAATCAGGACTGGAGCGGAAAATAGAAGCCGGGCTAGAAGAAATGAAATCCGGACTGGAGAGAGTAGAGACAAATCAAGAAAATATGGAGAAGAGAATGTCGCTCCTGGAAGAAAGTCAAGCGAAATACGAAGAAAGAATTGAGGAAAAGATCGATCACAAGTTAGAAGAAAAACTGGACAGTCTGGTAAAGCTGGGAAAGGTACCAGAAAATATCAGGTTGCCGTCACGCCACCCAGCAGTGAAACTAACGCCTTATGACGGAAAGACTCCCTGGGAAGCTTACAAGACCCAATTTTCGATAGTCGCCAGAGCCAATGGTTGGAGCGAGTCCGAGAAAGCGAACCAACTGGCCGCTTCCCTTAGCGGAGATGCAATTAATGTATTGCAAACTCTCGGAGCGACGAAGATAGGAGATTTTGACGCCCTTGCCAGTGCCTTGGAGATGAAATTCGGAGAGAAGTGCCAGAAAGAATATAGTAGAATCCAACTTAAGTCAAGGATGCAGAGATCTGGCGAGACCCTTCAAGAGCTGGCTTGGGACATAGATAGGCTGTGTCATCTAGCCTACATGGACCACCTTGATAATGTCAGAAAATGGAAGTGAATGGCGGTGCGTCATTTTATTGAAGCCATCCGTGATCCAGAAACCCAAAAGGCAATCATGTTGGAGGATTATCAGGATTTGAAGTCTGCTCTGGTGTTTGCAATGAAGCTAGAGGCAGCCCAGCGGGCCGTGAGAAAAGATCGGCATGCTGTCAGAGCGGTCACGGTCCAAGAGGAAGCTGACAAAGACACAGAGGGCGTCGAGAACAGGTTGAAGAGAATTGGAGATCTCATAGAGCGAAAATTAAGATCCGATAGAACGAGAGTTGGCCGAAAGAAAGTGAAATGCTGGAAGTGTGGCGTCGAAGGACATGTACAAAAGCATTGTGGTCGAAAGTCTTATGACCAGCAAGAGAAATCTAAGAAGATGGAAGAGAGAAACTAGGAGGTGGCCATCTCGCGCGGCGGAGGTTGCCATATAGTCAAAAGCCCCACCTAAAAGTCTTGCAGATTTCATCAGTGAATGGTGGCACTAATGGACTCTTCGTACAGGGATACGTTAATGGTTCCCCATGCCACATGGTGAATGATACTGGAGCAAACGTAACCATCATAAGGACGGATCTGGCCAAGAAATTAAATTTGAAGATTATCTGGACTCCGTCCTCGCTGACCCTCCAGACTGTGACAAGATCGAAGTGGGCGGAAAAGCGCAAGTAGAAATCACGTTTGGAAATGCCAGATACGACCATGTGGTATATGTCGCCAATATTACAGACTCTTTTATTCTCGGACTCGACTTTTTAAAATCGCACAAATTTAACTTGGACTTTAAGAATAATGAGCTTCGTTCAGACTCAGAAGAAATAGCTGCGTTCGATATTAAAAATGAAACTATTTTACCTGTTCAGCAAATAATAGCCCAGACTGATATCACTCTACCTCCAAGAACTGATTCAATAATTTCTGGAACAGTAAAAGAAAACAATAAATTCCGCTTTGGATTAATCGAACACCCAAACAATAGTGATTCCGTCAGAGGAGTACTTGTAGGAGCAACACTTGTGGACTTGTCGAGAACAGAAATTCCAGTTAGAGTAGTAAATGTGACGGACAAGTCGAAGGTGATAAAGAAAAATGAAGTGTTGGCGACATGCACTCCTGTTACCTGCATTAATAAGAACATCAGCCAAACGACAGCTAAATCTTCCGAGTGCCTGACGAAGGAATTAATACAAGACGTGGAGTTAACGGCAGAACAGAGAAGCGCTGCGGAGAAAGTAATAGCCGAATTTGAAGACCTCTTCTCCCGTACTTCGGGTGACTTTGGCCGTACGAGCTTAACTCAACATAGGATAGATACAGGCAGCCATTCTCCCATCAAGCAACATCCTAGGCGGCTGCCGTTTGCTAAGCAAGAAGAGGTGAGCAGACTTTTAGAGGAGATGCAGCGTGATGACGTCATCGAGCCATCGACTAGTCCGTGGGCCTCGCCGATTGTTTTGGTCCGAAAGAAGGATGGTTCCACCCGGTTCTGTGTTGACTACAGACGTCTGAATGACATTACCAAGAAAGACAGCTACCCTCTTCCCAGGATAGACGACACTTTGGACACTTTATCGGGAAACGAATGGTTTTCCACTCTGGATCTGAAAAGTGGTTACTGGCAAGTGGAAATTCATCCCGACGACCGTGAAAAGACTGCGTTCACCACGGGACAAGGATTATGGCAGTTCAAAGTTATGCCTTTTGGACTCTGCAACGCACCTGCTACATTCGAGCGACTAATGGAGACAGTGTTGAGAGGACTTTCCTACGAAGCATGTCTGGTTTATTTGGACGATATCATCATCGTCGGAAGGACTTTCGAAGAGCATCTAGAGAACATCCGCAAGGTGCTGCAGAAATTAAAGGAGGCGAACTTGAAACTGAGTCCATCGAAGTGCAATTTGTTTCGTCGGGAAGTGCGTTACCTCGGGCACATAATATCCGCCCACGGAGTCCGAACCGATCCCGAAAAGACGTCCGCAGTCCAGAACTGGAGTCGTCCCGAGAATATCCACGACTTAAGAAGTTTTCTCGGTCTGTGTACTTACTATCGAAAATTCGTGAAGGGCTTTTCTCAAATTGCAAGACCTCTTCACAAATTGACCGAGACTGGACAGAAATTTCTATGGACTGAGGAATGTGAGGACGCATTCAACGAACTGAAGACGGCTTTAACATCTTCGCCGATCTTGTCGTATCCTCACCCTGACAAGCCATTTATCCTGGACACAGACGCAAGTAAGGAGAGTGTCGGAGCAGTTTTGTCCCAGGAGATAGATGGCCAAGAACACGTCATTGCTTACTGGAGCAAATGCCTTTCAAAGGCAGAACGTAACTATTGTGTTACGAGAAAGGAACTCCTTGCTATCATTAAGGCCGTGGAGCACTTCCATCATTACCTGTACGGCCGAAAGTTCCTGCTCCGAACGGACCATGCCTCTTTAACCTGGCTTCTAAATTTCAAGAATCCAGAGGGCCAAATAGCCAGGTGGATACAGCGATTACAAGAATATGACATCGAGATACGTCATCGGAAAGGGTCATCTCATGGAAATGCAGATGCTTTGTCGAGAAGGCCCTGCATAGACAGTTGTCGCTATTGCTCCAGGGCAGAGAAAAATTACGATCTGAAACATCCCGTTGTCCGCCAAGTTACATCATCGGCATCATCTCAAGATCCCTGGAGTGACGAAAATGTTCGGGCGGACCAATTAGCAGACAGCGACATCAAACCTATTGTGGAATTTATGGAAAAATCCAGCGCTAAGCCCAGTTGGCAAGAAATATCATCTTACAGTCCGGCAACAAAACAGTACTGGGCTTTATGGGATTCGCTTCGCCTGAGGAATGGAGTCCTGTATCGTAAATGGGAGTCGGACGACGGCAAGATGCTCCGATGGCAGTTAGTACTCCCTCGTTCGAGGATTCCGAAGGTTCTAGAAGAACTTCATAATGGCTTAACTGGAGGCCATTTTGGCGTAATGAAGACCCTGCAGAAAGTTCGCGAGCGCTTCTACTGGGTTAGGGCTCGAGGCGACGTCGAAAAGTGGTGTCAAGCTTGTGACGCCTGTGCCGCCCGTAAAGGCCCGAAGAAACGAAGCCGTGGAAGACTACATCGTTATAATGTAGGAGCGCCTTTTGAGAGGATTGCCCTCGACATCCTGGGACCTCTTCCGCGAACTTCGGATGGCAACAAATACATCCTAGTTGTCATTGACTACTTCTCTAAATGGCCCGAAGCGTTTCCTATTCCCGATCAAGAAGCTACGACCGTAGCAGAGGTACTGGTGCAAGAATGGATTTCCAGATATGGAACCCCTCTGCAACTTCATTCCGACCAAGGAACGAACTTTACCTCTGCAGTCTTTAAAGGACTATGCCAACTTCTCGGAATGGACAAAACCCAGACTTCGCCTTTACACCCACAATCCGACGGCATGGTGGAGAGGTTCAATCGCACAATTTTGAACAACCTCTCGCTCCTGGTATCTAGGAATCAAGAGGACTGGGACAAGAAACTCCCCCTCTTTCTGCTGGCCTATAGGAGTGCCGTCCACGAGACTACCAGCTTCACACCTTCCCAGATGCTGTTCGGCAGAGATCTTCGTCTTCCCGCCGATCTAGTGTTCGGCCGCCCTCCAGATGCGCCTTCATCGCCAGAGGAGTACGTGGAAAACCTTCGGGCACGGTTTGAAGATGTGCATCATTTTGCTCGGGAGCGGATCAACCTGAACACGGAAAAGATGAAGACTCGCTACGACACGAAGGCTACGGGACACGAGTTCAACGCAGGTGACAAAGTTTGGCTATGGAATCCTACTCGACGGAAAGGCCTGTCTCCCAAGCTGCAATCGCCGTGGGACGGTCCTTACACAGTCCTAAACCGGCTGAATGACGTCATCGTACGGATTCGTAAGTCTTCTATGACGTAATCAAAATTCACGCTTTATGTAGAACCCTCGAGAAATTGACTTTTCTGGAAACCTCTTGTACCTCCTGCATCGGCTATTTATAGAAGCGCGCATCGCCCCGAAGTTTCAGTTTGCGAGTTGAACGCTCGGTGTGTGAAGAGCTCTCAGTACGCTTGTTTTGTGTGAACTGATAGTGCTATAGAAGCTGTGTTTTAGCTTGCTTTGTGAAACTGTTTTCAAAGTGCTGTGTGTAAATTCTTCATCGCTGAGTCTTGAGAGACAGTTAGTGTTATTTCTCGTATATTTTCACTGAATTTTTGCCTGTGAAAGTGACTTATTTTGTGTGAGGAATACAGCATTTGTGAGAGCTTCTGATCTAAGCGAACTGTTAAAAGCACGTTACTGCTAGATTGTGCTTGTGTATTGTGTACAGCTGATTGTTCTACGAAGTTCTAGAAGAAATAAACATTGTGTTCCATCCTGACAAGTGACTTTTTACTTGAACTTTTTACACCAACTGGACTTTAGAACGACGAACCCCAGGAGTAGCAGAGTAATTCCGCAACAATATGTTTGAATTATTCATCAATTAAAATTTATTTAAATGCTTGGTAATGATCTTAATCGTAAGTGTTCGGAAAGTCGAGTGGAGTCACTCCAGATTTTTTTTGTTTACTGTGCTGATTGGACTGCTTTAAAATACACCCACTTGGCGATTTTCGTAACAATATTAAGTTTGATTGAAGTAAAATTGTATTTTATTTAGTAATGGGAGACTAAATCAAGGGATTTGTTAATTTATTCTGGTTTGCATTAAAAATGTTTTTGAATAGAGTTTTTACGTATAAATAATTTCCAACATCTAACTCTTAAAAATATAATGGAATTTTAAGAAATTATATACACAAACACATACAGAAATTACTGACATACTTGCACACACTGACATATGTTACTATATTTCATATCATGGTGCTCTTTAAATGATTTTTAATAATGTGGTTCTATTTTCTGTAAAGCAAATTAATACATGTTTGTGATTTTTGTAAAAGTATGTTTTTCTTCATAAAAATTTTTAAACGAACATTATTAT
>JAWZYV010015406.1:0-56791 GCA_038373885.1 Cheiracanthium punctorium | reverse complement strand
TACGTGTAACAATAGACAATTTTTATAATTCTCCCTCTTTAGTAGAAGTACTTAAAACCCGAAAAACTGACGTTTACGAAACATAGCGAATTAGTAGGAAGGACATTCCAGAAGAACTGAAAAATAAAAAAATTTTTTTTTTTTTTTTTGCAAATCCCCAAAATTACGAATTAATACAACTGAGAATGATCTACATGCGGCTATTATTTTTATTATCCAAATAAAACCATTTTCTAACTTAAAAATTCCAAACAAATGTTGAAATTCGGAGAATGGGCAATTTTCCGATTTTTATGTAGCGTGTATTATTTTTTCTACATTTTTTTTTTTACATAATTATGAAACATTTCCACTGAAAACAACAGGGTGGATTTTATTACGTTTTTTGAGCGCAACTTTTCTAAATTTTTGGAGTCGTGGCAATAAAAGTTTTGGTTTACATTAGTACAAACCATAATCATCACATCGCTTTGGGTGCACTTGAAATATTTTTATTCTTGGTTAAGATAATTATTTGCATTATATACAAATGGGAGTAACCTTTACTATTATAAGTAAAGTAATGTATATAGTAAATACACACAAGTTTTTGTGGGCTTCTGTATTTTTTTTTTTCTTTTTTTTTTTTTTGGTACATGAGGGGGGGGGGGGAGAGGATGTAGTGGTGATGGAAGACAATTACTATTTGAATTAAAATGGAATGACTGATGGACTCAGTATTGCAAAAGTAAAAGCAAACTATAAACAAGTTAAGGAAAACTGCAGAAGATATAGCACAAGTTAAGGCAGAGCCTGATTATGACAAACGGGGGTCCCGGGCATTGGAGAATTTGGGGGCCTCCATCTATGAAATTTGTTTTATTTTTTATAAAATTTTGATATAAAAAATATATTTCAGAAAAATATTTGAAATTGGGTGCCCTGGGCAAAGTCCCGATTTGCCTATGGGATAATAAGGCTCTGAGTTAAGGGGGGAGGGTAATTCTTTAAAGAAAAAAATCTAAATTTCACTCTTTTAAAAATGCAGAAGTGAAACTTTGGAGGTCCCGTTCAGCTTAGAGGCTCCCCTCCCCCCTATTGCGGGGAATGTTAGGGCTTACGGTAAGCCCTTGCCTCTGGTGCTAGGCCATATATAATGGGGCTGAGCTATTAAGAAACTTCTCTCAACGGAGAATAATTTAATTTCAGCCAGCTATTTATACACAGCAACGAATTTGTTAATTTGACTACAACTTGATTTTCCCAGATTTACCACTATGGTTTGAGGGATAATTATTGTTATTTTTAATTCATCAGATACTTCATACATTCATATTCATCACATACATTTAAATCATCACTACTATCAATCTTTTTAAAGGGAAAAGGTTCGTTTCTGCATATAAATTTCATAGAATATCTCTACAGTAAGAGTCATTGTAAGTAAAACGCTACTAATGCATTGACTAAAGTTTAAATCCCCATGATTCCCCCGCTGGCTACAGCCTTGCTTATTAGCATATTATATATTTATATATATCGGACCTCGGTTTTCATAGGAAAAACTTGCACAATGAACAAGGGACTGTTTAAAAGCTTTGAATAAGCTCTTCTAAGATATTAAGTGCTCTTCTTTGACGTACAGCCGAAACTAAAAGTAAAGAGCTCATTGCTCTTTTAATTATTTAATTACGGTTAAGATTCCTAATATTCTCCTGGAAGGGAGAATCTGTAATTTTTAGTTCATTGAGGAATATTACTTTAAAATAGTCGCTTAACTGTTAACTAGAGTAAAAAATAAACACCGTCAGATATTTCCAGACAGTCAGAATGTTCGTACCTATGGTGCATTACGTACTAAATTAGTAAAATTTATTGAACCACTAGGAAGAAAGGATTTTTTAAATATTATTTCACTGAATAACCTCTGAGCCGTGGTATACTTAAGAGTATTAAAAATGTATTGCTTTTCCAGGTTTATAGTTTTTACAAATGTACACTTTTAAGTAAACATTTTGAAATTTTTTTTTTTTTTTTTTTTTTTTGCATCTCGGGTGATTTTCATCACGGCCAGCACAGTTATCAAAAAACTTTTGTTAAAGGGCATTAATATTTAAATCACACAATAAAAATTCACTTAATTGCAATAAAGCCTTACAAAATTTATCAGCGAATGCTTGACACTTCATAATCTTTTCCCCGGTGAAAGTTGCTCCCCCCCTCTCTCAAGGTTTAGGCATTATCTCGCCGTAAGAATGGGGATCAGCAGTGACCACCTGCTGGCTAGCTATTTCCTGCGTTCCAAATAAACCAGGCAAAAAGGGAGACCGCCATTTTCACCCACACACGAAACGGACTTGGGGAAAATATTCTTCCTCCCCTTCCTCGCTTGTTGCCGGGCTTTCAATTGAAATAGGAAATTTGTCATGCAGGCTTTCATAAGCTATTTACTTATTTTATTATTAGATAGGCCACTTTTCAGTATTTTGTAACTTCAATTTTTGAAACTGAAGAAAAATTTTTTGGCGTGAAATAGAAAATTTGTGATGCAGGGGCTTTCATAAACTATTTATTTATTTTATTATTAGATAGGCCACTTTTCAGTGTTTTGTAACTTCCATTTTTAAAACTTAAGAAAAATTTATTTGGCGTGAACCATAATTAATATGCACAGTATGTATCGAAACATAATTTGTGTTTCAGAGCCGTACACCGGACATGGACGGGAGAGCTGTACGTGTTTTTAAAGTGTCAAATTCCATGTATAATTTTTCATTTACGAAAAAGCTGAATTTATTTTCTTCGTTTATAAGTAAAATAATTTAGGAATTAATTTACATTAGGTATAGTTATATATATATATATATTCCATTTTTATTCCTTTTTTTAAATTGTACTATATATATATATATATATATATATATATATATATATATATATATATATATATATATATATATATATATATATATATAGTACAAATTTAAAAAAAGGAATAAAAATGGAGACAATAAGAGACACACACGCGCACGCACACATATATACAGTCGACTCTCAATATCGCGAAGTCAGCTGGACCGGCAAAAAATATTCGATATAACAGAAATTCGAGATATCGGAAATCGCACATGATATCCTATTCAGGGGCATGTTTTTACCGTGTTTAACACACGGTAAAAATATACCCCTGAATGAGGGCCGTAGCCAGAAATTTTTCATGGGGGGGGGGGTTACTACTACTACAACTCATATATATGTATACGTGTGTGTGATAATGTAGTGAAGAATATACATTTTGTATGTCAAAAATTTCTCATGGGGGCGTTATGAACCCCCTAACCCCCCCCCCCTTGGATACGCCCCTGCCCCATTAAATCAATATGAAGCAAAATGTTTCTACTTTTCTGATGATAAGTGGATAATTTGATCGTTAGTAATAATGTTAGAAGAATCAAAACGGCACCAAGGTTGACCAGGGGGTCCCCCCCCTCCTCCGAAATTTAAAATCTTGTTAACAAAACGATAATGTGAAGTCGTTTTGTGAACAATTCGGCTTTTTCACGTTTGGTACCCCTCCAAAATTTATTGCTGTGTTCGGCCCCAGAAGAATTAAATAGATAATACACAGAATCAAAGCATTAATTGAGCAATTGTATTTAGGATTGGGGTACTAGATAATTTTTCACAATTACAGTTTTTAGTTTCGATTTCGTGTTATACATATCATTATTTTTACACAAAGCATTAAAGACATCTTCCGGTAAGTTAACAGGGCTTGCAAATTTCTAAGTAACTGTAAATATCAAGATAAGCGGAATGATAGATTAGTATCTTCGAGATAGTGAGAAAAAAAATTCTCTTAAATTATACATTAGGTCAATATGGGGCTGTAAAAAAACTTGGAGATTATCGAAAATCGAGATAAACGAAGTCGAGATATCGAGATTCAATTGTATGTATGAAGTTCACACCCCAAAACACGAATTTAAACGCATATTTTATGTACAAGTCTCCCCAACCATTATTTAGTTTAAACCTGTTTTGCTAAACTTTAACGATTAAAAAAAAATTCACTTAACCTATAATACAAAGCTTATCCCTTGAAAGAAATAGATATATCCTATATGGGCTATGATAGCTGAATGACATAATTTTGAGAAATTTCGCTAAACAATTATTATTTAGTGACGTTTACCTTCTCTAAAGCGATATATAAAGAAATTGTTTTTTGGGAACGCGTGAAGTTGACAGCAACAAACACGAATTAAAATATAAAATTTTGAATAAGTTTTAGGAAGTTTTGCCCTGTTTCATCCATCTTTTCCAAGTGTATTATATCCCTTGGTATAAATTGACGTCAAAATGAGATTTTTTTAAGACTATGAAAATTTAGTATCGAGTATGATGATGTTTTGTTGTGGGATTACGGCCAATTAGCTGCACGTAATCTCTAGACCGAGGGGTGGGGTGCCCTCCGTTGGGGTCTTTCTAAGGGGTCCTAACCCGTATCTACGCTAAGTTTTGGAGGAAACCTCAGAACAGTTAGTACGGCGGACGCGAGCTGGTTTTGAACCAGGCACCTTCCGTCTACCAGTTCAGAGCGCTATGCTCTCGGCCACTGGTGAGGCTCCTGATTATGAGCTTGCCATTGTGGCACATTTTTAAAATATTTCTACTGAAAAGCTGAAACATTAGATTCTCTCAAAATCGGATAGGTTTATGTTGTTTGTATGGCACATTCATGATACCAATTGCCCAATGATGATCAATATACAAATGCCCATGATGATCAATATACAAATGATACATTATTTGCTTTTTAGCGTTTCTTTTCTTTTCTTTTACTCTTCTTTCTTTTTTTTTTTTTTTTTGCAACCTCCTCATGAACCATTCCAAACTTATTATGTTCTTTTGATGTACAATGCAAGGTTTAAACAGTTTTTAAAGCAATCAAATTACACCTTTGACTCAAAAGATTTAAACTGTATCTGTATAAGTTACTAGCGTTAACCTTTTACAGATCTAATTCAGATGCAGGAATATTTTAAATTAATTTTTTGTATATTTTGTTTTCTGATCCGTTAATTAAAGTAAGTCTCTTTAAAATGGGGAGTGGGGGGTGGGATTGTATACAATTTTCACTGTGTTGTGTTCGCAATCGAGGGCATTGGTCATTTATGACTTCTGACAAACTAATAAATAGGTTTCAAAAACGGAATATAATGATGGGTAGTTTAAATAAGAAATGAAATAAAATTGGTCAATTAATGCTTTGATTCTGTGTATTATCTATTTAATTCTTCTGGAGCCGAACACAGCAATACATTTTGGAGGGGTACCAAACGGTGAAAAAGGCCGAATTGTTCACAAAACGACTTCACATTATCATTTTGTTAACAAGATTTTAAATTTCGGAGGAGGGGACCCCCTGGTCCACCTTGGTACCGTTTTGATTCTTCTAACATTATTACTAACGATCAAATTACCCACTTATCATCAGAAAAGTAGAAACATTTTGCTTCACATTGATTTAATGGGGCAGGGGCGTAGCCAAGGGGGGCGGTTAGGGGGGGTCATAACGCCCCCATGAGAAATTTTTGACATACAAAATGTATATTCTTCACTACATTATCCCCCTTACACACACGTTATTCCTTACACACACGTATACATATATATGAGTTGTAGTAGTCGTAACCCCCCCCCCATGAAAAATTTCTGGCTACTGCCCTCATTCAGGGGTATATTTTTACCGTGTGTTAAACACGGCAAAAACATGCCCCTGAATAAGATATTATGTGCGATTTCCGATATCTCGAATTTCTGTTATATCGAATATTTTTTGCCGGTCCAGCCGACTTCGAGATATTGAGAGTCGACTGTATATATGTGCGCGTGTGTGTCTCTTATTGTTTCCATTTTTATTCCTTTTTTTAAATTTGGACTATATATATATATATATATATATATATATATATATATATATATATATATATATATATATATATATATATATATATATATATATATATATATATATATGTATATATATATTATGGTTCACGCCAAATAAATTTTTCTTAAGTTTTAAAAATTGAAGTTACAAAACACTGAAAAGTGTCCAATGTAATAATAAAATAAATAAATAGTTTATGAAAGCCTCTGCATCACAAATTTTCTATTTCACGCCAAATAAATTTTTCTTCAGTTTCAAAAATTGAAGTTACAAAACACTGAAAAGTGGCCTATCTAATAATAAAATAAATAAATAGCTTATGAAAGCCTGTATGACAAATTTTCTATTTCAATTGAAAGCCCGGCAACAAGCGAGGAAGAATATTTTCCCTAAGTCTGTTTCGTGTGTGGGTGAAAATGGCGGTCTCCCTTTTTGCCTGGTTTATTTGGAACGCAGGAAATAGCTAGCCAGCAGGTTGTCCTACACCAATTTCTTGACATTTGAATAGGGGGGGTGACATTAGCTGAGCAGGGAAACCAACATTTGTATGGCTCTGTACCAAGCCATTTTCTGTTAGTTTTCCCAGCGGAAGCTTCATCGAAAAAGGGAAGAAAAGTTTTTCTTTTCAAGGCAGTGAAGAGGTCAAGGCAGTGTCTAGGGCAGATAGTTTTGGGACAGTAATTCTGCATAACACGCTTTATGTTCTGTCATTCGGACAGCTATATTTCTGCATCTTTTCTACCCATTTCTTTTTTAAATAGTGTGTTTTTAATCTATTGTTTCAGTACTGGAAACTGTGTGTTTTAAAAAACCATGATAAAAAGTTAAAATCATTAAATTTTCTTATACCTTGCAAAAAGAATATTTTACACACTGACAGCAATGGCACCGAATTTTGAAAATGACCCTAAAATGATTCTGGGGTCAAGTTCTCTAAGATTATGGTAATATTCTCAATTCCTCATCTCTGATCGCTGTTGCTTCCCGATTGCCCAAACGCAACGATTAACACAGAGGGAGGAAGGTACACAAACTTCTTTTGAGACTGGTTGAGAGACGCTTGTTAAAGAGCGTAGCCATTATTTTAAAAATGATTGAACCTTTTAGGAAATGGTTTGTAATCCGACTTATTTCTTTTTATTTACTGATGTCATTTTTAACCCCCTCGCGACAGGGAAGCGCAAACGCCCACTTATCTTTGAGACCGGCAGTCTCTTTCACTTCTGTCCAAGGCTGGAGAATTTTTTGCTATTAACCCTAAATCCATGAAATTACAGAAATATCAACGTGTTGTTTAATAATGTTCCGTAGAGTGAGTATTTAAACGGTTCTGTAATTATATTTAAACGTTTATTGCTGGCACGTATACGTGACAGTCGGCGCGAAAGAGTTAATAAAGTTCGTGGTCATTGCAACATTACTTAAAATAAGTCTGACTTCCAGTCATTATTGAATATAAGTAGTGAGTAAAAAATTATTTATATAAATAAAACATACGTTATTTTATAATGACAATCGTTCAGTCACAATATACATACATATACGCATATATAATGATCGTAATAATAAATACATTTTTAACAACTGTTCATTTCAATTACCAAAAGCAAAAAACGAGAACAACAGATCGCACGGTTAATAATAGCAGAGCAACCTTGCTAAAAAACGTCCAAGTACTTTTCCCCACGAATCCATCTTCTAATGCATTTCACCCTGAGGCGTGCGTGTTTTCTAGAGATGAGACGGGCTCGGGCTCTGTAATTCACAACTGCGTTCGGGCTCGTGAAAAATTTCTTCTTTATTGAATATACTCCTTGAAACAGATTTTAAAAAGTGATTCATGAGGAAAATAAAAGTACTTATAAAAAAAAAAAAAAAAAAATAGTGGCACAGGCGCCTAGAAGGTGCGTGAATTTCTTTGGGTATTTCAGAACGGCGGCTTCTATTACTTAGTTAGTCATGAGATCCGACATTATTTGATAAACATGGATATAAAGAATTAGAAAGTGCATTGAGAGTTTGCAACTATATTTTTCTTAATGTCCGACCGAAATTTCGGTTTCGGCCAAAAATCAAGTTTCGGTTAGTTTTCATACCCGAAAAGTTATCGTGCACGCTCGCCTAACTTCGTTTTGCACGGCAACGCGGTCAGCCCTGTTCGGGAATTGTCGTGCGTCGTTCGGATATCTCCGCAGCACCAAAACTTAGTGCGTTATCGTCCGACGCAAAATGAGGTTATGTTTTGTTTTGATGGAACTGATTACATGTAAGTTTTTATTTCGTTTCTATACTTAAATGATTTGTATAGCTAATTAATTATTGAATCAGTAACTTTGTTTTGTTGTTATTGACAAATCAAGTCACATGTAAAAAAGAGATTGTAAATGAAAAATATGAAGTGTTTAATTTGATAAATTACGTTGCTTAAGTAAACTTGTTTCAAGTTTTGTTTTTCATTCCGATGATCTATTGATGTAGTTTTGTTGTACTAGGGTTATTATTACAGTTTTATTTTTAATTGTTTCAGAGTAAAATGTCACAACGAGAAAAAAAAAATCGGATTTGGCAGTACTTCGACAAAAGTATCAGTGATACATCAAAAGCTGTTTGTAAGATATGTAGCAAGTCCTATTCGTTAGGAAGCCACGAACCCAAAAAAAAAAAAAAAAAAAAAAAAAAAACAGTACACGGATTGAAGCTTCATTTATCAAAATTTCACGACGAGGAATACAGGCAAGTACTAAAACGTTTATCAGTATTAAACGATTTAAAAGGTGAAGCAAAATTGAAGCGAACCGACTTAAGCGTATCTTTGCAACAATCGAGCTCAGATCAGTCGACTCTTGTTCAAACAACCATTCCAAGTTTGACCTCAAAACCTAAAGTTGTACTGTGGCCTGATGATCATGAAATTACAAAAAGGATTGACAAAACTACTATAATGGATCTCATAATCGTGGACATGTTGCCTTATACTTTGGTGGAAGGTGAAGCATTCCGCCGACTCAATTTAACTGATCCTCAAGGAGTTCGCAAATATCGGTTGAAATCTGAAAAATATTTTAGAACGTCACTTATGCCCAAAACATATGAAAATGTTAGATCAAAAGTACCGAATTTAATGGCACAGAGTAAGTGGGTTAGTGCTACTACCGAATTTTGGACCAACGCATGTAAAACATGTTCACTTCTCAGTTTCACAGCTCATTGCATCATAAATGATAAACGTCTTAAAGTGATTTTAGGTGCATGTGTGTTAGAGCAAGACCATACCAGTCAATATATCGAACAAAAATTTACAGATATGGTAAACGGGGGTTTACAAGGGAGGATTTTTCTTGTCCTACGTGACAATGCCGCTAATATGGTTCGCGCGATGCGTGATCAATATGAATCTATAGGATGTGTCGCACATACGCTCCAGCTTGTCATAAAGCAAACGCTATTTTCAGAAGACGAAATGAAGGACCTCTTAAAGAAATGCAGAAAAATCGTCGGCCATTTCCATCACAGTGAGCCAGCAACCAGGAAATTAACGGAATGTCAAAAACAATGCGGATTGCCAGAACATTCCTTAGTGCAAGACATTGATGTGAGATGGAACAGCACGTATTTGATGCTGCAAAGACTTTTGGAACAAAAAAGTGCAGTAAACTTATACTATGTTGAACATGGTAAGGTTGATTCTCTTCAATCTGATGAATGGATCACTGTGAAGAATCTCACATCCGTGTTGACATTTTTTTATGAAGCCACCCTTGAGTTATCATTTGATAATGCATGCATTTCGATTGTCATACCTTTGATATCGTTATTAAACCGAAAATTACAAGTTCGCTGTGAAAGTGATAACGAAATGATGACCAACATGAAAAATTCACTATACGAGTCTATGAACATCAGATTTTCGTCATTGAAAAAACTCCCTTCGTTGATGGTAGCTACAATATTGGACCCTAGGTTTAAGTCTAAATACCTCAATTCCAATGAAGTGGACATTGCTATTACAGAACTAATATCTTTCTTGACTGAGTCTGAAGTCAGCAAGCAATCATCCAGCAGCACCGATAATTTCAATGTTTCTTCGGCTTCAACTATATGCGTCTCGCAAGCTCACCACATACAGCAAGAAAATGAGAGTCTTTGGGATGTGCACGATAATACGCCTAGTCAAGCAGAGACCACAGAATCTGAAGACATAAGACAGTGTCTGAAAGAAAAGATTCAGTCTTACCTGTCGGAGCCATTATTACAACGCAATGCTGACATATACAGTTATTGGAACAGCAGTCCATATCCTATATTAAAAGGTGCAGTTTTAAAATACCTTTCAGCTCCACCTACCAGTGTCCCGAGTGAGCAGCTGTTCAGTGCTGCTGGCCAAATATACTCGGATCGTCGCAATAATTTACATGGCGAAAACGTAGACAAACTGCTTTTCTTGGCGTACAATATAAGACTTTTTAATTATGAGTATTAATAATATGAAAAACCAAAAAAGTAACCCTGTATTTAGGGTTACTTCTTTGGTTTTTCATTCAAAAGTTTTTTTTTTTTAATATTTGATTTATGATTGATTTTAATTTAAATGTTTACTGTAGTTTAGTAGTGAGTTACTTAATTTTAAATGCAAGTACGACTGTCCTAACTGTGATCTAGGTATCTGTTAATTCTAAATGTGTGATTTGTTAATCTTTGTTAAGACTGAAACTAAGAGTGTAATAATAATTATTATTTTTATAAAAGAGATACCTAAAAGAAGCCTAAAAGAGATTGATGATTCTTGTAACCAAAGTATTAATGAATAATTCAAAACGAATGCTTAGTATTTAAAATATTAATAATATTATTAAAATAATATTTTTCATATAATAAGAAATAAATAAATGATCACAACAAACTTAATATAATGTGTTTCCCTTTAATGTCCTAATTAATGCAGAATAATGGGTAAAATGGTCCAAATTTCAGTATTTTTAAGAATTTTATACTTGAACACGTGAGTTTCGGTATCAGTTTCGGCCAGAAAACCAGTTTTGGTCGGACATTAATTTTTCTTTAATTTGCATAAACGCCAAAATTTATTGTATTCTATGAATGAGGTAATAGAATTTTTTTTTTTATCTTTAGTTGAAATTTCGGGCTTGGGCTCCCGTTTAAATAATATTGCTCGGGCTCGGGCTTCAAAAAATGAGCCCGAACTCATCTCTAGTGTTTTCCCCTATCAAACTGGTGATTACATAAGTCTGAGTTTTAGTATTGGGATTCCATCTGCCCCTATCCGCACGCATTTTCGCCGATCCCAACCGTTTGGGCCAATAGCTACGTCTGCGCATGCTCATGGAGATACGACGAGGAAACGAGTGAAGAGCGTTAATGACAATGCTGGCGCCATCTGTTCATTCAAAATATAGCTAGTCTATTATAGTGATTATCCATAGCAATCATTCATTATGTTAGATTATCTATTATCTTCAATGAATATTTTTTCACGCTCATTTTATAATAATCAAATAAAAATTACTAAAAATAAAATATATTGAAATGTTAATTTTATTACCAGATCTTCAATTTTGCTTTAGTTGATGAAAAATAAATTTGGGAAATTGTTGATTGCCGATACCTTATCGGGGAGAAGGCGTTAAGCCTTCTGGCATAATTAAACAACCTAAGATTTTTAAGTTTGTTTTCCCCTAAGCGCATTTGTTTGGGTTAATTTTGAGTCCCCACTGTTCCAGGCGAGCAGACCTGATTTAGATGGGTTATGTGCTCGACCTCGTCACTTGAGGCAATGTGTAAGTCGTCAAAGTAGGAGACACAGAAGTCTAAGTCGGACAATGCTTTATTGATATATCTTTGAAATGTTTGTCTCGAGTTGCGTACCCAGACAGCACAAACTTGTCCAGAACATCAGTGGTGTGTCGTTCCGACCGGAACGGGTCCGAGCATGGACCGGGTCCGGAGCGGATCCATCTCTAAAAATGGACCCGGTCCGGTTCCGGATCCGGATCCGCTCCTTTCGGTCATTTGGATCCGGACCCGTTCGTTTCGTTCATCCGGCTCTGAAATCAGTCATTTGGGTCCGGACCCGGTCCTTTCGTTCATCTGGTTCCGAAATCATTCATTTCTGTCCGGATCCATTCATTTCGGTCATTCGGTTTCGAAGTCGGTCTCGGTCCTCTCTGTCCGAACCCGCTTCCATTGATCGAGTGAAGAACATAGGCTTTCTGAGAATTACAGGGGGTGGGGGGATATAAAGAGGTACCTGTTTCACTTCCTGTGGAAAGATGATTCAATATACAACTGGTCGACTAAAATGGGGGAAAGAAAAGCAATTAGAGGGGCTAGCCGTCTCCCAACTTCCTACGTACCCTAACTTGCAAGTACGATAGTGCCGCCATCATTGACCACTGCAAAAAAGACGACAGTTTTAAACGATGGGGTGATTCCCCAATGAGAGGGCATTGAGGTCACTTTTCGGACGTCACCACATGGCGAAATTGTCCCTTTTCTTCGTTTGCCGTGAAAGCGCGAAGGGTGTCGTTTTCCCTAAAATCTAACCAGGCACAGCTCCATGACTAGGCATTTTTGTGTTCTTTTCTTTCTCATTTACTTACGAGTTGGGCTCATAAGATGGAGAAGATTGCTTTTATTAGATCGGATCGGAACGTGGCGGTGGTTTATTAGTTTTAAATGAATTTTTGTTTAAATTAGAAAAAAAAATAACATCTAACTAAGGAATTCCTCTAATTTAAAATCAGTTTACTTAATTTGGTGAAAATTCTGAAGATAGATCGTTTAAAATCGCCTTAATAACTACATTATTTTTGTATGAAAAATTGAAGTATATCGCCGTATTCTTGTTATTAAAAATTTTCATTTCATTTCATTTATTTCATAAAAGAAATGCACACTACAGATTAAAATCCATTTACAGTGATGCATAAAAGGACAAATTACATAAGACAAAATTAAAAAAGATAAAATACAGAGATAAAATAAATACCAATCATGACTGCAAAAGTTCAAAACACTTAACTCTAAAGACTTTAAAAGACTTGTTAAAAATATCCAAATCCAAAGAAAACTTATTATAAATTTTATAAAATTTAGATAACGAAAAGTATATGTAATTATATTTTATAATTGGATCCACAAATAAATGGCTATTACGAAGAGACCTGTTCGGTACATTTACACAAATACTTTGAAGAATATCACTGCAGTCTACCATATTATTGACAACTTTATAAAAAAATAATAAACAAAAGAGATCACGACGAGAACTTAAACTTGGAAGACCAAAAACACTTCTCGAGTAAGATGAAGAAATATTCGGAATGTAAATAGGATTACTTTTGTAATATGAATAACGAGTAAACTGAGTCTGCACCCGCTCAAGAATTTTCTTTTTATTTTTATAATACGGATCCCAAACAAGACTACAATATTCAAGATTAGAGCGTATCAAACTAAAGTATAAGATTTTTAATGCATGAAGGTTAGAAAATTCTTTAGTTTTGCACTTAAGAAAACCAAGTTTTTTGTAAGCTTTAAAGATAATGCTATTGATATGGCGTTTTTTTTAAATAAACTGAGGGATATTTTTTTTTTTTTTTTTTGTATTCTTAGGACAAAGTTCAGAACTAGTCATTGAGTAACAAATATTATAGCAGTTTCGGAAATTTTAAATACCATCTCTCACCTAACAGGCAAATAAAGAGTCTAAGACTAGACAGATTTAACATGCACATTCTCTGTAATATGTAATCACATTCAGTCTGATTTGTAATCAGCTATGGCTTATTATTACTGGTTTTCTTTTTATAAGTGCAAGAGTTTAATCTGATTCATGGTAATTTATCTTCTTAACTCTTTGGTTTTAAATAATAATTCTTAGAATGAATAGCTTGCTGAAGTAATGCTTTTTTTTTTCGTTATGTTAATGATGTAATTATCCTTATGAAAAAAATTAATAATGTTCGGAATGCAATTAAGAAGATGCTTATTGAACTGGTTTACTTACAATACATTTTTTTTTAAATAATTAAAATGTAGATTAGTGTAGTCGAATTTTAAAATTTCACGTTGCTCATTTTCAGTAGCTACAGAGAAACACTATACAAGTTTTTAAAAATAGGTTTTCATAACGTAAACATTCACGGTAAAGAAATATTTATTAAAAATAATTCGTGCCACCTAAACTTTTCAAACATAGTAAATTTCTACAGGGTGTCCCGAAAAGGTGGTAATGGGCTTTAATTCTTTATCTATGAGAGATAAGTGGGTAACGAGAGGATATTTTTCTTAACAGAGTCTTATTTCCGATCTTATTTTGAACATTTTTCCAATTTACACTACCCAGTTATCTCTAATAAGTAAGGAATTAAAGCCCGTTACCACCTTTTTGGGACACCCTGTATATATGTAGAAACTGTCGAGGCGCGTCCTGTAAAAAGTAATTTACTTAGAGCGTTAAAGACTGTTCGATTTAAGCAAAAAAATTAAACTGTAACGGTTCGTTTTTTTAATCATGGGCATCGGCAGCATAGAGCATGGAGGCACCTGCGCCTCCCTGAATTTTTATATAGTAATTTTTATATTTATATTATGCTGGATTTTTATTCTTAATTTAATTATTTCCCTTCTTTTCTCTTCTTTCCATGGCAAACATAATCTATATTGTACTGAATCTGTAAGCCTTTTTATGAGAAAAACTGAAACTCCTACATCACTTCTTTAATGTATAGAGGTCTATTGTATTTATTTACATTTAATATCCTGAAATTTTTATTCGGCACCATAAAGTAACTTTAAATTAATTCCATATGTCTAAGGTCGATATATAATGAAGAAAACACTAGGTTAGTGTTTTTTAGGCACCTCTATATTATGGATTGGAAGTGATTTATGATTTTTATTTAATATAAAAAATATTAAACTTCTTACTTTAATTCTTACTTTAATGATGAAAATTTTTTTTGCTTTGTGGTTAACCCTTTGAGGCGCAACCCTTTCCCAATGCTAAAAAAAGGGCAGCCGTTGCCATCGCTCGACTTAACTACCAGCAAGATGGCGGACAGTCGAAACGTTCACCGTGTGCCACAGATCTAGGGACCCGTTTTTGGCGCGGCTGGCTGTGCGGCACAGTGCACTAAATTACTGTGGGGCACAGCCAGCTGCGTCAAAAAGGGGTCTCTAGATCTGTGGCACGCGATGAACGTTTTGACCGTCCGCCATCTTGCTGGTGGTTAAGTCGAGCGACGGCAATGGCTGCCCTTTTTTTAGCATTGGACAATCTATCCAGCTGTTCTCGCATTCTTCCATTTTTCAGCAGATGTCAGTGCTGTTAAAAATAATCGTGACACTTTTTTTGCGGGGCGTGCTAAAAAGTAAAGGATTCTCTTGGTGCTATGTCACCTGCAACTATTTTTATAGAAATCAAATATATTCTTCTTGACTGGCAAGAACAAAAGCCCAGGACGAAAAGAAACAAAACCCGAAGTGGTTGAAAGAATTCGTGATTCGTTTTTGCGGAGTACCTCAAAATCAACGCCGTGTCACCGGAGGGGCACATATTGAACACCTGTAGAAACTTCAATAAATGCAGTTTTGAGGTAAATTTGAATTTTCTAAATACATTAATTACAACGTTCACAATCATGTTTTCTTTTTGTCCCATTCATTATGAATCACCCTGTATTTGTTAGTCATACATGTGGTAATGGTAAAGTGACCATATTTTTTAACTTAGAGTTGAGGACATGTCCCCGATTCTGAAACAAGATTGGGGATATTTTATAATTAATGAAATAATTACACTACTCAACAGCCATTTTGCCTCTGGAATGTGATACATCAATTAGTATGTATTTTGGTGTGTAAAATCCGAATCAACCTTTCAAAATGCTCTAGCGCGTAAGATTTGAGTTTTTAAGGATTTTTATTTATTTTTTTCTTAATTTCACTATTTTCCATTCTTTTATTTTAATGTTTAATTTTTAATTTTTTTTTTCTAAAGTTTGGTACAAGAGTGCTATAAGATCAACAAATTGTCACTTGATGTCAGATGTTACACAGGCAAGTGCTATTCATTAGATGGAGAGATAATCCAGTAGTGCAAAATAAACATTATGACCTAGTGAATGTTGAAACGTGCATGGTGCAATTACTATTGTATTTATCTCAGCCTAAGAATGTATTATAAGTTTTGTTTTTTTTTAATAAGTGAGTGTTTCTATTGAGAGGTATTTTTATTTTAAAATTGCTTTATACATATATTTAAAACTTACGTTTACTAAAAATAACAACTAGTAAACATAGTTGTTGTCTTAACCACCCCGAAAACTTTTGTTATGTCTGTGAGAAATTCACCCAAAAAGCTCCAAAAAAACAATTACTGATTTGATTAAGAAGGCCTATAAATTATATTTTGATAGTTCTCTTGGTGATCAAGATAAAACTTTTGCGCCTCGTATTCGTGCATAACATGTACTACTACTTAACCAAGTGACTGAAAGGAAAATGTCGAGCTATGAATTCTCAATTCCTATGGTGTGGAGTTAGCCTAAGGATAATTTTCCAGCCTAGAACTTTTCTCTTACAAATATTTCAGGGCATTCTCTATCAAAACTAGAAATAAAATTAAGTGTAAAATGTATCTTCAGTGCATTTGCCAGTGACATAATGAAAGGTTGCCTGTCTGCCTGTAATCTGCAAAACATAGAATCAGAAACAATGACACGTTAATCTGAAGATGCTGATCAAGAAGCTGTAGAAAATATTCCCCTCATTCTCAAGACTTTTTCGCTTCAGCCCTTTAATCAAAAGGAGTTGAACAATTTGGTTCGCGATCTAAAACTTTCAAAACAGCAAGCTGAACTTTTGGGGTCGAGATTGCAACAATGAAACGATCTAGCTCCAGGTACAAAAATTTCCTGTTTGAGATCAAAAGGTACTTCATTCGCTCCATATTTTGACATGCAGAATTCAATGTGTGTATGTAGAGATGTCAATGGTCTGCTGATGCAGCTAGGTGTACAACATAACTATCAGGAATAGTCACTCTTTATTGACTCTTGGACAAACCAGATTGAAAGCAGTACTACTGCATAATGGCAATACTTTTCCATCTGTGCCTTTGGCTCATGCAGTAGACGTGAAAGAAACTTATGAAACTTTGGCCACTATACAGTAAAGTGGCTTAAAAGGAAATCACATGTAGCTGTAAAGGAAAATGTGAAAAATTCTCCACTGGTTGAGCCTAATAAAATCAGTTTGTCTCCGATTCATGTCAAGTTTGGTTTTATGAAGAACTTTGTTAAAGGCCTGGATAAATGAGGTCAGGTCTTCAATTATTTGAAAGAAAAGTTTCTCAAGCTGAGTGAAGCAAAGTTAAAAGAAAGTATATTTATTGGACCACAAATAGAAAAATTGTTCAACGACCCATCCTTTTGATATCAGACTGACAAATATTGAGTTAGCGGCTTGGACCTCATTCAAACCAAGTGGGAAGGGCATTTTGGACAGGAAAAAGATGATATCTATGTTGGCATGTGTATACATATAAAAACTAATGTATACATATGAAATAATATTGAATTATTAAGTTCTTAATATGAATTTCTTGTTAGTTTCAATTATATCAAATTTTGTCGGTATTGCTGCTGATTTTCTTGAGCCTCTTGGAAATGTGACGTGATAGACATAAATTGATTTTACCAGTGAATTCATTACCCCGAAATTAAGTAAATCCACCCATTTACAAACCAGAGGCAGAAAAAAAGTTCAAATTTGCTGAATAGTGTTATCAATAATCTAATTAAAAAACAATGCAATAATTATAAATTGTCCCCAAATGCTGTTTTACATTTTGGGGACAAATCCCAAAGAATCGGGGCCATCGTGATTCTACCGGGCCTGCTTGTGCACTCCGAAAAAGGCCTACGAACGTGGCCTGATTGGTTAGATTCGACCGTTAGATGATGTATCTAAGTGCTGGAACCAATACGTGAGCATCTTTAGGACTCTTTGGATGAGTCATCGGAATGCACAAGCAGGCCCGGTAGAATCACGATGGCCCCGAAAGAACCGCAGAAATCGGGGACTGTCCTCAAAAATTGGGGACGTATTGTAAGGTGGCGAGATTTTTGAACATAGAATCGGGGACATGTCCCCAATTTTTATAATTAGTGAAATAATTAACATTAATTTAATTAAAAACCAATGCAATAATTAAAAATTGTCCCCAATTCCCGTTTTACACTGTGGGTACAATTTGGTTAACGTCCTGAAATTGGGGACTGCCCCGGAAAACGGGGACGTTTGGTCACCTTAACGAATGGGCACCTTAGGTAATGGAATAGGAGTAGGTGAGAGGGAGCCTCGAAATGAAAGCAGGTCTATAAAGAGTGTTAATCAGTTCTTGAACGTAATATACCGGTGGTCATTGGCGCCAAACTATTTTTACGTGAAATGTGCTAGCAAACTATTGCCAATCGTATTCCATATCGTCAATAGTTTCAATTGTCCGGCATTTATCTTAAAGAAAAATCGCTCGTCTAGGTGGACCACCGGTATGCTACGTCAGTACCGAAAAATGTATATCATCTGGTTAAATTAATTGAATTATAAATTAAATGAATAAAATGAATTAAATTATTTACATTTTGATATATTTCATTTAAACATATTTCGGTACCTTTCACTTTTGGGGCCCCACAGAAAACCAGGACCGAAATGTGCGATAACGTGCCGATGTATAGAGAATAAGTTTGTCGTAAATCGAAAATCCCACAATCGATGTGCCTTGCCAAGGTTTGCACGAAATTGTTATGCAGATACTTCGATCACTCAGCTAAGTTCTTAACTTGGTTAGAATTCTAGCTCAGAGGCATAGACAGATACTATTTGACTACGGATTACGTAGAAACTTAAACTTCCGGCCTATAGTAGGAAACGGGCACGTCCATTAGATGATGGGGATGGCAGTCAGATGTACGACTGATGCTCAGTTACTTAGACGTAGTTATGAAGAAGTAAAGCTGCATTCATACTGGCCGTTACGTGCCGCTCAGACTCCGCGCTGATATCCTCATTAATAACAATGATAATAAAAGTCCCGCATGCAATATTTCAGTGCATTACAGATTATTATAGATTACTGAGCGTGGACGTCAACAATCAGGCAACACGTACATTCACTCCGCTGGCTTTACCCGACCCGTTTATTTGGATTCACTTTCACGGACAGATTGCCAATATTCTACGCGATCCGAAGTCAAACTATACAAAATTTGCACGAAAATGTCATTCAGCCACGCACGATACGAACATACGGATTTTAATAGATCTGACTAGCTGCGTACCCGTTCTCCGCACGGTGGGAAACGAATATTTTCTTTGCACTTATATTTCGAATTAAACCCAGTAATGAGGAATTTCAAAACGTGGAAAAATACTTGAATCGTGACTAAAAGTTGATGTCATGAGTGCAAATTTTGGCGATCAAAAAGGAAAGAAGTTTTCGAAAAATGCCTGATGCTTTCGAAAAATGCCTGATTTCTACAACATAATTCTTTTTGTGAGGTTTAATTTATAGCATTAATATATAGTATATACCACATAAATAACATTGCATGATGTTGACAACAATTTTATCTTGCAATTCGCAAAGCGTGGACAATGTATTAGCGCAGTTATGTTACACACGACTTTACCTAAATTAAAAAACCTTCATGAAACAATGGATGCATCATTTACGTTTAAAAGTCAAAAATGCACCCTGCTCCGGTGAAAATCATGTCGCTTTTCTAAATGAAAACATTCGTGATGTAAATTCTGAGAAAAAAAGCTTATTACCCCTATTGAACTCTTAATACAGTATCACACTTGTTACATAAAAGTGACGTTGATCTCACTGTCAATTCACACTAAATAAATAACTAATTTCATATTTCATTTTTTACAGATTACAATTTAACCCTTTATAACATGGGTCTACAACACGAATTCTTGGAACACGGCGAAAACATTACGATCGTTTTCGTGTAACACGTTAAACGAGACTTGTACAGCACGGTAAAATGAGACATATGTTCTGATATTATGACGCTTTAGCTCCTGTAATTAAAATGCCTTTTCAATGGCAACACCAAATATCATTGTATTTCTACGGAGCGCAAATAAGTTTTGGAAGCAATAGTGATCATGTGATATATCATCTATATGCTAGAGATAGACATAACTGTAAAAAAAGTGGTTTATCATAAATGAAATGACGTCATTTTGATGTCACGAGTTTAAAAATGGAATAGAAATCTTAATTAGTAAGACTCCTATATACCGAGCTCATCTACGCCTTCTGAAAATTGCCCACATTAGGCTTAACACAGCACTCCTTGGCGACACCGCTTGGTAGTCTTATTCTGCATTTTAAACCAATAAATTTGTTATTATGGGTGGTTGTGCCGCCATAAATCGTTCTAATCATTCAAGAAATGGATTTAGAATGGCTAAATTCTCTAAAGATGAAGAAAAAAGAAGAAAATGGGTGATCAACATGCGACGAGATCCCGGATCGTCTGCTCAAATTTGCCTTGTAAGTTCGTTTTTATTATTGAAAATTTTTTACTGTTACCTTAGAAAATGCCTTTTTCTTGTAAGTTTATCTTTGTTATTTAATTCAAAATACCAAAGTTGTTCGTAGCTTGTTTAGTTTTGTTAAAACGCAAATGTTATGTTAAGAGTGCGTTTTGCATTATCGCCAAAGCTCGCCAAAGCTACTTGTTGTGTTTGTAAACAAAACCGTATTCTTTAGCATTAAAAAATGTGTTTAAAAAGCAATAGACAACACATATGTTAATAAATTTAATTAAGCATCTTGAATATTGTTGTATACCTACAATTATTTTCGCAATCATAATAAAATATTAAAGTTTGTCACTAATTACGTTTACTTTAACGAAATGCCAAATTAGCCAGATTAATATGCCAAAGTAGCGAGAAGTGCGTCAAAGATAGCAACCCCATAGGTTTGGGTAGTTTCGGTTTGGACAACTTTTCGAGACGTATTATAGGGGTTCTTTTAATTAGGTTTCGAAGCTTAGACAAAATATTACACCACGAGTGAAATAATAAACTTCTGTATTATCAGATGCTGTAGAAAAGTAAAATAACGTGAGTTTTGGTCTTTCCCCACTTGCATTCACTAATTCATGTTAGATATCGCAACTGACAATGAAGGAATTTTGCCGTCATGAGTTTAAAAATGAGTTAGAAATCTATAAAAATTTACTATTATGAAATTTTAAAAGTATTTTGTTTAATGCATGAGCTACCCTTGACGATTTTTGAACACTATGATTTTTCAGCAACCATAACAACGAAAGGAAACTTACAATTTTTAAAATAGTCAGAAATTCAAAAGGGGCCACAGGGGGGAAAATACTAATTAACATAAAACATAGTATTCATTATCGGCCTAACGACAGTCATAGTATGAATTCCAAAAATCGCGCAAAATGTCGCCAAGTTTTGACAACTTTTGGCGGCATACATATATTAATTATACATTTTTTTGGCGGAAATCCAGAAATTTAACAAGTTCTTCCACAAAATTTAGGCCATTAGCAACATATCTCTGAAAAATATTTGAAATACTGATTAGTTAGGCATCACACCAGCATCTCAAAATTAACTTTAATAAGCTCTGTTGCAAGTGAGTTACAATATTAATCCGTTTGAAAACAACTGTGGTAAATAACCAGACTAAACAAGCATGGTCAGAACGTAACATCATAAATTAAAAAATTGCGTGAAATTCTAAACTCTGCTACACAATTTAACACCCTATTCGCAATTTGAGCGATTCTAAATATCTCCACGAGATTACACAGTTTGATGTTTATCACAAAACTGAACCATAGAGGATTTAAATATTTAGATTGGTACACCTTGGATATTTTCCATCACGGCGAGATGAAATAATTTGCGGTCCTAAATTTGCGCCAATCTGACAAGAATTATGCTTAAAAAGATAAGGAGGGGTGTTTTAATGGCAACCATTATAAATAATGTTTATTGTTTATGCTAATGTATAAATTGCTAAGAATCATCAAAGAGTAGAAAAGGCACCACTGGTTTCAAATTCCTACACTGATTATTTAAATTGAGCATTAGAGAGGGGGGAAACGAAGATCAATAACATTTAATAAGTAATAGACAGCTATAGGTAGTATTAGTTAGATTTTTTAGGTTAATATGAATTGAAGCACAGTATACCACATTAATAAATGTTTCGTGAAATTAAAAGTGGTCTCTTCATCATTTTTCAACGGTCATCTTGCAACTAACTAAAGTATAATCCTACGTTGCGTTAATGCATACCGTGATAGTTTCAACAAAAGAGACTACCTAAATTGTATCTTTTTTTTTTATGGCACAGGTATTTATTTTAGGAAAATATTCTTTTCCTACCGTGCGAAGAACGGGTACACAGCTAGTATAAAATAATCTCGATTATATGAGACTTGTTATAGTATACGATTTAAAGTAAACTTAGAGGGAATCGTATATTCGGTACCATTTCCCACAAGTTTCTATTAATAGATATCCTTTACTATTTTTTGGTGAACAGTAATAATATGTTCATAATCATTATTAATGAAATCCTTATCATGTAGAGCAGTGCATGGGCATGGTCGTGACAGGGGTCATTTGGATTCTATGTCTTAGAAAATTGATTGTAATTAAATATTTTCTGCCTAAATATATGAGAGATAGATAATGGTGAGAATGTTTTTATAATACTAGGGCCCAAGGCCCCCAGACTCGCTACGCTCGCTGTTTCGTATGAGGCATTCGGCCCCTAATCAGGCTTATTCGTAAAAAAGACATCATTTCAACAGACAAAACCCGAAGATTGGATCAGATAGAATGTTACTGAGCTACACATTGCTTGGTTCTTGCATGTTCATTGGTACATACAGAGGCGTAGCCAAGGGGGGGGGGGTTAGGGGGGTCATAACCCCCCCATGAGAAATTTTTTGCCATACAAAATGTATATACTTCACTACATTATCACACATATGTATACATATATATGAGTTGCAGTAGTCGTAACCCCCCCCCATGAAAAAATTCTGGCTACGCCCCTGCGTACATAAAAATTTAAACTTCGCACTACAGTAGACCCCTCCCCCTCATAACACGGAAGGTATGTTGTTATGGGAATCCGTGTTGTACGGGTCCTGAGCTATACTACACCTGGAGTGCGGACTCCGCTTATAATCGCTGGAAAAATTATTTACACTCCTCAGAAACACAATGATATTTAAGCTTGCCATTCAAATTTATATTAATTAGGAGCTAAAGAGTAATAAAACCAGAACAGCTGTTTCAGCTGTATTTTTAATAATGTAAAAACTATTGGACACCTTGCGAATTTGCCACCCATGGCGATTTTTCATTATTTGGCGACTCGCGTACGTGTAAAGTTAATAAAAGCTACGGAACAGATAGGATAGCTTGCCACCCATGGCGACTTTTCCTTATTTGACGATTTACACATGCTCACAACCTATAATTACTGTTCATTTAAGGTTACCGGAAAACCGTTATCCATATTTTCATTTACATAATCGTTTGTAGATTGGCGTACTTAGCACCACGAATGTACCATCTCGTCGCGCTAGCGAATATCCAAAGTGTACTATAACTGCTATAATGGCATAGTTTAAATATATAATATATTTCTACTGGTAGCAAATAATCCAGCTGGACCAAACCGGCTTTAAAATAATCTGCATTTTAATTATTTTTCATTTTCAAGATATTAGTTATTTTGTTTTGGAAAAACGAATAATGACTAATTCTAAACTCCTGTTGTCTAAGTGAACTTACTATTTGAAAATTGTCAACTTTGTGTAACACATTTTGAGTTACTTATTTCATATAGTTTTTATTTTGGCGTAAAATAGGCGTAATTCTAACTCATGTTTGTAAATTACACGCGATTCTAGATACTTGGAAACGCTTTGTTGCAAAAGAACGAATAATTTTATGCCAAATCCGGCAACCATTATGTTTATTTTTTTATTAATATCTTCTAAAATAATTCGATTTTCGAAATTTAAGTCAGTTTAGCAGATTCCTCGGAATTTTTCGAATCTGTGGGCACCTTAGTCGAAATGTATTCCAAATCCCCACGGTTTAGGAGAAGATAGGCGAACAAGCTTTTGACAGCGGCCCTTACTTTTTTTTAGAATAGAGAGATACTTGTTTAACTTTAGAATAAATAAATAAAAATAAAGAATGGTATCGCATGTACGTGTTTATTTATTTAATTAAAAATTCTGAATGAATTATCATTGGTAATTTAATTATAACTGATGTAAACCATATCTTTGCGGAATCTTATTGGATTACTAATTGCGATTTGCTGATCAGGGATAGCCATTCAGGTTAGGTTATTATCGGAAATATTCGAACCGTTTCAAGAGCTATGGTTTCATAGATGAAGTTCAAATAACTTCCTCTGTTGTGGGTAGAACTCTAAACGTTAAACAAACAAACTATATTACAAATTTGCACGAAGTAAAGTAGTTTTTTTTTCCAACTATCGTAATGCCAGGTTACGAGTGAAACAATTCCATAGTTTTGCTCTGATTGAATAAATTTTAATCAGGTGTATTAGAAAATATCTGCTTCCTCCCGTATGAAGGGTGCACAGCTAGTTTGAATTACAAATCGATCATTCATTACAAATAAACAGGATTACTGTTCATTACAACGTAAGTACATAATTAATGATAACTTATAAATTCACGTACATAATTATTGATTAAATAGAACAAAATACAGCATGTGGAGAAAAATGTGTATCGCTTATGTATACGGTACGCATATACCAGCTGTGTCACGCTGCGGCCTGTGCGCGCACAACTTTTTGAATTTTAAATGTGCACACAAATCGAGCGAGGAATTCGAAAAGTATACCCTTACAGCCTTAAAAAACATTATTATTATTATTATTTTTTTTTTTTTACAAAGAGTTTTAAATGTATAAAAATGTGAATAAACGTTCATAAATGTTTATTAAAAGATAATGTGCCAAAACCTGTTTAATTGCATAAATAGAAAGTTTAGAAAGCTTGACAAGAAGCTTTCAGCTCGTAACTTTTACTTCTGGTCTGTTAAAGGGAAATCCCTGGGATTTTTTGGGGGGAAAAAGGGCTCCGTTTGCTCCCATTCATTATACAACTGGTCGACTAAAGCGGGGAAGTGAAAACGGTCAGCTTCCGTAGAGCCCCCCTCGTCAGAGATCAGCTTGGCTTTTCGAACTGCGGGGAGAATCTGAGGAGTGAAAGGGGGTAGGAAAGGAGAGAGTCGACCAGTTGTATAAGACAGCGGAAAGATTGTCTTGTACTAGTTGATGCCGGGGGACGGTTGACATTCCAAAGGAGACTGAAAGGTCATTCATTATTAGTGAGATGAGATGAGAGCTTATAGGAAGAAATCTGGGGATAAATTGCTTTTGAGAATGTCGTCATTGGATGTAGGACTGGAGAAGGAATACGATATCTATTAATTTATTGATTTGTGAGTGGAATTCAGTGTTGTTACGGGAGGTTATTTTATCATTTTAGTTAGTAGGGATGGAGTTTTTAATAGTTAGGATTAGATTTTCTCACAGTTTTTGGGGGTTGGCTGATCAGCTATAATTTGCCAGGTGTGGGGAAAAAACTTGGACTGAAAAAACGCGAACGGTAAGAACGCCCAAATGATTAATTTTTACTAAAAATTGGACATAAAATTCTTTGTTTTGTAATATGCATGAGGAATATATTTAATTGTGTTTTATGCCAAATTTCTTTTGTTTTGGCATAAAGGGGTAAACTTTCATGTTCAGTAGATCTGGGAGTGAGAAAGCTATTGTTATTAGGGTTTCCGAGTTTCCTAAGCACGTAATAATATGAACCATAGGGAAAGCGTCGGGAGGGGGCACAAGGGGTCACCTACCCCCCTGTGCCCCCCCCCTCAAAATTCATCACAAAAAATTTTTTAAGTAAAAATTTGCTTGAAAATGTAAAAAAAACTTCCCTTTTCTGCTATACATTCAATCCGGTGTGCGGAAAAAACGCGAACGGTAAAAACGCCAACATGATTCATTTAACATATGAACTATAGGCGTAGCGTCGGTTGGGGGGGGCACAGGGGGTCACGTGTCCCCCCCCCCGAACAATTTCGCCAATTTTTAAAAAAATAAACATGTTTGAAATTTTAAAGAAACTTTTCTTTTCTGCTCTAAAATTTTGATATGTGACCCCCTCAAATGTTTCCTGTGCACCCCCAAAAATTCAGTAGGTCTGGAGCAGTGATGAGCCTTCCTTAGGAAGCTATTGTTAATAGGTTTTCCTAAGAGTGCAATACATATGAACCATAGGCGTATGGTCGAAGAGGGGGGGCACAGGGGGGCTTGCCCCCCCCCGAACAATTTCGTCAATTTCTTAAAAAATAAACATGTTCGAAATTTTAAAGAAATTTTTCTTTTCTGCTCTAAAATTCGATATGTGACCCCCTCAAATGTTTCCTGTGCACCCCCAAAATTTCAGTAGGTCTGGAGCAGTGATGAGCCTTCCTTAGGAAGCTATTGTTAATAGGTTTTCCTAAGAGTACAATACATTCGAACCATAGGCGTAGGGTCGAAGAGGGGGGGGCACAGGGGGGGCTGTATCCCCCTTTCCTCCCACTTCGTCTAAAAATTTTTAAACGGACGTTTGTTTTAAAATTTAAAAGAAATTTCCTTTTCTGCTCTTAAATTCGACATGTGACCCCCTCAAATCTTCATGTGACCCTCCAAATTTTCAGTTGGTCTGGGAGCGGTGATAATCCTTGTCTAAAAAAGCTATTGTTATAAAGTTTTCTAAGCATATTGTACATATGAACTATCGCAATCGGGAGAGGGGGTTACAGGGGGGGTGTCCCCTCTGTCCCCAAATCTTTTTATTTTAAACATTTGTTTGAAGGGTCGTTTTAACCGTTCCACTTAAAAATGCAAAAAGAAACTCCAGTCTGTGACTTGAGAGAATATTTGTTTTTCTTAAAAAAAAAAAAAAAAAAAAAAAAAAAAAAAAAACTTTTCACTGTCAGACTAGCTTAATTTGAACAAGGTTATTTTTTAAGCGATTCGTTTAAACAATTTTTCTCATTCCCAATAGGTTGTGGTTTTAAATTCTTTCTAAATACTAGGTTTTCTTTAAAATATTTTATTTATTTATTTTTAATGCAATGCAAAGTATTTTATTCGTTGAGCGAAAGTGAATAGTATTTTCCCTTTTCTTAATAATACTCTCACAGTTTTACATTAAGTTATATTAATTGTAATAATAGATTTATTGCATCTTTTTTTTTTTCTTGCTGTATTTTATTCATATATGAATAGTTCAATATTTGATAAGTTATCCTTCTAAATATTTATACTTTATCAGTCTTGCGTATTTCAGCAAGTTTTTTTTTTCAGTTTATCTTAAAAGTTTTATAAGCTGTAAGTTTTATAAAGAAGAGAGCTTTATAAGATATAAATTTATCTATTAAAAATTTTTTAAAAATTTAATCAAGTACCTTTCACATTGTAGAATAAATAATTTTCACAATTAGTAAAAGACTAATGTATAGGTATAGGGTTCTGGCTTACCGCGCGGCCACTTTCTCCATCTGTAATGTGAATTCGGGTTTGGACCCCTCAAAAAGTCCTCCACCCAAGGCATGTCTAAATTAAGCAGTCAATCCTTGTGTAGAAGGGGCCGTGGTAGCCCAGTGGTTAACGCGTTGGACTCGTAACCGGAAGGTTGTGGGTTCGATACCGGCGTACCACTAAAGACCACCGTGTACATGCGGCGTACGTGCACGTTAAATCCGTGGTTCCGAAAGTCCTCTCGGCGGTCGCTAGCAGTTTCCGAGGGATGCCAATATTCAGAAGTCCCCCACCTTCTGATGAGGTTCCAAATTCTGGCGGGAAATTACGGGAAGGACGTATATGTAGCTCTAAGCGACACATTCAGTGACGCGAGCTGACCTCTCCTGGCAAACAATCCTTGTGTAGATCTGCCACAAAACATAAATAACTTTCATGATAATTTACAGTGAAAGTAAAAAGTTTAATATATTTAATATTAAATAAAAATCATAATCACTTCCAAACACTGTTATCGAGGTTGTCCTAAAAACCCTGACCTATAGAGTTTCCTTCTTTAAATGTTGATCATAGACATATAGAATAAATTACATAGTTATTTTATGGTATCAAATAAAATTTTCTGAATATTAAATGTAAATAAATAGAAACATGTATTTTTTATACAGCCCTCTTTCTTCTAAGAAGGCTTACAGATATGTTTAATCAAAGTTGGTGAGGGGGCAATAAGCTTTGCTATATCAATAATAGTAAAAATATAATTATTAAAACTATTCTAACAACAAATTAACCATTAATTTTAATAAGTGTTATAAATAGCCAATATTTTATATTTTAAGAAATAAGTTTTAAATCATTTTTAAAAAGTTTCCTGTAAAAAGGGGTTTTTAGCATTTAGAAATGAAAATTTGTTTGAAAAGTTACAATTACACTAACATTTAATTTGAAGAGTTTATTTTAAGTTGTTTTTATTAGTTGTTGACTTATTAATACCATGACTTAAAAAAAGCATTTTTAAAATAAGACTATTCATGCTTAATGAATATTTTAAAAAACAAAAATATGTATACATATATATATACTGATAAATCATTCATTATTCTAATAATTTAAAACCGAAAAGCTAACAAAATGAATCAGAATGAATTATGATGAATCAAAATAAAATCTTGCACTTATAAAAAGAAAGCCAGTAAACATAAGCCATGGTTGGTAAGGAATAAACTGAAGGTCAGAATTTATTACAGAGAACTTGCATGTTAAAACGGTGTGATAGGATATTCTTTTTTAAGGTGATCTTGGTAGGTGAGAGATGGTACTTAAAATTTTCGCAACTGCTACAATTTGTTGCGGAATGACTAGTTCTGGTCCTTGTCCTAAGAATACAAACAAATTGAACATTCAGTTTGTTAAATTAGTAATTAATTAATTAAACTTGGTAAATTAATAATTCATTAATTAAACTATTTCTCTATTTTATTATGTTCAGGAGAATTTTTAAATCTCGTGCATTTTTAAAGTCTCCCCTTTTAAAGGTGAGAAGGTGTAAAGGCAAACACTCCCCCCCCCCCATTCTTTAAAAAAAAAATTGTGATCAATTTCAGTTAATTAAAGGCACATGGCTCTAATCTACTAAATATTTTGATTTTAATTTGTATATGTTTTAATGTTATTTATATAATTTATTACTGTTTAGATCACATAAAACTAGGAAATAAAAATGATTTAAATACTCTAGCGGAGAAAAATCAAATGATTACGAGTTTAAATTTCATTCAAATTTAAATAAATCGTTTGAAATCAATTGAGTTTCTGTTTAACGCTAAAAATACCCTTTTAAATAATTTTGATTATTTTGTTTTTAAAAAAATCTCAATACAATGATTGTATCTTTCTCAACAGAATAATTGATATAAAAATTAATTTTTTAAATTGTGATAAAATATATTTATTACCGCACACAGTGGCGCACTCAGGATTTTGGTTTGGGGGGGGGGGGGGCTGGGGTTACAAATACTGCCAAACTCGGTTATAAGTGACCTCGATTATAGCTATTACTCCATTATAACTTCAAAATATTCGTTACCACTTGCCCATAGAACACAAGCCCAATCTTTTCATAGTCTTTTTTTCAACCAATATCTAATCTTTCCAGTTCTAACTTTAAAAGTTGGTAATTTATGCACTAGCTGTAAGTATTTATTTAAAAACCAACATTCCCCCACTTTTAATTAATCCCCCCCCCCACACAAAAAATTAGAAATAATTTGAAGACAATTTTTTAAGTTAAAATATTATAATTCGTTAGTGACAATTTTCAAAGTTTTTCACATCTAACACTCCAGGTTTAGGGGGGGGGGCTTTTGCCCCCATAGCCCCCTCCGTGGGTGCGCCCATGACTGCACAGCTTTTAAATGTTTTTCTGGATATAATATTCTTGAATGTAAAATCTGTGCAGTACGAACCTCAACCTAAAAAAAAAACCTGTTTGTTCATCTTGCCTTAGGCGTTTTCCGGTACGCTATCTCCCATAGTCCCCGGTCCCCATTGTCCGGGGAATCTCCCGTATTGAATGTAGGAAAAAACGCCATCAAATTTCCATTCTAGATGATTTTGAAACCTTTTGCGCAAATCTTAGTTAAAAATGTTTCCAAATTTTATCTGTAGATGGAAATGAAAATGTTAAGGAGTAGTGTCAGATATGGAAGCTGAAAACTTAGATAATATGGAAAATATTTAAATTTACGATAAATTCTAAAACTCACTGAAAGACAAAACTTGAATTTTTTTAGGTTGTGATTTAGCTGAGTATTTATATTCAAACATTCAACTGGGTCCATGGGCGTCGCAAGCTTTGGGGACAAAACTGCATTTTCCTTCACCGTATGTATTTAGAATTACATAAATTGTATGCTTCATTTCCATAAATATAATTTAATCTACTAAATCAAATTTTATTTGTTTTCTTTTATCTCTTTTTTGAAATACATAATACCGTGTTTACTCGCGTAATAGTCGCACCCCCGTTTTGAAATAGAAAAAATAGCTTTAGTTAGAATAACATGTTGTAAATTTTACCCTGCATAACAGTTGCACGTAGACTTTCACTCTGAAAAATTGGCAAAAAAGTGCGACTGTTACGCGAGTAAACACGGTACTTAAGTATGTGTATTTTGTTTGTTATTAATATTTTTGTAAATTTAAATTTCAAAGCTTTTTAAAATCTCAGATGGTCATTACTACCCCCAGGTTATAATAGACCCACCTGTCCAAATATTCCGTATAAATTTATATTTGAAATAGTATAAAATATCTTCGTCATAGTGCCTTATCAAACCAATTTATGGCTTCGAGTTCTTTGTGTAATTATCGAATTAAAATAACAAAATATTTCATTGTCCGAGCCACATTACTTTAGAGTCTTGACTTACACGAGAAATGCGTTCCCAGACCTCTCGCGTAAGGGAAAATTTGGCTTTGTGAGATAGGACATTAGTAGATCCAGAAGGTGGCCTCCAAACGAGCTGTCTTAGAAGTATATATTGCGTAGATTAAGTCAAACTTGCACGATGGGTATCTGCTTAAAAGGTGTGTTTTTTTTTTGGGGGGGGGGGGTTCTAACGTGTATTTCCGTTACATTTGGAGAAAACCGACCAAAACTCCAGACCATTAAATCGACAGCCGTGCGATCAGCGGTCTACCATTTTGAGTGCCTTATCCAGTCGGACATGGCAGAAACTCTTAGAAGATTGACTTTAAAAATTTTAAAGAACTTATAAGCATAGGCGCCGACTTCATGGGGCTTGAAGGGGCTTCAGTCCCCCCAATATTTTTATTCAGAAGGCTGAGCCCCTTCAAAAATTTCACTCCAACTTATTTGTGTCAAATCATATTTCTTCCTCCAATTCGGTTAAACTTAAGAATCCTAAAAATAGAGAATGTATCGCTAGCTTCTTCTGTCTCCCACTCCGCTTTTTCTTTCACAGGGATTCAGGAATTACGTTGGGCGCCTGTAATGCCGTAAGGCACTGATGTCAACCTTCTTTATCAAGAGCGCAAGCACAAACAAATGACCATCAGATAGCTAAAAAGAAACGGGTGTTCCCCCCCCCCCAAGAACCCTTCAGATTTTACACCGTGACACAATTGATGTTGGAATTGCTTTCTAGTAGGGAGAAGACTGCGCTTTTTTTAGGAGGGTCGTTCTCATGTAATGTAATCTTTCTTTTTTAAATCAGTACAGCAAAAGCTTTCACTTTTGTTCTATTGTGAGATACAGACTCTTCTGTAGACGTCTGACCATAAGGGAGATTTTCCCATTGTGCAAAACTGCAAACGATTGTGACATTCCCATTTCCCAGCAGTATTAAGTTTCGATGCTGAAAATAAACTTAAAAACAATTCAAGGCAGAAAATTGATAGTCAAATTTAAGTTTGAAGATTTTAAATCATGAAGAACCTTGTGAGATAGATGAAAAATTGATGTTTAATACAGTTTCGGATATAGACAGTATTCATTTCTTTATACGCTTTATCAAAACTTTACTAATATCGAACGCTTAACGTTTCTGATTTAGCTACAGTTAAGAGCTAAATAAAAAATGATTTCATAAAAATCTTCGAGCAACACAACTTCTGGATTATATTTTATAATTGCTTGCTCTTATCTTCTCTCTTTACATATAAAACTCTATCCCCCATCAAGGGCATAATCAGAGGTGAGGGGGGCGGGGCGGGCTACGCGGGCTGAGCACTACTTAGCTGTCTCCCAGCAGGGCCGGCCCAAACAGTTTTGCCGCCCCGGACAAAAGTATAAAACGCCGCCCCTCCCTCCCACACGCACACAGTAAAATTACTATTAAAAGAAATAAATTGTTTACAGATTCTGTTTGCATGCCTATAAAACTGGAATAGCTCTTTAAACATAACACAGCATAAGAAAAAACCATATTTATTAAAAACCACACATTAAGCTAAAAACCAAAAGAAAAAAAAACTCTTTATTTTTTTCACTGACTTTTAATTTCGCAAAATTCCTGACTTTTTCTCTTAAATCAATTTTTCAACTAATTCATGTTCGATAGCCAATGTAGTTAAATTTTTTAACGTATCTGGAAGAGTTGTGGAACATAAGAAATTTTTAGTTAACTTTAATTTTGAGAAACTCTTTTCTGCACTTGCCACAATTATCGGCAAAGAAAGCGAAATTCTCGAAGCAACAGTAAGATATGCATGTAAAATCTAGAGTTGAAATTAGCTTTAAAATTTCAATTGGGCTTACCTTATTGCCTAATAAGGCCGTAACTGACACTATTTCATTTACTAGATCAAGAGCGTTTATATTCCCTGATTCTCCATCGGTCAGCATTAACTCCAATTGTTTACACTTTACACAGTGTTAACACTCTTACACTGTGTTATAATGTTTAATTAACACTTTTTAAGAGTATCTTTTAACTCATATATATGCCGTGCAAAAATTTAAAATAATTACATTGGGTAGTTATTAAATTAAATCTGCATTCTAAGGTATTAATCGCTTTGTTTACTGTAAAAAATAAAACTATCTTGAATTTTAATTTAGGATCTTTCACCAGATCATCTCGTGCTTCGCAATCAAAAAATTAATATGTTACGTGGCTGCGAACTCAGTGTTAGCCAGAATACTATCTCGTCGGTCAGTTCTCTTGCATAACAGAACATTTCATTTAAAATCACATCCAATCGAAGCTCCTTAAAAAAAAAAAAATCATTACAGTTTCTTAAGAGTTCTAGAGCAGGTGGTAAATCGTTGTCTTTTGACTGCAGTAGCTTTCTTAATGGATTCACGGAATTGAAGATTTTATACCAAATAATAATAGAACATAGGAACATGAACTGTTTGAGAGAGCTAAATAATCCTGAAGCCAAATCACTGAAACAAAAACTTAAAATTCTTTCATCAATTTTAACGGTAGCCTCATTGGAATTAGATTTGTCAATAACTTTATACCTTACCAAGAATGCGATTTGTTCGATTTTTTTGGCATCAGGAATGCAATCTAGAAATGTAGGATAGTATTTGGCTTGTTGAATTTCATTAACAAAGTGTAATTTGAATCCAATTGGAAACCTTGTGAAAAATCTATGCAAAATGAGTAAATATTTGTCTGCACATCACATTTAAACAACTGAAGCGAATGAAATTAATTTTATAACAACACCAAAAGTGGCAACTTAATTTGAACTGCAGGTGCTAAAATATTTCTAATTCGTTTAAAAGTTTTGAGATTTAAAACTGTTGTTTGAAAACTGTGTGTAAATGTATGTTCGCCCTTTGTTAAAAAAATGGCTCAATGGAATAGAATGAAATTTGGAATTATATTGAATGGTAAGTTAATTGAAACAATAGCTACCAAAATTGTTTTAAATAATTCATAGACTTTGAGATTTTGTAAAAATCGCTTAAAAAGTTTGTTCTGGCATCCATCAAAAACGGATTAAGAGAACAGAATGAAATTAAGTCATGTGATGGGTAACAAAGCATCATCGAAATTTTTAAAAGATTTGAATAAATTGAAAGGGTTACTAAAAGTTGCATTGTATTTTTTCTTTTATAGGGGGCGGGGAGGGAGGGGGCTGCGTCACTTTAAGGCGTCTGGAGGTAGTACAATAAGTGGCTGTTCGACTTAAACAAATTACGTCGATTTCTTTTTTTAAATTATCATTATTATTTTTTTAATTTTGAGAAAATTGTGCAAAAATTTTCAGGCATAATATTAAAATTTCATTCAACTATTAAAAACTAATTGTACAAAATTCAGTTACTGACGAGGAGTTAAATAACATTGTTTGAATTCATCCTAATTAAATATATATATATTTATTATTTTGAGAAAATTTTGTGTGACCACTTCGTTAAAACAACTAGTGCACTAGTGGTCAGACAAAAGGGAATGAAATGAAATTTTTTTTTAAAGTAGGCGGTTAGTAAATTAAAATTATAGGTTTTTAATTTGCTACAAATTTTAATTATTTTTGAGGTATGACGTGAACTTTGATAAAGTTCTCCGCGCATCAAGTAAAATTATCAAAATATCATTCAATCAGATGTTGAGGTGCTAAATATAGGAGACATTTTTATGCGCACTTCTTGCATTTTGCTTGCCTATATCACTGTTCTGTTCTTTACAATACGAGGTAATGTACAACTTTTTGACTTAATATGTATTTTAATAAAAAAAATTGAATCGACTCGTCAGGAATGGCGAAATGTTGAACAAGAAGTTAATGATGAATTATTCCTGATTGAAGCTGAATGTAATGTGAATGATATTGAATCGAAGGCTATTAATGCGCACGATTATAATTATTTTCATAATGAATTTGAAAATAGGATCGATGAAAATATTTTTGAAGATTCAAATATGTGTGATCCCACAAGCAGTTCTTGTAATAGCTCCATTTCAGAAATTACTGATGAAACAGATACTTCTGTTCCTTTATGGTAGTAACTTATCCATAGCATAAAAATAAACTGTGGATATGAGATAAATATCCACAGAATGTCTTTTTATGGGCATATTCTAGTTGTCTATAACATGTCCATATGGACAAGTTATGGATGTCCATAACATGTCCATATGGATGTCCATAACATGCCCATATAGATAAGTTCTGGATGTCTATAACATGTCCATATGGATGTCTATATTTTGTCCGGAGGATATCATTATGGACGCTGTATTGTGCCATATGGACAAGTTTGGGGCGTATTATGGACAAGATATAGACAAATTTGGGGATGTCAGTTATGTCCCGAACTTGTCCATGATATCATATGGACATGTTCTGGACAAGTTTGTGCTGTCTGGGTCCTTGTTCTTATGTCCCATATGATGAAAGTTCAGGGGTGGAGGTAAGCCGGGGTTCTTGCTTTGGTCAGAAAATTCAAAAGTAAGGAACTTAAAGGTGGACAAGCAAAGGCGGCAGTTTTAAGTTTTCCTGACTTTGAAATTCTTCTGTGTCCCCAAAGTGCAAAACAGTAATTGGGGACAGTTCTCAAATTCTGAACTTTTTTCAGTTTGTGTCCAAAATGTTAACAATCGGGGACAAAATTTTAATGAACAGTTATTTTTTCCCAATTTAACAAGAAATCAAGCATGTTTCCTCCATTTTTTGAACGTTAATAATGCTCTATTTGAATGAGGTGACCATACGTCCCCAATTTTCGAGGACAGTCATCAATTTCTGTGTTTTATTGCGATTTGCCCTTGAAAAGTGAAGAAGGAATTGAGAACAAATTTTAATTATTAAGTTGTCTTTTAAATAGGTTAGTGTTAATTATTTCTTTAATTATAAAATGTCCCCATTTTTCTTTCAGAATGCATTATAAAATGTTCCCAATTTTTGTTTCAGAGTTGGGGACATAACGCTGATTTGTCCCCAATTCTTTCTTCAAAAATCCGATTACCTTAAAGTAAGGTGACCAAATGTTAAGGTGACCAGATTTTTGTAGTCAGAATCGGGGGCATGTCCCCGATTTTTAAACAAAACTGGGGACATTTATAATTAATGCAATAATTAACAGTAATTTAATTGAAAAAGAATGCAATAATTAAAAATTGTCCCCAGTTCTATTTTTACATTCTGGGGACAATTTGAAAAACGTCCTGAAAATGGGGACGTTTGGTCACCTTACCAAACGTCCCCATTATCCGGGGACAGTCCCCAATTTCAGGACGTTTTTAAAATTGTCCCCAAAGTGTAAAACAGGAAATGGGGATAATTTTTAATTATTTGCATTTTTAAAATTAACCCCCATATGCAAGCTCTTTATAATGATCATTATTCCTAGTGATAATCATTATATTCCATCATGATCATTAAACGGTATGCAAGCTCACAGAACGGCAATCATTTTCTTTAACGTACCCGGAAAAACTGCTGAATTTATAATGACTGGTTCAGACCACTCATTATCCGAAGTGATCGTCAATATTGGATTGTTTACAGCAGTGTTGCCAGACGTAGTATTTTTAATACTACGGTAGTATTTTTTCACTTAAAATAAGGATGTAGTATTTATTGTGGTATTTTATAAAATGTAGTATATTTACGGTATTTTTTAAATGATGCATGAAAGAAATATTTTTCTTTTAAAAAGGGGAAAAGTTCGTTAGCGGGAGCAGCTATATTTAGCGACTTTTTTTTGGCGTCAATGCGTTTCTTAGCGTTTTTTTTTTTTTTCAACAAATTTACCATTATAAGACAGTTTCAGATTACGTCACTATTCTATCCTGGTGGAATAATATGGGGTTCGTATTGGTCATTCAAGTTCCTGGTGGAGAGACGTCAATCAAAAACGAGCTTTTATTGGTTGCGCTTCGTTCTACCGTTCACTTCAAAAACTAGCTTTTATTGGTTGAGTCTAGTGCCGGTCACTAGAGATGAGACGGGCTCAGCCCGGGCCCGAACCGGGCTCGGGCTCAGTAATTCACAATTGCGTTCGGGCTCGGGCTCGTAAAAAATTTCTATTTTATTGAACATTCCTTGAAACAGATTTTTAAAAAGTGATTCATATGGAAAATAAAAGGACTTATAAAAAAAATCTGGAGTGACTCCACTCGGCTTTCCGAACACTTACGATTAAGATCATTAGCAAGTATTTAAATAAATTTTAATCGATGAATCATTCAAACATATATACCAAATTGAAACTCAATCGAATGCACCGTTTAAACGCTTGCGCACTTTCAAGAATTTCTCCCCATATGCCATTATGCCATAATATAAAAGAAATCTTTGTCGTAGCCCTGTAGAAGAACTATAAGTCCTATACACACCAAAATCAATACCGGTCTTAAGATGGTGATTTATAACATATATACCCAATTTGAGCTCAATCGAATGTACCGTTTAGGAGCTATCATGTTCACTCACATACACACAAACACACATACATACATACATCTAGTAAAAATAGCATAAATGAATTCAGAAGATCTCAAAACGTGTAAATACACCAAAATCTCGAATTCGAATTTTTTCATAATTACAATACTTTCCTTACATGGTACATGTTCGGAAAGTAAAAATAACGGCACGGGTGCCTGGAAGGCGCGTGAAGCTCTTTGGGTATTTCAGAACGGCGGCTTATATTGCTTAGTTAGTCATGAGATCCGACATTATTTCATAAACATAGATATAAAGAATTAGAAAGTGCATTAAGAATTTGCAACTATATTTGTCTTTAATTTGCACAAATTAATTTGCAAAATTTATTGTATTCTATCAAAGAATTACTTATTTGGATTTTATTGAATTTTATTTATCTTTAGCTGAAATTTCGGGCTCGGGCTCCGACTTAAATAATATTGCTCGGGCTCGGATTAAAAGTCTTCGGGCTTCAAAAAATGAGCCCGAACTCATCTCTACCGGTCACGTGGTTGAAACTGCTCTATTCAAAATAAGAAATTAAATGAAAAATACACTTACCTTGAAACTTCAAATCACTAAAAAAGTATACAACATAAGCTTAAAAAAAAAAAAAATATATATATATCCCTTGACTGTGGGTACATACGTTTAAATTCAAAATACGTATTCTCTAAAATGTTAGTTAAAATGCGACAAAAACATCATTAAAAAGGACTTAAACCTTTAAAAAACTAAATCCAAAATTCTCAAATTCCTTCAAATTAAAAAAGAAAAATTTACACACCACTCCCCTTCTCATAAAATTTAAAAATTATCATCCCTTTCCCATTCTTTCATATCCTCAATTTCACTATCTGATGTTTGATTATTGTAATTAGGCATAATTTTTTTGTAAACATTCTAATTAGTCTGTACAACGTGCAACTAGTAAATAGTATTAAAAGTACAACGGTTGCTAATTTGGAGAAAGTAAAGTTGCAAGTATATTACATGCCGCCACTTCTTGAAAGTGATGCAACAAATACTTGAAATAATAAGAATAAATTGTAAGTACACATATTTTAGATATCTCCCTGCGCTTGTCCTTAAATTATGTTATTTACCCTTCGACAACGGAGATAAATCAAGATTTTTAACATATTTTTTTTTGTAGTATTTTAAATTTCTTTTTGTAGTATTGAGTAGTATTTTTTATACATGGCTGTAGTATTTTTCGATTTTAAAATATGGCAACACTGGTTTACAGTGAAGAAGAGGCTTAGTACTTTGGAGATCGTGGTATCGTGGATATTTGCAGACATATTTACATTTGTAAGGTAAAGTATTACGTCGTTTTATTTACTTATATTTTGCATCTTTACAATTTGTTTCAGCTTTTTATTTTATGTGTTGCATTATTAGTTCATAAAATATTGTAAATGATGGTGTTTTTTTAGCACTTGGCTGATTGTATGCGTTTTTTTTTTTTTTTTTAAATACACGTGAACAAAATTTGAATGAATGTTAAGATATTTGTGAAAGTGATAGTATTGTAATAAAATAAAATTTAATACGTTCTATCTTTTAAAATGTTTTATTTACCTATTCCAGCCACTAATTTTACCAAATTTGTGTTGGTTAGACTATTATGGTACACATTACATTAAAAAAAAAATGATATATCTACTTTAAGGGCCGAACTTCTTCACTTCGACCTCCATTGATCGATGCTAGATTATTTAAATGTATAATTAATGTAAATTCTGTGCCATGATGTATGCATTTGAGAGTTCCAAATATTTAATTTGTATTGAATATGACTATACATTGCTTATTATAACTGCAACTTTTCCTATAATGTGTTTATTTTTTGCTTATTTAGAAAAACTGTATTGTTTTTTCACCTTATGATTTCTTCAATCATAAGGTGATTTTCTGTCATCCTACCTCATAAATAAAATTGTAAACAGTCCAACAGTGTTAGAAATTTTCTCCCACATTTAAAGAAAATTAATACAATTTTACTAATTAGTAGTACTATTATTTACTGATTAATAAAACCATAAATTTTCGAATTAAGCATGTTTGACATTATTAATCAGTAAAGCCAATGCAATCCATCTCTAATTTAGTTAGATTTATCTACATATTGCTTTTTTCTAAAAAAATGTTTGAATTGTTTTGTTTACATGCTCAATTATCAGTTTATAAAATCAGATTTTATTTTCTTAATGGACAGCAATTTAAAATTCCATGCATTACCCGACTAAGTATTGGCACTGGGGTAGACATTGCTAATGAAGGTCACTTTCATATTGATACAAGCATATGTATTAACATGTATATAGTTTTTGTGCATACTGATCATATGTGTAATCCCAGGCTGGGCAAGGTCAACTCAGCCTTTCATCCATTGAGTGGGTCAATAAAATAAGGACTTAGGCTTGCTTGGGGTCAAACACTGTGGGCTTCGTGTCAGGCTGACCACCGGGCCTAGGTATATGGCATCCGTATCACAGAGTCCATGGTCACGAAGGCGCCGTTGAGCAGTGCAGGTCTTGTCCCTGCAGAGGGGCTGTTGTGCCAATGTTTGACTTTGACTTTATCATATATGTCCGCATATGTATCCTGCATATTCATTTTTTACCATAGACAATAGTGATTTGGGTCCCAGGGTCCCTAACACCCCCCCCCCCCCCACTTAGTTACGCCACTGCTTGGGTGACATGTCGTGTGGCATAGTATTAAATTTGTGGCTTCTTTTGAATTCTGCATCCAGTGTGTTGCTACTATTTTGCACTGTGAATTTATAAATTGTATCCCCTTCTCTGTCTGAAATTATCAGATTAGTTAGCATAAGCTGTATGTCATGCAGATACAAGGTTTATTTATTCACCGTTTATTTCATATCCCCCCTGCCTTCCGAAAAATTTTCCTGGTTGCGCTCTTGAAGTGACAATTTGTTTACATTTTTAGTTTCCTTTAATATTGTAGTCTGTTTTTCTTTTTAGGAATATGATCGATACAGTTCATATTTTTTTATGCCTAATGAGTGCTCGTATAATTTTGCTGTACATTTGAAGCAGCAGCATTGTACTTGTACTTTTTCGGCTTGTAAAATAGGATGAAGTTATCTGCCCAGTTTTATAAGCTGCAAGAGTAACAGAAATCTCTGCAGGTAATGCTGAAGATAGGCGGCAATGTGAACCCTTTGTGTGAGTATCATGATTAATTAAAACAAATTTATTAATGTATTTTATGTATTTGTAATTAAAAAAATGAAAACATTCCAACAAGTTTTAATTTCTTAAATGTCTCTTAGAGAAATGCTAAAAACAGTGATCACTATTGTCCAATTGCAATGACACACAAGTATAGTCAACAATCGGTGTTCATCCTCAGGGCCTGATTAACACTTTCTGATACTATAGGCCTGCTGTTATTTTGCCCCCCCCCCCCCACACCTATTCCTATCACATTCCACAAGTATAAATAATAAATATTGTAGTTTTGAGGCACGGGCCTTATGGGCCTATTCGGTAATCAGGTTCTGTTCATCCTAGGTGTTTTTCGAAGGGCGCTGTGCCCTCCCCGCCCTACTTGCACTTTGAAAAAAAAATTGGTGCCATTTAGCCACTCAAAAACAGTGCCCTGCCTGCAGCTCTTCTTGCCCCAATTTCATTCATAGCGCCATCCTCTCCTCTCTGTTTACATTTATTGCGTTGTGGCATCCCTTTCCTTTTTGTTGATAGTCAGCACCTTACAGATTCTTATATTCGTATAGTGCCTCTTTATATTCTGACATGCCCTTGAAAGCTTAAATTGCCCTTTTTTAAGGACTATCATCCTGTCCCTTTTTCATCCTAGGATGATCTCTGCGACAATAAAATGTAAACCTGGCATGAAGACCTATTCATTTTGTCAAACAGAGCAAACCACTGATGTAAGGTCTGTGGAGCAAACTACCTCATCCCTCCTCTCTATAGAACCAACCTACTATTCATTAAAACAGATATACAATTCTGTTCATAGCCAGATTGAAACACACTTGTATTTTTGTTGAAGTAATGGAACAGCTTAATATTGCCCACCCGCCATTTTTGGTGCCATTTGTTTTTCGCCAAACTGGTGCCAGTGCCAAGTACCGTGTTTTGTTAAAGGTTTACCTTTCAAACTCTTGAGTTCCAGAATAGGGGCTATCTTTTTTCTAGACACAAAAACATATCGCACTTTTATCCACAGTTACTATGATATTATTATCCAAGAGCATGTAAAAGTATATGGATGTCATTTATCATAGCTTCCTTTTTTTTTTTTTTTTTTACATTTTGCCAATTTTAAATTATCACTTTTTTTCCCCCTACAGGAACCTTTTTATAAACTTGCCTAAACCCAACTTGCCTAATAACTTGAAAGGTTGATAGAATCACTTTCTAAAATAACAACATATTTAAACATAATTCCATATGAACTCATACATAAAATATCTATTTGTAACTCTTGGCTTTCCCAAGCTCTTTCACTAATTTGAAAAATCAACACTTATACTCTTTATGTTCCTTTAAAATGCACTTACTTTAACCTTCACAACACTAACTCGTTTTCAATAAACCATAGTACATGTTTGACATGGCTGATCCGCACTTCAGATGCTACTCCCTTCAATTTTGAAAACATAAATGATTTAATTCCCGAAAAAATAGCACTGTAATCAACGCTCTCTCATTAGCCAATTATAACTCTCTTAGTTGGACCTGGAGGCATAAACGTGAACTCATAATACAATTTGGGTTGCTACATTTGACAATTTATCACCAGGCTTGGCAACGTCTTTTGGCGAGAAATTTGGGTGGGTGATACTAAAGGCTCGCCGAAGTGATGAAAAATAAATGAAAATCTCTTGAGTTTGAACTCATTGCTCATAGGCTCGGGTTTAATGGAAAAGCAGTTCTTGGAAGGGAGTAAATCCGATCCCCCCATCTGGCTACATCCTAATGGACCCCACTGAAAAAAAATTCTGACTGCATTGCTGAAACTAAAAACTTACACATTTTTCTGAGATGCTATAATTCAGGGGCAACAGTTTGGTTGTGAGTGTGAAAAATATTGGTGTGTTAAATACGTTATTTTTTACTTTCGGCAAAAAATTTGCAGTCTGTATTATCCAGGAGAAATAAATTTTGATTGAATTAAAAACATATTGTTCATTATTACTTGCAAAGAATGCATTTAAGATTTTTGTCCAGTATGGCAAAATGCTTAGAATGGGTCCTGATAATATTCACTCTTGCTTATCGACAGTAAAATATTTCGATATATATATATATATATATATATATATTTGTACTTATGCTCACTTTTACAAAATCTGATATTCTTGATAATATTTCACTTACTGAAGACCGTTGTATTAAAATGAATTTTTGTCTAAAATTTAAAATGGTTGTATAAAAACAAATATAATTTATACTGTACATTTCAAACAAAATACAGTCAACTCTCTTTATAACGAAACACAATATAACAAAGAAGGATTTCTTATTTAGTTGGTCTAATGTTAAAATATAGGAGATTTAAAACCTTATAGCGAAATCATTATAACGAATTTTACTTTATAGTGAAATAAAATTAGTTTGAAATTGAGTTTAGTCGACTTTTTAATTTGGCAAAAAATAAAATGGTTGATGTGCAATTTTGGGGGGAGATGATTATAACGCTTGCTGCAATTTATCGTAATTTTATCGTCTGCTCCTTGGATTATGAATACACCTCAGAATAAGTTTTTGAAATTTTCATTCCGTTGGAATTGTGCATTTTTCTGCGCAGCTTTTCTCCATCTATTTTTAATGTAATACATCCAGAAAAAGAATGTTAGAAATATCAATTTTAATTTTGTTTAATCACCTCATGAATAATGACATACTTACCTATTTTGGTTTTTATTTCATTAAGTTGGAAAGACCCACAGATTATAATACGCTTTTAATATATAGCACTTTAGTGCGTATTTAAAATCTGAAAGTGTTTCAGATTTTTTTTTTTTTTTCTTTCCGTTTTTTGATAAAGGCCAATATATCCAGAAGCTCTTCAGAATTAGTATACGATGAAAATAATTTGTTCCTGTTTGTAGGTTTTTATCATTTAACCATTTTATTTGTGTAACCAGGGGCAGCCCAACATAGTAAGCATCGCATCTGGGCGCTGGCTTCGAAGGGGCGTCATTTACAACTCAAAAACTAAGTAGAACGTAAAAGGGGGACATCATTTTTATATTAGCAGGGGGCGACACTTACCATAGGGCTGCTCCTATTTGTAACCATCTTAATTTTAAATTCCATTCAGAATCAGAGATTTCAGGGCCAAGGAAGACGGTGAGGAACATGAAATCGTTGATTCGTCATCAGAGTTCTCTTCGAACAAGATTTATTACGATGACGAACCAACTGGTTGCCGGAGGCGGCTAGTAACTTGTATAAAACTAAAAGATATTGCTTACCTTTTGCGATTACCTCGAACATTGTACACTTTGGCAAGTTATCTCCACTTAGTGAGGTAGCACACTTCACTGGCAATTAGAGATTTGTTTTTAGAGTATCCAACAGATTTATTTGAGAAGGCAGAGATATGAATATTTCTGTCATTCCCAAAAAATCAGTTAGCATATTACTCTTAAAACTATACGGCTGAAATCCATAAAAGCACAGACTCAATCCTGTAATTTAGTAATTATTTTCATTCGAAGTATTTAAAAATTTATTTTTGATAAAGCAACATGAACAGGAGCAAATAAATAGATAAACTATATATTATAATATATTTGTATCTAACCAGTCATGAGATGTGGAAAAAAAAAGCGTTCAAACACATACACACGCAAAAAAAAAAAAAAAAAAAAAAATGCACTAGTACACTAGGGATTTATTTTATTTTTTTTAATCTGAAAAATACATATATGTTAAAACATGTAATTCAATGAACTATTCAGCATTCTTGTATACAGGGCGATTCATAATTAGAGGGACGAGGTAGGTTATAACAAGACGGTCCAGAATCACACAGCGATGAGAGGTCGGAAACATCGTCTTCTTGAACCTATTAATATCCCTTTGGAAGATATGTTGAAGTAACAGTGAAATTTCCGGCCAGGTTTTTTCAAAAACTATTGCAGCTTTCACAAATTGCACTTGATAAAAAATTTTAATTCAGATTTTTTAAATTATTACATTGATGAAATTGTCAGTGGAGAGCCAATTCTTTATAAAACTTGGCTAAGAAATTAGATTCCCCACAATTCAACACTTCTTCTAACGTGATTATTAACAGATACATGAAGAAGACATTTCTGATGCCGCATTGCTATGTGATTCTGAGCTATCTTGGTGTACATTCTACCCTTCCTAAATGTTTGTCCCTCTAATTTTGAATCACCCTGTATACCACCTGTGAAAAAATAGTGCCATAACACAAATGTTGTTCCTACGTTACTACTATCAATGAATTAAAAAAAAAAAAAAAAAAAAATGTAAATTATCTTAAGTTAGGAGACTTAAATTTCCAAATTATGTGGCTCTTGGTGTGTGCAATAGGATACAAATTTCTAAAGAAGTTAAGACCTATTGAACTGTTTTTGTGAGCAGTTAAATTTTTTACAAAACCAGCTTCTTGGAGTTTGCCTAATATTGTTGCAAGGATATTGAGAAAGATATTCTTGCAAGTTATGCTAACTAAACAAGAAAAGTTATATCTTAAATGATAAAATTAACAAATTAGCACATCTAGAAGACACGAAAAACTTAAATAATAAAGTTTTTAAAAAAATGCTTGAATATTATTATATAGATAGAAATAAATAATCAGGTAGTTTAATAAATTATCTAACATTTTGTGTAGTATGTTAATTAAACAAGATAATTTATAATATTTTAAATAACTTTAATAAATGTAGCACACAAAGTAAAACATGCTAACTTAAAATAAATCGTAAAGTTAGGTCAATAGTAAGATATACACAAAATATAAACACTTTATATCAACTGATGAAAATTATCCATTTATCAACTGATGAAAATTGAGTACTTTTACATGTACTAATTAAGTACAACATGTTATAGTAGTATATTTTTAAACACTAACATAGTAAATGTGGGATATCTTAATTAAAAGCACATTACAAGAAATCGTGTGGTTTAAAAAAAAAAAGAAAAGAAAATACTATTGTGTGTGTGTGTGCAATGCACTCTGCATAACTGTGTATTATTCAGGAGTGTTAGAAAGAATATGAGCTGCAGTTCATGCATTTCAAAAGAGTATAATTAACATAAAGACGAAAAGAAACTATAAAACTTTAATCATACTCACCATAAAACTTTAACATTCCAACTCTAAGGAAAGCAAATACAAATCGCAAATTTAATTTGTATACCTTTGTACATAAAAATTATCTTTACAAAACTGACTATTGAATTTATATCGTTATTGAAATGGGAACAGCTTTAGTATGGTCCCTTTTTGGCGATTTTTTGATTTGGCGACAAAATCTTGTCGCCAACCCAAGTTTGCCTTCCCGATGCCAATTGTAAACAATATGGCGGATCGGATGGCGCTGGTTCCGAGATAATTGATCGTCGCCGTTAATTTTGCTATGATTTATTTTAATGGCTTTTAAATATTTTTATGAAAAAAAATTAAACAGATAACAAGCTTACATGTACATATAGATTCGGTTTAATAAAATTTAATAACTTTTCTTTTTGTGTGAGGGGGGCTGTGCCCCCCCTTTCTCTTTTTAGTTGATTAAATTAAACAATGCAAACAAATAATATTCTAAAGGCAATACCTCACAAAATAACAAAAAAAAATTAAAATACATCTTAGCATTCTGACAAAAGACTACGTAAGCAAAATAAAGAACTAATTCAAATCATAACGAACAATGCTTATCTAGTACCTTAATTAAAATCGCTAAATTGTTTCAATATTGAAATAATAAAATCAAAATATCAAATATTATATTAATAACGGAATTATTTGTTGCTCCTACCATTAACAAATAAACAAAGGTAATAATAACAAATAAAAACAAACAATGCTTATCACATACCTTGATTAAAATCTCTAAATTATTCCAATGAGTATGGAAATAATAAAATCAAATTATTTCACTGTATAAAATATTAATAACGTAATTATTTGTTGCTTCTACCCTTAACAAAGAAACAATGGAGAACGCAAATATTAATCTGAAACGTACTATCAAAAGAATGCTTATTCATACAAAACTGTATGTAAACAGTCAGTATGAACCTGAACAGCCGTTTTAAATTTCAAAAATAATTAAATAATAATAAAATTTAATGTAAAATAAAGCCATTAAAATAAAACCATAAAGCACATGGCAGATCAACCATTTGAACGAACCTCCCGCGCTAAGAAATACACAGGGCTCAAAAAGTTCATGAAAGGAGCAAATGATCACGATTTGCCGGACGAACACGAGCGCATCCGTGACGTCACGGAAGAATCCACTTTTAGCCCGAGGTTAGGGTTACCGCTCCGGAACATCCGACGGCGGGGTTACCATATTGGCATCCTTTATCGCGCCAAAAAAAGTCGCCAAAAATAAAGCGCGCCAAAGGGACCATACTAAAGCTGTACCTTGAAATGTTTTAAAAGACTTTTGCAAGTTCTTTTATTTCTATTCGATCTATTATATTGCATAGCAAGGCTTAAAAATCCACTTTCAGCCATCATGAGCTCACCGTTAAAATCAAAGCAAACTCGCTAGCTGCTAGCAGACAGGGTACAGCAGGGCAAATTCTGCATTACGTCATATTAATAAACCCCACTGCTAGAAGACCTCTGATTGGTCTACATTCGATATAATCGATATCGCCTCTAAAAGTTGTTTTGGAGAAAATGATCGGGGTATGTTCTGACGTCAGAGATAATGATCATCATTTTCTTTGAGTTTGCATACGAGATAGTGATACGATCATTATTTTTTAGAAAATGATTGTATCATTATCACTTCATTAGTTGAGTTGCCTGCATATGGGGGTAAATTAGTGTTAATTTTCCCATTAATTATAAATGTCCCCAGTTTTGTTTAAAAATCGGGGACAGCCCCCGATTCTATGTTAAAAAGATTTGGTCACCTTACCTTAAGGTGACCATGTTTTCTTATGTAGAACTGAGGACATGTCACCATTTTGAAAGAAAATTGGGGACATTTTATAATTAAGGAAATAGTTAATATTAATCTAATTAAAAAACAATAATTAAAAATTGTTCTCAATGGAGGATATCGACTCCTTGGGTTCTAGGCTATAAAAATCACGTGACGGTGGAAAACAAACAACCTTTCCTCCATACGCCGGCGAAGTGATGACGTCAGAGCAATGGCGGCGGCACAAACAAACCTCCATCCATGTTAATTTCCCATAGGATTGAGAAATTTTAATTGTATATTTTTATTTTGTCTCATTTAAGGTTTTTGATACTCATATTCGGTAACGGGACGGTAATTATTCTTTGATTCATTAGCTAGAATTGTGAATTGTTTCTTGTAGGATTTGTAAATGACTAAAAAAACTTGAATTTGCTTAAGCCTACCGTGCTTCAGATGTAAATAAACAAACGACATGGCGGCTGTTATGGCTGACTAACACACGCGGCTTCATTCAAAATATTGCTTATTTTCTTTTCTCTCTTTTCATAAAGTCAATTTTTGGTGTTTGCTGGCTACAGCGTATGTCACATAAGATTATTAATTTTTTTTTAATCGGGGTGTTACTTTACATTTGGGAGTAATTTATCGGACATTTTTTCTGTTTACTTTTTATGGTTAGTTTATAGTTTTTAAATTTCCTGGTGTGTTTATTTCTTTCGGTGTGTTTATTCATAAGGTCTTATTTGCTATTGTTGATTAAATCGTTTGTGTTTTAAAAGTTAACGTTATTTTCAACTGCTATTCTGAGAGCCGTATTTTTGTAATTATATTTGCATTATCTTATCCAGAAAAGGTTGCAACTTGAACCCGCCCCCCCCGTAACAAATCAAGTTTATAATATGAAAATTTGACTTATTTTGTAAATTGAAATGCATTAATGAAAGAATTGACCAAAAAATATTTTTCTTCCCCACTTTACAGGCATTTTTCTTTTCCTTCCCTGCATATGCTACTATTTATTAAAGCTAAGTGTTGAAAATTTGGTGGTTTTTGTTATTAACATGTGTAAATGTAATACTTGCTTCATAGCTTTTTTTTAATAATTTTTGTGATACAAACCTGATAGTAAAATTTCCCTATTTATTTTTGCATCATGTTTTATTAAAATACAGCCTACTGTGCTTGGACATTGACATAAATGGGTAGGGGCTAATGTGGGCTAAGTCTATCCTAATACAATTGTAACCGACACTAGAGAAACAGAATTTTCAATTGCAAAAATATAAGATAGATTAAAGTAATATTAATGTGCTTAGGTAATTTGTTTCTTCAAGTGTTCTCTTGTACAAAAGTAGATAGAAGTGTTACAAATCTGCTGTAATTTTTACGTGTGTAATAACTTTTCTCTTTCATTAAGTACGATTTTCTTTTCACATTGTTTCCACGGTTATGTTCAGGGCTCGAAAAAATTTATGTTCAAACAACAAATGTTTTTTTGATTTTACCACAAAATTCAACTTTTCTTGCATTTCCCTGACTTTTTTCCAAAATCCCTGACCAAAACTCATTTCCATGACTTTCCAGGTCTGTAGAAACCCTGCTTAAAATTATATTAATGGAAAAAAGATAGTCGTCAAGGTTTTTTTTTCCCGTCTGAGAGACTGGGTTTTTTCGAACCCGGTATATACCCATGGAAACACGAAAAGAAAACAGTACTTATGAAAGAGAAATGTTAATACATATGTAAAAATTACAGCAGGTAACACTTCTATCTACTTTTGTACAAGAGTACACTTGATGAAAATGTGATTCTGGACCGTCTTGTTATAAACTACCTCGTACCTCTAATTATGAATCACCCTGTGTACAAGAATGCTGAATAGTTCATTGAATTACATGTTTTAACATATATTTATTACATGTAACACATGTATGTGCAATTCCCAATTTTAAGAATTTACTGGATATGTTTTAACAATGGATCTCAAGATTTTATATTTTTTGTAAACACCTTCTATAATTTAAAAAATGTTGATAAGCACCTTATGTAGTCGACTACTAGTATATTATTTTTTTAATCAGATTTCCAAGATTCTTTTTATGAACTCCTTCTCAGATTAAAAAAATAAAATAAATCCCTAGTGTACTAGTGCATTTTTTTTTTTTTTTTTTTTTTTTTTTGCGTGTGTGTGAACTTTTTTTCCCCCCCACATCTCATGACTGGTTAGATACAAATATAGTTTATCTATTTATTTGCTCTTGTTCACGTTGCTTTATCAAAAATAAATTTTTAAATATTTCGAATGAAAATAATTACAGGATTGAATCTGTGCTTTTATGGATTTCAGCCGTATAGTTTTAAGAGTAATATGCTAACTGATTTTTTGGGAATGACAGAAATATTCATATCTCTGCCTTCTCAAATAAATCTGTTGGATACTCTAAAAACAAATCTCTAATTGCCAGTGAAGTGTGCTACCTCACCAAGTGGAGATAACTTGCCAAAGTGTACAATGTTCGAGTTAATTACAAAGGGTAAGCAATATCTTTTAGTTTTATACAAGTTACTAGCCCCCTCCGGCGACCAGTTAGATCGCCATCTTAATACATCTTGTTCGAAGAGAATACTGTTCCTCACCGGCTTCCTTGGTGCTGAAATCTCTGATTCTGAATGGAATTTAAATTAAGATGGTTACAAATAGGATCAAATCCTATTTTTCTTTTGAGTATAAAACATTTCATTCTTGTTCTGATTTCACATGCACACTATATTTTAATTAAAAAACAACCTTACAAATACACACTTCAATATAAGTACAAATTTACTGTCTGTTTTACTATGTAAGTTTCCTTAATACACATATATTATTGTATTAAAATGGACACTGATAATGCATTTTAAAGGAACATAAAGAGTAGAAGTTTTGATTTTTCAAATTAGTGAAAGAGCTTGGAAAAGCCAAGAGTTACAAATAGATATTTTATGTATGAGTTCACATGGAATTATGTTTAAATATGTTGTTATTGGCAACGGTGTTGTGTTTAGAAACAAGATGCCCACCATTTTGTAATCTGGACTTGCACCAAAAAGTTAAAAGGTAAGCTTTTTTGATTTAGGCATTTTAAGTTTGAGTTTTCAAGTTTTGGGGAAAGTGCGGAGTTGCAAATAGATATGTCATGTATGAGTATACGAGGAATTATGTTTAAATGTTACTGTCAACGATTTTGTGATTAGAAACAAGATGGCTGCCATTTTCAAGCCCGGAGTTGCGAATTTAAGTGGTAAAGTTTTTTGAATACACCTTTTACGATAGGAAAATTTATTTGTGCAATGACTATGGAGATAATAAGCGATATCAATTGGGAGAATTTTAATTATAAGGCTTAGGGAGTTTTATGCTGACTTTTCTGAAGTTTTCTGTTCTGCTTATATTTTAGTTTGTATTGTTATTATAAAAAGGTTTCTGTAGGGGAAAAAAAGTGATAATTTTAAAATTGGCAAAATGTAAAAAAAAAAAGAAGCTATGGTAAATAACATGCATTTACTTTTACATGCTCTTGGATAATAATATCGTAGTAACTGTGGATAAAAGTGCGATATGTTTTTATGTCTAGAAAAAAGATAGCCACTATTCTGGAACTCGAGAGTTTCATCAAGAGTTTGAAAGGTAAACCTTTTACAAAACACGGTACTTGGCACCAGTTTGGCAAAAAACAAATGGTGCCAAAAAATGCCGGGTGGGCAATACTAAAGCTGTTCCATTACTTCAACGAAAATAAAAGTGTGTATCAATTTGGCTATGAACAGAATTGTATATCTGTTTTAATGAATAGTAGGTTGGTTCTATAAAAAGGAGGGATGAGGTGGTTTGCTCTGTTTGACAAAATGAATAGGTCTTCATGCCAGGTTTACATTTTTTTGTCGCAGAGATCATTCTAGGATGAAAAAGGGGCAAGGTGCTAGTCCTTAAAAAAGGGCAATTTAAGCTTTCAAGGGCATGTCAGAATATAAAGAGGCACTATATGAATATAAGAATCTGTAAGGTGCTGACTAATGTCAACAAAAAGGAAAGGGATGCTGCAATGCAATAAATGTATACAGAGAGGAGAGGATGGCACTATGAATGAAATTGGGGCAAGAAGAGCAGCAGGTAGGGTGCTGTTTTTGAGTGGCTAAACAGTGACGATTTTTTTTTCAAAGTGCAAGTAGGGCAGGGTTTTTGCTTTAAAGGGCGGGCAGTCCGCAGTGCCCTTTGAAAAACACCTAGGATGAACAGAACCTGATTACCGAATAGGCCCATGAGGCCCGGGCATATAGTAAAAAAAGTCATGGGGCTTCAAAACTACAATATTTATTATTTATACTTGTGGAATAGGATAGGAATAGGTGGGAGGGGGGGGGGGAGACGCAAAATAACAGCAGGCCTATAGTATCAGAAAGTGTTAATCAGGCCCTGAGGATGAACACTGATTGTCGACTATGCATGTATGTCATTAAACATACATGCATAGTCGACAATCAGTAATTGGACAATAGTGATCATTGTTTTTGGAATTTCTCTAAGGGACTTTTAAGAAATTAAAACTTGTTGGAATGTTTTCATTTTTTTAATTACAAATACATAAAATACATTAATAAATTTGTTTTAATTAATCATGATACTCACACAAAGGGATCACATTGCCGTCTGTCTTCACCACTTATCTGCAGATTTCTTTTACTCTTGCAGCATGTAAAACTGGGCAGATAACTTCATCCTATTTTACAAGCCGAAAAAGTACAAGTACAATGCTGCTGCTTCAAATGTACAGCAAAATTGTACAAGCACTCATTAGGCATAAGAAAATAATCGATCACATTCCTAAAAAAAACAGACTACAAAAGTAAAGGAAACTAAAAATGTAAACAAACTGTCACTTCAAGAGCACAACCAGGAAAAATTTTCGGAGGGCAGGGGGGATATGAAATAAATGGTGAATAAATAAACCTTGTATCTGCATGACATACAGCTTATGCTAACTAATCTGATAATTTCGGACAGAGAAGGGAATACAATTTATAAATTCACAGTGCAAAATAATAGCAACACACTGCATGCAGAACTCAAAAGAAGTCACATAGGACATGTCACCCAAGCAGTGGCATAACTATGTGTGTGTGTGGGGGGGGGGGGGGGGTTAGGGGTCCCTGGAACCTTACAAATGTAAAAATGTTTGCAAATGTCCATGATCTCCAAAGTACACAGCCTCTTCTTCACTGTAAACAATCAAATATTGATGATTACTACGGATAATGAGTGGTCTGAACCAGTCGGTATAAATTCAGCAGTTTTTCCAGGTACGTTAAAGAAAATTATTGTCGTTCTGTGAGCTTGCATACCGTTTAATGATCATGATGGAATATAATGATAATCATTAGGAATAGTGATCATTATAAAGAGCTTGCATATGGGGGTTAGCCCACATTAGCCCTTACCCATTTATGTCAATGTCCAAGCACAGTAGTCGGTATTTTAATAAAACAAGATGCAAAAATAAATAGGGAAATTTTACTATCAGGTTTGTATCACAATAATTATTAAAAAAAAGCTATGAAGCAAGTATTACATTTACACATGTTAATAACAAAAACCACCAAATTTTCAACACTTAGCTTTAATAAATAGTAGCATATGCAGGGAAGGAAAAGAAAAATGCCTGTAAAGTGGGGAAGAAAAATATTTTTTGGTCAATTCTTTCATTAATGCATTTCAATTTACAAAATAAGTCAAATTTTCATATTATAAACTTGATTTGTTACGGGGGGGCGGGTTCAAGTTGCAACCTTTTCTGGATAAGATAATGCAAATATAATTACAAAAATACGGCTCTCAGAATAGCAGTTGAAAATAACGCTAACTTTTAAAACACAAACGATTTAATCAACAATAGCAAATAAGACCTTATGAATAAACACACCAGCAAATTTAAAAACTATAAACTAACCATAAAAAGTAAACAGAAAAAATGTCCGATAAATTACTCCCAAATGTAAAGTAACACCCCGATTAAAAAAAAAATTAATAATCTTATGTGACATACGCTGTAGCCAGCAAACACCAAAAATTGACTTTATGAAAAGAGAAAAGAAAATAAGCAATATTTTGAATGAAGCCGCGTGTGTTAGTCAGCCATAACAGCCGCCATGTCGTTTGTTTATTTACATCTGAAGCACGGTAGGCTTAAGCAAATTCAAGTTTTTTTAGTCATTTACAAATCCTACAAGAAACAATTCACAATTCTAGCTAATGAATCAAAGAATAATTACCGTCCCGTTACCGAATATGAGTATCAAAAACCTTAAATCGGACAAAATAAAAAGACACAATTAAAATTTCTTAATCCTATGGGAAATTAACATGGATGGAGGTTTGTTTGTGCCGCCGCCATTGCTCTGACGTCACACTTCGCCGGCGTATAGGTTTATGTGCTGGACTCTTGGTAATGAGTGCAAAATTACAAAAATAATAATTGTGCCTCTGTATTGTGCTGCCTATTGATATTTCAATAACTCTCAGTAACCTGTGCATGACAACTAAAAGATATCTTTTCCCAGATTCCCATTAAAAAAACGCTAACACATTAAAACTTATACTGAGACGAGGCTATTTTAGTCATGTGTCGATGGAAAATATACACTTCAGCCAATCAGATTACAAGATTACTTATCAACACAGCCGAAAGGTCACGTGTTGGAGGCAATGCTCGTCCTTCATAGGAGGCAATGCTCGTCCACCTATTAGATACCTCCATATAAAAGTGATCTGTACTTCTGCCCTAGTATAGCTAATGCCTATAAACAACTACTGTTTGCCATTAGAAAAATGCAAAACCATTAAAGATAGGTTTCTATCCCGTTAAAGAATCCATAGATGTAAATATAAAAATAGATCACTCCCTTTGCCTTCACTGTGATAAAAATCATTGGGAGACAGAGTAGAGCTATGAGCTGTCATTCCTGCTGAATCATTCTGTTCATTCTCGCCAGTCAGTCATTAATCATTTTCTCCAGGGTTTAACCCTTTAATGCGTCAGTGTTCCCGCTCTGGGATCACCAAACTTTGACGTTTTGACTGTTGCCAGTCACGAAGAATAGATTTGATTTCTATAAAAATAGTTGCGGGTGACATGGCTCCACGAGAATCCTTTACTTTTTAGCACGTCATTTCCGGTAAAAAAATTTGTCATGATTATTTTTAACAGCACTGACATCTGCTGAAAAATGGAAGAATGCGAGAACATTCTGGATAGATTGCCCAATGCTGAAAAAAGGGCAGCCGTTGCCATCGCTCGACTTAACTACCAGCAACATGGCGGACGATCGAAACAGTCATCGCGCGCCACAGATCTAGAGACCCTTTTTTTGACGAGAGCTGGCTGTGCGCGCACAGCAAGCTGCCCTTTTTTCAGCATTGGGAAAGGGTTGCGCCTCAAAGGGTTAAGGGACAGTGCTGAACTAGTCATGGACATGTTCCTAGCAAAATATCTCCGGGACATTTAGTCCAAAAAATCTTGTTACAGTATTTCGACTGCGACATCCAAGAATAGTATCAAATTTGTTGGGTGATTATAATTTATTCAATTTAACCCTCCGAGCGGCCTGGAGTTTGCCTAGTGATAACTTCAAAAAAGTTCCAGTGTATGGGATCTGTATCTCTCGAAAATGCACAAGAAAAACCTGCTTCCCCCCATTTCCGCATGGAAGGCGTGGGGAACAAAGTAATTAACAAACTGCCGACGTGACAGCCTACCTACCGCCTGATAAATTACTTTGTATTGTAGGAGCACATGTCCGGTGAATCTGACCAACTGGTCTCCCTCACCTCTTTCCCCCCTAAATACTCGGGAATCTACGCAACGTTGTAGGAAACCAAAGTTCTTTTCTCGGTGGCTTACATGTACACTCACCCAGAGCCAGATTTTTTTCTGATGAAGATTGGAAAAAGAGATATTTTGTTTTTTGCCCTCTCATAATGAGCAGGTAGTGAGAGTGACGCTTGTGCTCTAAAAATAGTAAAATTAGAGATTACCTTTTTACTATACTTCTTTATCTGAAAAATCTCTTTATAAAGTTTTAATAGAAATGAACGAAAAATAATAAATCTAATAGGCCCCTTTCAAGATGAGGACCTGGACACAGCCCCGATTTGCTCATGCGATAAGACCCCGTGTACATATTTTCAATAAAGTGTCCAATGTCAGATATATCCCATTCACCTGAACCTTATATAAGACGCGGTCCTTCATAAAATGTGCAAAGTGTTCCATATAATTATTATTATTTCTTATAATTTTTTCGAACTGTGCATTTTTTCATAAAAGTTTATACAGTTAGTTAGGAAAGAGAAATAGGAAATTTGGCTTTCACTCGATCATTTTTGAAGTTGTAATGCAAAAAGATATGACAGTTAAAAAAAAAGAGAGAGAGAGTATAATGTCTCGAGTGTAGGGTAATAAAGCTTTCATTTAAATTATCTCAAGCGTACGAGAAAAATAAAAATTAAAAATTCTTCGATGTTCCATTTAAAGGACTTTTTTAGTAAATTTGTTAAATGAAATATCTATATTAATCTTTGTTAGATAATAAACGTTTTCAAAGACCTTTATTTATGTTCTGCATATGCGAAAAAATTCCAAGAAAAATTAAGAGCACGAATCTGAGAAAGTAACACACCTATAAATAAATTATAGGATTCATGCCATCTGAGATTTTTACCAAAAAATTCCCAGTTGTTATTAATCTTATTAATGTAGCAAATCCAGAATATTTTGTCTCAAAGTGAAGTTGTTCATCTTTTATGGCCCACTAAAAAAGCAGACCCGTAGCCAGATTTTCTATTCAGGGGGGCACCCTCTTTTTTTCAGGGGGGGGGCACCCTAACGTAAGTGGGGTGGCATCCTATATTTTTTTTAATGATAACATTTTTATCTATATTTCTCTTCATTAAATAATAGCATAAGTTTATAATTAAATAAATTCTGAAAAGTCCAAACGGCTTCCAAGCAGTAAAAGTTCCTTGGCTTAAACAGAATGGATTTAAAGTTGTCATCTTTGGAT
>JAWZYV010015405.1:0-58846 GCA_038373885.1 Cheiracanthium punctorium | reverse complement strand
AAGAAAAAGAGAGTCTTTGGGATGTGCACGATAATACGCCTAGTCAAGCAGAGACCACAGAATCTGAAGACATAAGACAGTGTCTGAAAGAAAAGATTCAGTCTTACCTGTCGGAAAACGTAGACAAACTGCTTTTCTTGGCGTACAATATAAGACTTTTTAATTATGAATATTAATAATATGAAAAACCAAAAAAGTAACCCTGTATTTAGGGTTACTTTTTTGGTTTTTCATTCAAAAGTTTTTTTTTTAATATTTGATTTATGATTGTTTTTAATTTAAATGTTTACTGTAGTTTAGTAGTGAGTTACTTAATTTTAAATGTAAGTACGACTGTCCTACTAACTGTGATCTAGGTATCTTTGTTAATTCTAAATGTGTGATTTGTTAATCTTTGTTAAGACTGAAACTAAGAGTGTAATAATAATTATTATTTTTATAAAAGAGATACCTAAAAGAAGCCTAAAAGAGATTGATGATTCTTGTAACCAAAGTATTAATGAATAATTCAAAACGAATGCTTAGTATTTAAAATATTAATAATATTTTTATTTATAATAAATATTATAAAAAATATTAATAATATTATTAAAATAATATTTTTTCATATAATAAGGAATAAATAAATGATCACAACAAACTTAATATAATGTGTTTCCATTTAATGTCCTAATTAATGCAGAATAATGGGTAAAATGGTCCAAATTTCAGTATTTTTAAGAATTTTATACTTGAACACGCGAGTTTCGGTTTCGGCCGAAACTGAAGCCGCGGCCGAATGTTCGGTTTCGTCTGGAAAAACACTTTCGTTCGGACATTAATTTTTTCCCCCTACGTAGGGGAAGCGGGGTAGAAAGCAGCAAAAGTTCCGGCATTTGCCTCGCATTTTTGTGCATGTGAACGGGCCAATTGTTTCATCGAACTACAGTCATAAGCCCATGTTCGACGTTTATTGTTTCCTCCTCCCTAGATATCGTATTCAATGGAACAAGACGACATTCCGGATTTTCGAAAATACGGCTTCAACAGCAATGCCTTCACAGAGGTATGCAGATACAGGTTTACTCTTCGGTTGTTTTATATATATTAATATTTGTTTTTGCTTATTTACTGTCTGCTAGGCTTGGTTAAAGCAGTTATGTCTTCTTCTTTAAAACAGGGATGGGCTCTATATGCAGAATACCTGGGATACGAGTTGGGACTGTACGAAGATCCTTACATGAGGTGAGTTTATGCAGAAAATAATTTTATTTTTAGCATTTTTTTTACTGTCATGTCGAATGGAGCGAAAGAGACTAGGCCGGAGTATTGTTAACCGACAAGTCCAAGATATAGCCTGAACACTAATTCCAGGCTTATGTTGATCTGGAGAGAGGAAAGAACATGCAACTTCCCTTCCTTGGTCTGTGAAAATTCCGGTTACGTGACCGTGGTTTGAAGAGGAATCGTAACAAATGTCTGCATCACACTGCATATCTTTCAAGGAGATTCTGTAACCGCGCGGAGAGGTATTAGAGCCTCAAGTTAGACTGCATATGGGTGCTGTTGGCCCATAGTTCTTACTAACGGATTACAATGCTCGGCCAGAATGAGCATGTGTGGTGTCTGACTGCTTGCAAACAGAAGCTATTACTTATATGCCATGGGCACTGTACTCACTCAATTTGAATCCGACTGAGCATGTATGAGATACCTTAGGCACCAGATTTCTCCCGGACTTTCTAGTACTGAGTAGTGCACTTTAAAAGAGTGGCATGCAGTTCCATAAAATTTGATGCATGTTTTGTACATTCTACGAAATCGAGCAGTAAGGTATGGTCCGAATGCCACGAAATGAGACTCGACTCCGCCTGAAGTGGTACATGGCGATTCCATTTCCTGGTGTTTGGCAATCATCAAGAGGAATATATGTAGGGATGTGAATTTTTTTCCGTTCCCCACTTGCAATCCTCCAGAGATTTTGTCCACGCTATGGACCATACTATAAAATGGACTCTTTGCTGCAAGAGGAGGAGTCAAGTCTCATCTCGTAGCGGTCGGACATGCACATCTGTCCGAGGTGACGATACACCTCATAGTAAAGAAATTTTTTTCCTCCAGAGGAGACTTATTTCGATAAATTTTGTTTTAATTTCAATATTGTGAGAGTATTAGCGACTGTCAAACATTCCAATTTATGTTAACCAATACTTTTGTACACTTTTTATTAAGTATCAGTTACGGTTTGTTTCTGTCATTATTCTTTAATTTTTATGACCAGTGTAGATAGCATCCGAATCCCCCAAAAGAATTGAATGATTGATTTTCTGAACTTGTTTTGAAGGTATGGTCACTTATCCGAGGAGATTTTCAGAGCCTGCAGAATGGTGGTGGACACTGGCATGCACGTACACGGGTGAGTATTGCATTGAGACATGTTTATACTCTATAATATATTGTATGCAGATAGCGAGACAAGCGTATTTTAACAGTCAGCCATTTTCATCAATTTGTCCAGTTTTTACAGATTTCTGTAGTCAGAACCTGACTAAGGCATGGGTAAACGGAACGGCTGCACTACCCTTTAAATCAGCAAAAGACAGCATTGTCTTGACTGGAATGCATGAATTGCTTGTGCGTTACACATGATGATCAATACACACAAATAACTATTTGTTTTATGTATATGCGAATGGATATACAGGGCGAGTCTGAAAAAGTGGCCAAAACTTTATGGGCTGATAGAACGCATCTACACGAGCAAATTTTGCCATAGAAAAGTATGGGCGGAACACAAACGGCCAGCCATTAGGTGGCGTTATAAATGGTGTGAAAGGGTCGGTGCTCGCATCCAAAGGCATTTTCTTTTGTAGATACTCGAGAGGATGGCTGGTTCGACTTGCGGTGCTTCTCATCGGAAACAGGTAAGTGAAGTCTCTGTGCCTTACTGGCATTCCCGTCTGCCGCACCGTACACAAAGTGCATATCTGCCGTTTTGTGGTTCATATAACCAGCCATCCTCTCGGGGATCCTCGAAAGAAAATGCCTTTTGATGCCAGGACCAACTCTTTCATACCATTCTATGATGAAATTTGCTCGAGTAGATGCGTTCTATCACAATAAAGTGTTGGCCACTTTTTCAGACACACCCGTTTATCAGAAACTTTGGAAGAGGACCACATGAACGACATTTTCTCCCAGCTTCATATTTCCTTAGGCGGGTTCTGCCTGTGTAGTGGTGAAACAGATGGTTGTTTTTGAAATAGTTACAGCCTTGGTCGTTAGATGGCTTTTTGAGGGTCTTGAAACGCGAAATAGGATTGTTTTTGCCTTATGAAAAAGACGTCCTAGCATATTTAACAACATAAGTTTGTTCTAGTTGTTGTTGTCGAGTTGTTAAGAGATACTTGTGCCTTTACATGACTTTCCCGCCACAATTCGTATTCCCACCAAATGAAGGAGGAGTTCTAAATTATGGGCACCCCTTGAACACTGCTATAGCGACTGCCGAGAAGGCTATGGGAAAAGCATTAAGTATACACATACTATTGAAAGCCAACGTGTACACAGGATGTAAGTCGGGAAACGAGCTTGCAACCTTCTGATTCCCAGTCCGATGCCTTAACCACTGGACTACTGCAAGAACCCCTAAATATACACACCGACCATTTTTGAATACATTGAGATTTCGCCAACATCATACAATGGAGTAATGAAGGCTCAGTTTGATGCTTTTCAAAGGAAATTTCACTGCGAGTACACCGCTATTCAAATGAATACAACGCTGGATACAATTTTATACCTTCTCTGTGAGTACAACTGGTATGCCTTAAGCACAAGAATTGCGGTTTATGTCTGCTTGTGCATCCTCAATTGCTTATGCGTTGATTAGAGCCTGATCACGCAGGTACATTATCATATTCAAACAAAACTGTCTCTTCAAAGTGCCTCAAATGTAGTCTTGTGGTCAGTCTGACATGAGACGTCTGCTCCGCAGTCCAACAGTGTCCGCTGAACTGTGTTCTGAAACAATTGTATTGGACCTGCATTGTATTGGGCTGACAGCCGAGCCACTGATTTTGCTGTACTAGGTGGGACAGTCTCCGACGTCCTCTTTCTTTGATGATGCATGAACGCCCAAAATCTTGGCGTCTGCTGCTGGTTTCAACGTCATTAACCCATTTATGCCTAGCGTCCCTTTTTTGGGACGGCATTTTCGCTATCAGTCGAAAACGTTATTTATTTTTCCTAGCCTTTATTCGCGAGTATTGAACCTCAATTCCACAAAATATTTTAATATGGCCAATAAGATGTTGACATTTCAATTTTTATACGTAATGATTTTAAATGAAATCATCCCTTGTTCAGAAAGTTCACATCAGAAATTTATCAATTACTGCTGGTGTTAGCAAAAATCGAAGAAAGTCGCAAAAATATCCAGGCACGAATGGGTTAATTCAGTTATAAATAGTAACGATGGCAGATCCTGAACAACCGACCAGTCTTGCAGTTTTGGAGATACTCGTTCTGAGTCTTTGGGCCATTACAATCTGCCCTCTATCCAATTTGCTTAGATCAACAGCCTGTCCCACCACTCACAAACTTAAGAACAAGAATGATTCCTTACTTTCTCCAGCAGCAGTTAAATACCATTTCCACTTAATAAGGGGAAGGAGTGGCAAGACAGGGTCCTTAATGTTTGGAGCGTAATAAAACCCACATCTTTAAGTATTTTGAATATTTATCTATTTATAATTACTCTTGCATAATCAATCTTTGGAAATAAGGAACTTAAGAAATTTTACACTCATAGAAAATGAAAAAAATGACAAATTTTGTCAAAAATGTCCAACGCCCCATCTTGCCCCCTAGGTAGGATAAGACTGGGTACCCTATTGGACAAGATGGGGATATGGGAGACATATTCTATTTTGGTTGCAAAACTCGCAAGCAAATACTGCATCGTCGTCCTCATCATCTATCCCAGCACAGCTACAGCGTACCCAATATCAACAGAGAGAACATGCGACCCATCCTTCATTAGAATCCAAGTATTTTCCATGGCAGTAAAAGCAAGGGATATCTTCTTCGTTGTCACATTCTGGTGAGGAATTAGGATTATTGTTGGTTTTCTTCTTGTTCTTTTTCTTAGCCAATTCGGTATTCTTATTATTTTTTTGTTCTTTTACCTCTCTTTTTTCTCATCTTTAACCAGTTTCTTTATTTTGATTGTTTCATCTAACTCATTTTTATATGAGGAAGAAGTTACGATAGCCATTTTCCATCGTTTCCTTGCCACGTGTGAAATTTTACGAGTTGCAGGATAAGGCATCACTTGCTGAGGACTAACAGAAAATACTGATGGTGGAGTAGTTGGCCTTTGATCTATTTCGATATTGGACATCCAAGTGGAGCATCCTGGCTCAGGCTCTGCTTCAATCTCAGATGGTGTCATGACAACAGGCATGTGGCATATCAGTGATTTGTCAATAGTTACTTTGTCAGAATCTTCATCTGTCGGAACTGAAGTTATCTTTGCAGGTACTGTTGCAGCCGTTATCGTCTCAGGGTCAACTGAAGCTTCAGTTAATGAGAATGGTCTATTTGGAACTGTTGCTCCGTTGTCCGACGTAGTGCCCTAGTAGCAATAACCCATCGGTCGATGAGAGGCGGGTGAGTTAAATCCGAGGAGAACGAGCAATGACCGATCACGGCTTTTCATCCAAAAAAGGGGAAATTACATCGGCAACTGATACAAAATGTCCGCTCGGGGGTCCATAAAGCCGATCATCGTTTCCCGATGACTCCGATGAAATAACGAAAAGAAACCGATAAACTGTTTAAAATATATTTGTTAATAAAAAATAAACGACTTTCACCAAATTTTCAAAAAATGTCCGTTCTGTTTATTATGTTTTCGTTTATTGTATGCTAAATTTCCGTTTTTCTGAAAAAAGAAAAAAAATTCTTCCTCCCACGGGCCCGAACCCTGAGCGTTCTGTTTCCAAGATAAGCGCGCTACCCCTAGACCATCGAATCTTGTCATATGAAAGGCAAAGTGTGAAGTACCGGTTATTTCAGTCTCAGATTGGGACTGGGGGGTGAAATTTTGACAAAGTTTGTTCAGCTATTATTAACTAGCTGCGTACCCGTTCTCCGCACGGTAGGGAACGAAACTTTTTCTTACATGTATAGTTCGAATTGATTCCAGTGATTTGGGATCTAAAAATAAGCAAAATGATTTGACTTTTGGCGTAAAGTTACTCATTAGTTATTTGTAAAGTTAGTATAAGTACTGACCTGAGACCATTGTTAATATTATGACGCAAAAAACTATGTCGGCGTCATTCGCAATTAGAAAAGAAAAACGTGATGGTTCGCAGTGAAAATTCCTAATATTCAAAATGTCTCATTTCTGCATCATACTCTTTTTTAGATTTAAGTTATGCCATTAATACTTTAGATACTACGATGTGGAGAACCGTCTTATTTTATAATTAAATAGTTGTGTACCCGCTCTTTGCAAGGCAAGAAGAGAACATTTTCCCAAAATGTGATTATAACTACACGTGACCAAACAGAATCTCCAAGAAAAAAAAGTTCAGTTACAATCTTTTCTGTTGAAACTACCGCGGGATATATTAACGTGACGTAGAATTTCTTAGCTGTGATGTAAGATGGTTGTTGAAAAAGGAATAGAACACTTAGTTTCACGAAATATTTATTAATGCGGTATATTGTGCTTTGATCAATATTGCCCTAGCATATCTACTAACTATTACTTATACTATCTTTTACTGATACCAATACAATATATTTTCGTTTTTCAGTCGTTAATACTTAATTTAAATAAACGGCTTAGATATTTGCCACGAATGTAGTCTTTTATTCTTTGGTGACTTTTGCAATTTACGCACTAGTATAAACGATAATCATTTCACTTTATGGTTGCCACTAAAACAGCTCTTCATACATTTGTATGCTTAATTATTGTCAGATTGGCGTATTTAGCACCAGGGCCCTATTATCTCACGGAAAAATCGGGACTTTGGCCAGTGCCTCCGGCTAGAAATGGCCCCCAATTTCAAATGTTGTTCTGAAATATTCTTTTTTATAAACATATTTTATGAAAAATAAAACAAATTTCATAGATGGAGGCCCTCAAATTCATCAATGGAGTCCCTGTTTGCCATAATCAGGCCCTGTTTAACACCGCAATATATTTCCTGCTATTCGAAAACGTGACCCGTTTAAAATCTCAATTGAAAATAATGTTGGATAATTCACTTGTGAAAAAACAGCATTCAATTATTTTTCTGGCAACGTAAAGTAAAATATAGAATTATTTCACATGCGCGCCATATGTTTTGCTTGTGAGTCCGTTATTCTGATTGAGTTTCGAAAGGGGTTTTAAACTCGTGACGTCAAAGTGGCACACATTTCACATGTGAAAACTCTGTTATTTTTAAATAATTTTATTTATTTTTTTTTCAACTGGCAATTTTAATCATTGTTACTGTCTCCAAGACAACCAAACCGCAAGATATCATACCGAAAGTTTTAAGCTGCTGCGATTGAAATGAAAATCCTTCTTTACTTAAAAATTCGTAAAAAAAACTCCTAATTTATATTTTCCTCTGGCTTTTCTTTTAAAAGAGGGCGAAATGTATCCTCCGTCATTTGACAAAATATAAAAAAGTTATGACGGATAGAATTCAAGATGCAGCAATTTTAAAAATATTTTACGAAAGTCAGCGTCAAATTTAATTTTATTTGAAAAATTCCCAAAAATCTGCAAATTATGTTACACAGTCCGAACAAACAATTTTTAAAAGAAAATTTTCTCCTCTATCCGATGTTGTAAATTTCGTTTTACTGCGAGTGCAATTACCGACGTTATTACGTATTAAGCGAGAAAAATCGCTAAAAATCGGACAAAACATAAAATAAAACATTTTCTAATTCGAATTTAGAAAAAATCGCTCCGAGGCGTGTTAGGATCTGTCCTAGTGAAGCCGTATGCTAACTTCGGTGGGTCTGCGACCAACCGTCTCGGCGCAATGCGATCGAGAGACGCGCGCAAGAAGATTGGTGGTCACAAACTTACCTACCTACATAGCTACATACAATGTTTACTCTCGGATTTTATTATATATAAGATAAGATAGTCCAATTATAGGATTGGTAAGAAATTAATTTCACTTTTTACCAATGTATGTAAGTAGCTATAAGGTGACCAAACGTCCCCGTTTTCCGGGTACAGTCCGCATTTTCAGGACGTTTTTCAAATTGTCCGGAGAAAGTAAAACTGAACTGGGGAGAATTTTTAATTATTGCATTGTTTTTCAATTAAATTACTGTTAATTATTGCATTAATTATAAATGTCCCCAGTTTTGTTGTCAGAATCGGGGACATGTCCCCGATTCTGACTACAAAAATCCGGTCACCTTAAAGTAGCAACAACATTCATAATTAATAATTTAAAAAAAATCTGGAGTGACTCCACTCGACTTTCCGAACACTTACGATTAAGATCATTACCAAGCACTTAAATAAATTTTAATCGATGAATCATTCAAACATATATACCAAATTGAAACTCAATCGAATGCACCGTTTAAACGCTTGCGCACTTTCAAGAATTTCTCCCCATATGCCATAACATAAAAGAAAGATTTGTCGTAGCCCTTTAGGAGAACTATAAGTCCTATACACACCAAAATCAATACCGGTCTTAGGATGGTGGTTTATAACATGTATACCGAATTTGAGCTCAATCGAATGTATCGTTTAAACGCTAGCGCACTTTCAAGAAATTCCCCCCATAGGCCATAATGTAAAAGAAATCTTTGTCGTAGCCGTGTAGAAAAACTAAGTCCTATACACACCAAAATCAATACCGGTCTTGCAACGGTGGTTTATAACATATATACCCAATTTGAGCTCAATCGAATCTACCGTTTAAACGCTAGCGCACTTTCAAGAAATTCCCCCCATAGGCCATAATGTAAAAGAAATCTTTGTCGTAGCCCTGTAGAAAAACTATAAGTCCTATACACACCAAAATCAATACCGGTCTTGCGACGGTGGTTTATGACATATATATCCAATTTGAGCTCAATCGAATGCTCCGTTCAGGAGCTATCGTGTTCACTCACATACACACAAACACACATACACATACATACATCTCGTAAAAATACCATAAATGGATTCAGAAGCCCTCAAAACGTGTAAAAACCCAAAATCTCGAAGTCGAATTTTTTCATGATTACAATACTTTCCTTACATGGTACATGTTCGGAAAGTAACAAGTGTGATTTTAACTTTCATATTTCTTGGATAACTTTTAAAAATTAACTGATTTCTCATTGTAATGAAGTTTCCATTTTTCTTATAATGCAGCTGATGCTCAAATAGATTTTCTTTTCTTTTTTTTAAAATTATTTAAATATTACAAATGATTTTTATATAATAAACACTTACATTTGTTTTTTTTTTGTAAATATTTCTTTTCAAATTTAAATTTTGTCCCAACCTCAATACAAGAAATCTGAAGTAAATTATGCGATTAATTCAAGAATTGTTCAAAATTTCCCTTAGATTATGCAAAGGCACATCTAAATTACGCAAATATTTATAGGAATTTGGGTAAAGTGTAAACCACTGGGGACACCTGCAAAGCCCGATGGCTATACAGCTGCAGTTTCGGATAAGATATTGTTTTTCGGTTTCGCATCGGCAAAACTGCTCGTCTAGATCACTTCTATCCATGAATAAAAATTCATCTATTGCAGACAAACAAAAGTGCACTTGCCGATGACTGAATTCGACGAGTCGATGAGTTAACGATGAGTCGATGAACGATCGAGCAGAAAACAAGCAGTCATTGCTACTAGGGTGGTTTGTGGCAATGCTTCAGTGATAGATAATCTCTCGTTTGTGGAATATCTGTCTTCAATGATGCAGCAAAATCAATATCGGAAAAAAACTTGGATCCCCTAATAGCACAGATGGTCACAAAATAGTCGCTGTGACGTCACAGAGGGTCACAATTGTCACATATTACTCACATTGTGACTTGTGAGTGATGTGACTCTACTGTGTAGTCACTGTGAAGTTTATTTGTGACCAGTCACCAGGTGACGTCGCCGTGAAGTCACCATGTGACTAGTATGTGATCGGTCGCTAAGTGACTCCACTGTGAAGTCACCATGTGACTAGTATGTGATCGGTTGCTCAGTGACTCCACTGTGAAGTCACCATGTGACTAGTATGTGATTGGTCGCTCAGTGACTCCACTGTGAAGTCACTGTGTGACTACTGATTTTTTTGGACTTCAAAATGACGTCACACAGCCGCTTTTCACTCATTTTTTCTAATATTTTGTGGCAATTTCTTTCGTGGAACATTTAATAAATAAATCCGAAAATAGTAATTCAATAAAACGTCGCAGTTATGTAGTAATGGAATTTAGTTTAATTTATTAATTTTTAAATTATTTCGTTTAAACAAGACAATATTATTTATAAAAAAATATTAGAGTTGAGAGTTCTAATCACAATGGTGAAAACTAACAGTAAATGTGAGTAAAATTAACAATTTATTTCATATCCCCATGGCATATATGTTTCGATAGCGTAATGTACGGTTTAAATTTCGGATGGGGGGGGGGTGACTATCCGGTATTTTCAACCTTATTGTTACTAGAGTAAATACAAATGTCTCAAAATTGCTGTTTTTTAATAATTGCTTTAAGTTTTCAGATCCCCCCCTTTTAAATACGTCTATGGTATGTTTGAAAGTTCCACTACGAAAAATTTGAGGTAAAACTTTGGGTCTAAGTCAAAAATACTTTATTTATTTTATCTAATGCATGTTTTTCCAATTAATTTTATTTATTTTTATATGAAATCCCTTTTAAGCAAAATATAGCAAAAATATAAATCTTATCCCTCATACCTTGTTATATATCAAACCCCACATGTCGCACATTACAAATTTATTTCATAGCCGAATAAAAAATTTCAATAAATCATTAGTTTTTTCGGATGAATACTTAAATAAAACAGCACATTATCTCCTGAAAATAATTTATTTGGAAAAAGAAAGATTTCCAAGATTTTTAATTTATATTTATTAATTATGATATTTTTTAATTATTTATAAAATACTCACAGAATATAAAATTTATTTATAAAATAAATATATATATTTATATATAAAACTTATTTATAAAATACTCACAGAAAAATTTTAAATTTCCAAAAGAAGCTGTCAGAACTAGCTTTGGCAGCGATTAGTTTACTTTTAAAGGATTCCGAGCAGGGTAATCACAGCGTTGTGGTAAGATGCGGGGCTAATAACCGTTAGCTCCATGGTTCGATTCTGCACCTTAACTTTTTCTTGCCTGAGAGTTTGGTGCTGCCACCTGGTGTATATTTTCGGTAACTCTTTTTCCCCGAATTTTTTCACTGTCGCAAAACTGTCCTATCGTGACTTCTCTGAACGGTAACAATGCGACTACACAGCGAGAGGACATAGCGACTCTGGCGTGACTTTGCTGCGGAGTCGCGGCGACTGTTTGTAACTCTATTGTGACAGTAGTGTGTGGTCGCATTTCAGTCACAGGGGACTGTTGTGCTATTAGGGTCGTACAGCCAAATCCTACATTTTTTGAAGCCATTTACAGCCTTTGCCATTGTAGAAGCTTGAATAAAGGCTTTACTAAAAATCTCATCATTGCTAGTTGACAGGCAGTCACCACCATCTCTGCAGCCGGATTCTAACCTCGTCTTTAATTTTTTGCTGTCGTTAACTTTGCCCCGCCTTCATGTCACTTGAGGTGGAGTTTTAAGAAGGAGCGTCAAGGTGTTCATGTGATAGGCTAAAAGACCTCTCGTTTTCCTCCGAAGTTGTTTGCGCAGTTGATAACCAAACAACTAGTTCTGCCCAGTCGACAGCTAACCACCGACGATTTCGAAAACCACCGCGGGAGAATTCCACCCCTAGATGGCTCCGAAGCCAGGCTGTGATTTGTTGGTCGTAGTATGTGCTCAATGGTTCCATGTTTGCTACATCAGCGACTTGAAGTCTACGAGTCATATGTGGGGGGGGGGGGGGGGAAGCATAATATAATAACCCCTTGGAACAAGCTTCATTAATGACGTCAAGGTTTTGTGTGCGAGTGCTGTAGCCATCTAACAACAGCACAGGTCGATGAACGGTTGCCCCACTAAATTCAACAAACTTCTTAAACCAGCTAAGGACTAATTCATTCAGCTGTCATCCAGCCAGAATTACGACACACACCCCAAGCAAGCTCCAGGTGCAGCATTCAGCATTAGCTGAGGGTCCATCCTCTTTCATGGGAACACCATCATTGGAGGCAGGTATTGTTTACTAGCACTAAAATATATTTCTATAGTTATTGTAGTACCTCTCTCCGTAGAAGCTATGGATCCCACTTGTTTTCTACTTTTCCGTGTAATTATTTTTGACTTGGATTTAGGTACCTCTGAAACTCCTGTTTCATCACAATTATATATTGTATCGGCGAAAGTTTGTGCTCATAATAAACATTTGCGAGGAAGTTGAAAACTATTCAACAGCTTGTTTATTAAATCCAGTGGCCCGTGCAGCTGAAGTGCTTTCTGATTTCCATATCGACAATCTCTGAACCCAATCTTTGCCAGCTTTTTTTTTTTTTTTTTTTTTAAAGAGGTGTTGCTTCCTTTTTTTTTTTTTTTTTTTTTTTTACTGCAAGAGTGTATGCCAAAGCACTTAAATATTTTGTTGTACGTCCATAAAGACGACCCTCCATATCCGTTATATAATTGCAAAATTCTTTCTCTTCGCCATCAGAAAATGTTCGTTTTTTTGGGACTAAAGGAACTTTCATCGATGTTGCAGGAGCGGCAGGATCTTTTAGGGCTGCACGAGCTTCTTTAACTTTTCTTTCGAGGGTCGTTTTTAGCACAGAATATATTTTCGATGCTAATTTATACTCCATTCTCCATTTAATTACAACATCTACCGCATTTCTCATACTCTGTTCATTCCAATTCCCCCTCTCTGTCTTTCTTTTATAATTTATCACCATCCTAAAACAAGATAAAACTCAATTAAGTTTAAAGGATCATAAACTGTTTTAGAGAAATCATAATTTTCTTCGAGGGGCAAGATGGGGTGTACCCATACCCCATTTTGCCCTAACACGCTTATTCCAATAAAATAACATGCCTTAAAAAACTAAATCGAAATATGGAAACAAACATGTTCTTACCCGCTGGTGTAATCATTGATAAACAAGAATATCTTTCAGTCAGTTCTAGAAAACTAATGTTGAGGTACAGAACACATGCAATTTATAACATGAAAATCACAACGAACTTGACAAAAACAGAGTTTTTGGCAGTAGGGCAAAAATGCATGGACTCACAAGCCAGTCACAGAGCTGACTGATAAACAATAACAATGGCGCGTCATTACAAGCCAGAACGGCTGTGCTTAGTCGTTCGTAGGATTAATGAGACCCGGTACTCCGTCTTGCCCGGTACACCATCTTGCCCACCCTTCCCCTACATACTCTCCATGTCATCTGGACGAGTTCATTGAAAAGTGTGTGGGTGGTCATGTTTTGGCTTGTCCGTGTATATAATGGGCTCACCATGTTGTCATGAATGTTTAAGAGTAAATTCACCTGTCTGGATTCCCACCTGCTTTTAAATGCCCTTGCCATATTCAAAATCTATATGTAGTTGTGCATTTCTTTGCAACTATTTGAGCATGATTAGGCTAAGGACAAAAAGAAAAAAAAATTACAGATACAGTATATTAGATATTATACAAACATTTTGCATACTTTTCGAACAAAAGCTGATTTTTAATGCGCTAGTGTACGATGTCAGGTTTGAGCAACTAGAGTTCCCCAAATTAGATGGAAGAAGAAAACAGTGATGTTACGACTCTATAACCTTCTGCATGGGGAAACAGTTAGAATACATATTAATTTGATTTTGCAGCACTACCTAACGGCGAAAGGACTTTCCATATGTGAAGCATCCCTTCAGAAACACGAGAAACAGTTACTTCAGTGGCCAGCAGTTCCACAAAAATATTCTCCAACGTTGACTAGCACATGAAGTCTTCTGTATAGTAATGTTTGAGAAATCTGGATTGTTCAAACCTGGCATCGTGTACTACAGCTGTATATGCACCATTCAATCCTCCATTGCTTTTTTTTTTTCCCTCCAGGTGGAGTCGGCAGAAGGCCATCGATTACATGATGGAATACTCTGCGTCTACTCTGAACAACGTAGAGAGAGAAGTCGACAGATACATCACTTGGCCGGGACAGGTATATAACATAGGAGATCGAATATACCATTCGCAATGTTGAAAATCTAAACAAAGTAAAGAATTTTGATTCTTGGTGGAGTGTCAGTTTTACACTGCACATTAGAGATGAGTTCGGGCTCATTTTTAGAAGCCCGAGCCCGAGGACTTTTAATCTGAGCCCGAGCAATATTATTTAAGTCGGAGCCCGAGCCTGCAATTTCAGTTAAAGATTTTTTTAAAAATCCAATTACTTCATTGATAGAATACAATGAATTTTGCCGTTTGTGCAAGTTAAAGACAAATATAGTTGCAAACTCTCAATGCACTTTCTAATTCTTTATTTATCCATATGTTTATCAAATAATGTCGGATCTCATGACTAACTAATGAATATAAGCCGCCGTTCTGAAATATCCAAAGAGCTTAACGCACCTTCTAGGCACCAGTGCCGCTATTTTATTTTTTATAAGTACAGTCAATTCCAGTTATAGTGAACGCAAACCATTAGTTCCAATTCACACACAGTATCTCTATCCATCATGAAGACACTTGGGTTTTAGTGAATTTCGGATATAGTGGACGAAATTTGATGGTCCCCAGAGGTTCACTATAACCGGAGTTGACTGTACTTTTATTTTCCTCACGAATCACTTTTTATAATCTGTTTCAAGGAGTATGTTCAATAAAGGAGAAATTTTTCACGAGCCCGAGCCAGAACGCAATTGTGAATTACAGAGCCCGAGCCCGGTTCGGGCTCGAGCTGAGCCCGTCTCATCTCTACTGCACATATATTTATTTCATGGCAGCTCAGACATGATAGTGTTTTCATAATTTTTAGCTCATTTTTTAACATATTTTGTGCTTATTTTCAAAAACTATTCGCAAAATGTTGAGTTAATTCTTTTGACATCATTTTCCGAGTTGAAGATTACTGCTCAGCAATTCATACTTGCACAGTGGTGCACCCAAAATTTAGTTTAGAGGGGCCTACAAATACTGCTGAACTTGATTGAAGGGACCTCGATTATAATTTCAACTCTTATGACATCAAAATGTTCTGTACCACTTGCCCATAGAACATAAGCCCACATTATAAGAGTCATAAATAATTATCTGGTCATTTCAGTAACAATGAGATTAACTGTATTTCATACACTAACTGTAAGTATTTATTTTTTAAAAAATGAGATTTAAAAAAAATAATATTTTAGAAATAATTTGAAGACAATTTTTAAAAATAAAATATTTTAATTCATTATATTCAGTGGAATGTCCCGGGAGAAAATTATTCAAAATACACAGTGCCCAATCACATTAATGTGACCACCTGTCAAAAGCCAGAATAACCACCTTTCACAGAGCGGACCGCTGCAAGATGTGCAGGAAGAAAGCCAATTAGGTTCTTGAAGGTGTTCACTGTGTGGGATGTTGAGCCATGCTGTCTCCAGTGCTGTGGCCTGCTGCACTATATGACGCGGTTGAGGATCCATGGCACAAACAACCTGATCAAAGTGGTGCCACAGATTCTTCATTGGGAGTTTGCTGGCCAGGGGAGTACAGTCAATTCGTTCTGGTGCTCTTTGAACCATGCATGTACACTGTGAGATGAATGACGCCTTGTATTGTCCTGCTGGTATGTCATCATCCTGAGGAAAATCATTCATATGTAGGGGTGGACATGGTCCACAAGGATAGATTCATACTAGTGTTGATCCATTGTGCCTTCCACTATGATGAGTGCACCCAGAGAATGCCACGGAAACATTCCCCAGACCACATAATGCTCCCTCCTCTAACCTGTGTACCCTTCCCGCAGTGCTGCAGGTTGTTTGCTATTAGATGTTTCACTCCGTATACGCCAACATCCATAAGTCTGATGGAGTATGAAACATGATTCATTGGAAAAAGCCACTTGTCTCTACTCAGTGGAAATCACTGGTGGTACTGGTCTGTGAATTCAAGCCTTCGTCGCCAATGAACAGCAGTCAGCATCAGTGCATTAAACTTTTAGAGCTGTTTTGAACTTATGCAAAACTGCATGTCCTGTGGTGGCACGAGATGGCCTCAGCGCACACAATACAAGGCTGAAGGCTGGTCAAGTGGGGGTACCTTTTGACTCAATTGGAAAACGCCGCAATTTGCCATGCAGATTTCATGGGATCGAATCCAACTTGCGAATTTCACTATTTACATTAAAGGTGTGCAGATTTTAGGTTGGTGAATTTTTGGCACTTAACAGTATATTTATTTTTTAATCACTACCCATAAACTTTTGAAAGAAAAGAGGCCTAGTTTAAAGAAAACTAGCCTTTTAAAGAAAAAGTTTACAGAAAGCAGTGGCATGGGAAAGAGGGGGAAGAAGGCTCAGGAAGTTCAAGCACTCCCAAGCCTTGGAAGAAGTGAGAAGGTAGCCAGATAGTCACAGATTAGCACTTTTATTCAGTTTCCAGAATCAATAGAAACATATCGATCCCCCTCCAAATTCATTAAATTGCTACGCTCCTGGCACAAAGGCACATTGTACTCTGAAAAACATCCCTAAGTAGACCCATAATAAGATAACCTCTTGATGGGAACTAACTACAAATGCAGTGTTAAAGCAAAGAACTGTAATAAAAATGTCACGTAAAATTTTAATAGTTACAGTAGCAATTATTTCAGCAATGAAAACACTATATTCATTTTTTTTCTTTTCCATTTAGGCTTGTTCTTACAAATATGGTGAACTCAAAATCAAAGAGCTGAGAAGACGAGCTGAATCTGCCCTAGGTAATTTTTTTTGCTTATGTCCCACTTATTTTCCTGTCACTCTAATGGAGCGCTAGATGTTAGATAAAGCATTAAACAATAACCATCCAAGTACTTAAGAGTAGAAAAAAAAACTAGTAATTTAGACTATTTTAAGCCTTAAATATGAAAAATTGTTGCATAAATGAAAATCTGCAGTCTCTCTCTCAGACTGCTACCTTTTATATTTGGTATAAAGATGAATATAAACAAAACTAAAAAAGAGTGAGCATTGAAATTTTTTCTTTAACAGCAATGCATTATTAGGCAGCCACAGCACTTGTAGACTGCTTGTTTCCAGTTAAAGATTAAAAACTAAATTTCAAGTTTTAAATATTTCCTGTGAAACTTGTGCAGGTTCAGCTTAACAAATTATTCAATTAATTAGTTGTTACTGTGCATCAAGCCTAAGGGGAAAAAAGTACCACAAAGAAAATACTGTTCTAGAATTGCTATCTTTTATATATTGCTTTTAAAACCTAAGTAAGGTAGCATTTATCTTTTCTACTGAAAACCTTTAATTAAAAGGTGTCAATTAAAACTGCATTTCTTGGATTGCTTTAGTCAAAACTAATAACTAACAAGACTATCCACAGAAAAAGTTGTAAATATGCTAGCAAAAATTTTTAGCCATTCAGTAGTAAGAACAGATAAGTCAATTTGCACAGAAATCTCTCAAATTACCATGGTCGCCTATCTAATTGTTTGTAGAGGGGGGGGGGGAGGTCAAGGTCTTGCCCAAACCACTTAGCCATAACATTCATCAGCACTACTCATATGGCAAAGCTCAAACAAAGGCTCAAATTAGCAAGATTTCAATATTATAGATTAGTATATATATATATATGTATAATTATAATTTTGCATTTTAACTCCTCCCCTATCCACCAGCAAAATTGAAAATAAAAATTTTTATCTGAAGAATTTGCAATCTGAATATAACAAAGTTAATAAATATACAAATAATGCTAAAAAATAAATAATAATATACACAGTACAATAATTAATACTGTAATTATATCATTTACATAATTTTTTACAGGAGAGAAATTCGATGTGAAGGAATTCCACGATATCATCTTGCAGAACAGTGGGCCTCTAGAGCTGGTAGAAAAGCAGGTGAACCGCTACATTGAAGGAGAACAGATAAAATAATAAGGTGAGGGATGAGAAATATCCATTGCAGAACTTGGTGGGTGGCTAAAGCTCCCTAGAAAATTTCAGCCCTCTGTAGGAAAGAGATTTTTAAAAAATTTTATTGGAGGAGATGGAATATGGTGAGGTGGGAAGCACTAACCAAAATATATATGTACAACCGGTACGAGATGCAGCTGTAATTGCAGGCCTCTATTATGGATTGGCCTCCATGTATGTCCAATCTGACTCCTTGTGACTACTTTCTGAGGAGCACATTGAAAGCATCCATCCACCAGAGCTATCACAACAAGCTGGCAAGATTGATTTTCGATTTGCATGGCATGTGAATCTATTTCTGTTCAGACCAGAGCTCGCGCATACTCGCATTTTACGCGTAAATCAATATTTTATGAAAAAATTGACTCTCACTTTTTGAAACTACGAGTCAAATTTGACTCGCAAAATTTCAGATGGACAGTTATGCTACTCATGTCTGTAATCTAGTTTATATTAATCGTGCATTGTGGAGAAATCAATATGTAGGTGAAAATTAAAAAAACAACTAGTTTTTTGGCTTTGACTTGCAGTTATCAAAAATTTACTCTCATTTTTATTGACTGCGAGTCAACATGACTCGCAGATTTTGAAGTCTAGTGCAAGCCATGGTTGAGATGACCAATTTCATTATTTGTTTGCACCATCTCTGTATGTTGTAAGGAGGAAGATTTTGAAAAGTTTGTGCTGTGAGTGCTTGCAGAGAATGAATTTATACTTATATAGTATGATGATCATCAACAATTTTAACATACAGTGCCATCTGTTAGCAGTAGTGTACACAAGGTAGGGTTTGGGGGTTCTATGCCCCTTGTCAAAGACTTTTTAATGCCCATAAATTTTTAATTTTCAACATAAAGATTATGCCTTTAAACATTAAAATTGCATCTATAATCCCCCTCCCCTCAAAGGAAGTCAGTGTATGCCACTGTATGTTAGTAGCTATCATATTGAAACTTCTGTATAAAGTTTTTACAGGTTACATGATGAACACATGATTAGCTGCATTCGTTTATTGAACTTTGTTTTTGAGATTTTAAAGTTTGAAATAAGGGTGTTATTTGCTGGACACCCAGTATATTCTTTTCTTATATATTCGATATTTTGTTCCTGACTCATTCTTTAGAAGCCTCTTGAATCATTTCCCACATTTCGCTAGGTTACTACAGGTGACAAAAGTTGTCATCTCCCTCCCCAAGTTTCATCTTCAGTGCTAATACCATGATTGCCATTACCAATCACTGCTGCTGATGTCATTAAGACTTCCAATAACATTGTTTCTAACCACCCAGTGTGCTAGATGATCTTTGAATATTTATGCGGTTGCACAAAGCAAAATGACTTTTCTAAATTGGCATTGCTTGTTAAACTATTTCAAGTATCTGTCATCTCCCCCACTGCTAACCCAACTCTGTATTTTCTCAGAGATGCTGTAAACTATTGGATTATGCAATAAAGATCTTTTGAATCCATAAAAAAAAAATATGGTACTGCATAGGAATCTGTCTAAAAAAATAGTTTAAATTATCTAACTAGTTGAGCTATTCCTCAGAATATAAGCCTAACAATCTAATAAACCAGAAAAAGTTAATGAAAATCCATGTATTTATGTATGTTAAATAATATTGATTTCTGAGAAATTGATTTTTTTGTCTTAATTGCTTTTTGAAATGACTGATGCAGTTTTACTTTTTTCATTTAAAACACTCTGAAAATCTGTCAGCAATCAATATCATTATATATTTTCATTAACTGCACATATGAACAAAATAATATTATGTCCTGGTTTCTCTAGGATGTATCATTTACTAGTTGTTTTCCACCTTGGATGAAATAAGACAATACTGTGGGCTCCTTTTTATCTTCCATGTCCATTATAAGATACTTTAAATGCTTTATAATCATAATGATGCTATAGCTATTTCTACTTTCAGGTTCGTTTATGAGGACAGAGTAGAAGCTGGGTGTAATGCAAAATATTTTCTGGAATGGTATTTCACAGATGGTTGCCAAAAAGTCCAATAACTTATTAAAAACTATTCTAATGAGACAAAGTACTACTAAGTGATGGCGATGATGATAATATCAGAAAATTATGTGTGTTTTCTTGGTTAATAATAAGAGGAAACCATATTTTCCAGATAAAACATTTTAAATATTTTTACTAGTATGTACATTTTTCTTAAAAGTATCGTGTACATAATTTACTGGAAGATTTTAATTTATGTTTGCACACACAAAAAAAATCTTCTAGCTTCTACAATTCCTTTCATCTAAATAAAATATTGAACACAAGTTTCTTTTGTTGTTATTGCTACATGTGTTAACCAAAAGCTTGCTCTTGTAGACGTAATTGAATGTTTATTACTTTCTGTTTCAGGACTTTGCTAGTTTATTAAGAATTGAATTCAACTCCTTTTCATCTAGGTCTTTGGCAGGATTTATTTAACTATGAAAATACAAATAAACTATAGTTTAAAAAATTATTTCTACTCAGTAGTATAGTACCATGTTTTCCAACCTTTCATACCTGCAGACATTTTCAACAGCATTTTTTTTTTTTTTCTATTGAAAATAGGGAAAAACATTTTGCCGAGAGGCATCAGCCAAATTTATAAAATGGTATACGGTGAGTCCCCTCCCAAAAAAGGTAACACATTTTAATTTTTTATCCATTAGCAATAAGAGGACAACATATGTTTAAAAAATGTTCAAAATAAGGTAAGAAAAATGATTATGTCAAAAAAAAAAAGTTCCTCTCATTAATTTTCAAAGTGACGCTTTTTAAATTTGTATATGACCCCCTATACTAAAAAATTTCCAATTAATAAAATGTCCCCCATACACTACTAAAGTTTGAAAATTTTATTCTCAGAATGTCCACCACTATCAGGAGGTGGAAATAGTAGCATTAGCAGCCTCACTAGCATAAAAGAGTAGCCAAAATAACATACTTTTTCTCAATTTTAGTAGCCAAAATAGTAGCATTTTTCCTGTAGTTAAAAAATGCATTGTTTTCATTATAGCATTTTAAAAAACTTGGATGTGGGCACCACATGACTTGGTTGTAAGCCTGTAAATTATATCAAAGTTTTTATGCACTTTAAACTTGTTTAGCTTGAAATTGCAATTTGGCATTTTAAAAATATAAAGGTTTGATGATTTCTGCTGAAATGTAAGATATCACCAAGCTGGGTTCAGCTTTGGAAACTTATTTTTGATGCCAGTACCAAATTTGGCAGTATTTGGTGACATGTTGTCAAACTTGGCAACAGTTCATGAGATTTTGGGCATGGGCTACACAATAACACTAATAATGATAAAGAACAAAACCTGGCATTTCCCTGAACTTTGACCAAAATAGTTGCCCAGATCAAAAGAAATGTTGCAAAATATTTGAAAATAGTATGAAAATGGCATTTTCAAAATGTATCTCAAGTTGCCTTATCTTTAATTTAGTAGCAAAAGTCCCCTTTTAAGTTACTGGTGGACAACCTATATTCTTAAAAGTGTCAGAGATATAAAAATAAGTACATGCTGACTTAAACGAGTTTTCAATGGCTCCTGAAGAAATAAAATCGCATCAAGATGATTGTATTTCAGTAGATGACTGAGATTATGAATGAAAATAATTTTTTGCATTTTAGAAATAACGTTTACATTTTAATTCATGTGTAGTTCCTGACCATCTTTGTTTACAGATATCTCAGATGTTTTATGGTAAAAGGGTGAAATTTTGTATATCATTCCATTAGTGTATGGAACATATTTTACTAATTGGGAATTATTTTGTACTGGGGTCGAGTACAAATTAAAAAAAGGTCAGTTTTTGAATATAAATGAGAATCTTTTCTTAAACTAGTCTTTTTTCCTATCTTATTTTGAAATTCTTTTCAATATACACTGTTCGCTTATCTCCAGTAAATAAGAAATAAAGCATTTTACAATATTTTTGGGATACCCTGTATGAACAGGTACCTTACTTACATGATGCAAACTCCAAGAGAAAATAAGGAGAACTATACAATTGAGGCAAAAATACTGATTTTACCTAAAAAAGAGAAGAGATTTGCTGGGAACTCTTCTTTGTATATAATTTCATAGCTGTTAAGAAAGCTGCATGGGATATTTCACCTCAGCTGGTGATACTTTTTTGTTAGAACAGGAATCAACACAAATTTGGCATTAAATTATTATTGTAAAAGAAATTTTTTACTCATGCATACCTATCTGCCAGTGATCAAAGTGAAAATTATTGGAATTTGAAATACCTTAAACATTTCTTATTTTGAATAACTTTATCATGTACCAAGGTTTAAGATACGGTCGCAGTTTTTGCATAATGCAAAAAGACCTGTCAAAATGCTAAAATGAAATGAATGGCTTTTCGCTTTTTTGCAAAAGCATTCAGAGAAAATTTGGAACTAAAATATAGAAGAGAAATAGATATAAAAGTAAAAACTTCCTGTTATGGAATGGTTGTGGGGTAATCTTTGATTTTCAATACTGAATTCAAATCTATAACATATACTTCTAGAATTTTCAAGAAAATTGCAAAAACAATAGAGGAAAAGGAGATCAGACACTATCTCCAGGAGTGAAAAATCGAATTATTGTTTTAGCATTTTGTTAAAGCTTTTTTTCTCTAGCTTTTTTGCAAAAAAAATTTTAGAGCTCAGCTTAAACCATGTCATGTACCCAATGTATTTAGGGTCATATTTTCTGAAAATCTCAAATTCACTTAAATCTTTTTAATCTTAGGTAGTTTCAAAAATAAAATATTTGACTGGAAATAAAAAATTGTTTTACATCTGCTGAAAGCAGGAGAGTTTACTGTATAAATGGCTTGACATTAGAACAAAATCAATGCTAAGTAGAAAATTTTTTTCCTTCAAAGTAGTATGAAATACAAACTTTATATTCTGTATAAAAACAACTTCTACAGTTACAGTAGCAATGCATATAACCATACACTTATTTAAACTAGTCTAGATTATATCAAAAACGTAAAACTTTCAGTGAATATACAAACATTACAAAAAATACAAATGATCTCTTGCAAATCCTTAGTGACTTACAGTTTTACATGATCCAATCTATATGTTAGCTCGCTTGCAAGGTCTTTCAAGTCTTTGAAGTCTTCCCTGTTAAAATCTCTTTCCAGAAGTTGACCAGTACAGCAAATTACTTCCAAAAGATTTTCATCCGTAGACCATGGTTCTTCCGAATGGGTTATGAAGTTGTACAGAATCTTGGCAATCAGCTTGGTCCGGTATAATTTTGCTAAAACATCCTGAACTTTACTGCAATTAAAGACACAGAAAGCAAAAGTATGAATATGCAAAAATTTAATGTTGAAAAGTACAACAGCCTGTCTGAAACATAATACTCGAATATCTTCTCATTTTATGTAGTAGTAAGAGAATTCACTTAGTAAACAGTTCAAGTGTTAAATTAAGCATATGCAAGAGTTGTACAACATTTAGAAAGTTATGTGAAATTTAATGAAAATTTAATTTTTCCAGGAATTTGGAAAAGCTAAGAAAAAAGTAATAATACTAGAAGCCATTATTTAAAATTGCTATTAATTGGAATAGGTGAAAAATAAGTTATTAATTCTGTTGCACATGGACTTCTTTTCTCACACGCAATGAAAAAGGTGGCACAATTTAAAAACTAAATATAATATATATTTTTTAAAAATTGGTACTTTTGTATTATCACAACTATGTTAGAGAAGTATTTTGATTTCTTACCAGAAAAATAGAAGTATGATTTAAAAGCAGAAAACTATCTTATGATATCAACTAATTTATTACATTACTTCAAATAGAAATTTCACTGAAAAAAAAGCCGAGGACCAATTCAAAGTAATTTGCTTTCTTTGGCTGTCATTTTAGTGCCACTTAAATTCAGCGACATATGACTCCAGATGCTGGTGGCTCATTTTTTTCCCATTGAGTCAAATTACTGACCCTCCAACATTCTTTCAACAAGTTGCATGTGAACGTCAGTCTCAGAAGACTTCTTCACAGCAGATTGGAGTGCTTGAACACTTTTTGTTCCAGCAGTATAAAAATCTAAAAAGTTTAAACAGCACTAGTGTCACTAATGATGTATGTTTACTATGGGTAGGGCAATAAAAGGGTAAGCTCTACAGGGTTAAACAGAATCAGAACATGTATAATATGAAGCTAAATTATTCACCCTTTGTTTGGTGCATGGCTGCAATACAGTAAAATCCCAATTATCCGAGGTGGTCAGGACCAAACATACCTCAGATGACCGAAATCTCAGATAATACAGATAATCATTAATCACAATATTTTGTTGTACTATATATAGAGGAGAGGAGGTGATTATGGAATACCATTTACATTTCTAACTGTAACTTCATAGATTTTTAAATAAAATCCCCCAAAACAGCATGAGTACATGCTATAATTAATCGTAATGAAATGTCAATTGCAAAGAAATACACAATTTATTTTGTTGTTATAGAAAAAAATATTTAAAAAAAAGTTACGAATGGAGTATAATATGGAATAGTCGGGTAATATGGAATAGATGGTTTAAACCGATGAAAAGCAATTCATATTGCTTCATATATAGTTATTTGTTACTATAAAACAAATTTTTATGTTTTGTAGTTCAAATCATTATATTGGAGTCATTTCTGCTTGGAGTCGATTTAGAAAAGTTGTAGATATAATTTTCTTTCTTTGCTCTGGTACAGTCATGGTGAGCCCACAGAGAACAGCTGGATCTTTGAATCCAAACTTATCGTCGTTGATCATTAGAGAATTTTTCGTGAGAAAAGATGCATTCAGCATCTTTGTTTTTCGGGTCTTTAGTGGATGACATGAAACCCATTACAATATTACCCAGTATTCCATAATACCCGACACGCCATCTCGGAAAACGAACCTTTAAAACTAATTGGCAAAACACTGTCATCTAAAAAATAACCACAGTAGAACAAACTACCATTCTCTTAGTGTACACTATGCGTAACATCAATGTTCATGTCACGTGTTTACTAGTAAGTTAAAATGTTTGAAAACTTATCTACAAAAACTCTTGAAAATCACAAAACATACTTTGTTCTGTAGCAAGTGGTACGGCAACAGAGAGCGGTCAACTCTTACTGCATTGTAAGACGGGAATCTTTTTTGAGTTGTTCATGGTATTAACTTGTGGCAATAACAACTAACAGAGCCAAAAACTCGGTATTCCATATTTCCCCACTATTCCATAATACCCTCCTCTCCTGTATTACATATTGACAAATTAATACATATATTTAATACAAGATCCAAATTATTTAACATCACATTTACATTTAATGAGAGAAATAAAATGTCAAAAGTGTTTCTGAATGAAAATATTACTTAAATTATTATGAGAGCATTCTATGGTGCTGCCATCTGTTGACATACTTCTCAACTATTTACAAAAGAATGTGGAAGAAATTATTCCTTTTGAAATTCAACAACAACAGATGACAGCTAGTTAATCAAACAGACTGAAATTCTAATCAAAGCTCAAAGAATAAATCAGTTGAAGTTGGAAAAACTACCATCCTTTTTTTATTTACTTTTATATTTAAAACTAGCTGAAGTACCCGTATTTGACGGGTTAGTACTGAATGCAAATTTCTAAAAGCAAGAACTTTCATCAGCATGTGGGAGTACAAAGAATGGATGTAGTATGTTGCCAAAGTAAAGAAAGTGAAATTATAATTTTTATGTATTGTTAAAATATTACAGGTTAGAGAGTAACTAATGTTACGAATTTTCGGGGCAACCCGCTGCTCTGGGGCTTAAAATGGTTTGAAATTCGTATTCTACGCTTCAAATAGATAAATTTTGCTTTTTGTTGCATCAAAATCGGCCAATTAGAACCGGAGATACGGAGGTTTCGCTTTCCCATATGTTTTTTCTATGGGCTTCTAGAAATCTCGAGAAATATTAGTCCTAGAGCTTAGATCTCTTCACTTTTGAGGACTTATTTTTGGCGCCAAATTTGGCGATATTTCGCCAAAAGTCGCCAAGCTTGGCGACTTTTTGGTCATTTGGCGCGATTTTCCCAATGGGGCCTGGAAGTTGTTTTTCCTGCATTAAAAACGCATAATAACTTAACATTTCTCTTCTATGACGTAATCAAAATTCACGCTTTATGTAGAACCCTCGAGAAATTGACTTTTCTGGAAACCTCTTGTACCTCCTGCGTCGGCTATTTATAGAAGCGGGCATCGCCCCACAGTCAGTGCAGTGCGAGCTGAACGCTCGATGTGTGAATAGCTCTCAGTACGTTTGTGTGAATTGATAGTGCTATAGAAGCTGTGTTTTAGCTTGTTTTGTGAAGCTGTTTTCAAAGTGCTGTGTGTAAATTCTTCATTGCTGTGTCTTAAGGGATTGTGTACTATATCCCTTGAATATTTCTACGGAATTTTTGCCTGTGAAAGTGACTTATTCTGGTGTGAGAAATACAGCATTTGTGAGAGCTTCTGATCCAAGCGGATTGTTAAAAGCACGTTATTGCTAGATTGTGCTTGTGAATTGTGTACAGCTGATTGTACTACGAAGATCTAGAAGCAATAAAGTTTGTGTTCCATCCTGACAAGTGACTTTTTACTTGAACTTTTTACACGAACTCGACTTTAGAACGACGAACCCCAGGAGTAGCAGAGTAATTCCGCAACATTTGGTGCCAGAATCGGGGTTCTAAAGAAGGACTTTAATTTTCCAGTTTATGGTTTTGACTAGACAAAAAAAATGGAAGAACAACTTCAAAAGCTCATGAATATGATGCAGATGGCCGACAAGAGAGATGAAAGCCGGACAAGACGAGATGAAAGCTGGACAAGAACAGATGAAGGCGGATTTAGAGAAGAAAATTGAAGCAGGACAGACCGATTTAGAAAAGAAAATTGAAGCCGGACAGACCGATTTAGAAAAGAAAATTGAAGCCGGACAAGAACAGATGAAAGCGGATTTAGAGAAGAAAATTGAAGCCGGACAAGAAGGAATGAAATTGGGATTGGAGAAAATGGAGACTGCTTGGGAAAATTAGAGAAATTCGAAAAGAGTGTGCAGGAAAATCAAGAGATAATGGAGAAAAGAATGTCGCTCATAGAAGAAACTCAAACGAAATATGAACAAAGAATTGAAGGAAAAATAGAAGAAAATGTTAAGGAATTGCAGCAAGATATTTGCAGAATGCGGGAAGAATTTAAGAATAAAATCGAGGAGAAACTAGACTGGAAAGAAAATATAGTTTCGAAAATACATGAAGAATGTGAAGCTAAAATTGAAGAAAAATTGGACTCTCTCGTAAAGCTGGGAAAGTTACCCGAAAACATCAGGTTATCTTCACACCGCCCAGCAGTGAAACTTACTGCCTATGACGGAAAGACTCCCTGGGAAGCTTACAAGACCCAATTTTCGATCGTCGCCAGAGCCAATGGTTGGAGCGAGTCCGAGAAAGCTAATCAACTGGCCGCTTCCCTTAGCGGAGATGCAATTAATGTATTGCAAACTATCGGAGCGACGAAGATAGGAGATTTTGACGCCCTTGCCAGTGCCTTGGAGATGAAATTCGGAGAGAAGTGCCAGAAAGAATATAGTAGAATCCAACTTAAGTCAAGGATGCAGAGATCTGGCGAGACCCTTCAAGAGCTGGCTTCGGACATAGATAGGCTTTGTCATCTAGCTTACATGGACCACCTTGATAATGTCCGAGAAGAAATGGCTGTGCGTCATTTTATTGAAGCCATCCGTGATCCAGAAACCCAAAAGTCACTTATGTTGGAAGATTATCAGGATTTGAAATCTGCTCTCGTCTTCGCGATGAAGCTAGAAGCAGCTCAGTGGGCCGTCAGGAAAGATCGGCATGCTGTTAGAGCTGTCACGGTCCAAGAGGGAGCTGACAAAGACACGGAGAGCGTCGAGAACAGATTGAAGAGAATTGAAGATCTCATAGAACGAAAATTAAGATCCGATAGAACGAGAGATGGCCCAAAGAAAGTAAAATGTTGGAGGTGCAACAGCGAGGGGCATTTACGAAAATACTGTGACGCACAAAAGAACTCTCGTCGTAAAGATCGCAGTTATCAATGCACCAGAGAAGCCCATGAAGGAAGACAGAAAAGAGACGACTTTCAGGAACAGAGGCTGAGGGATATTCAAAAGCCCCGTTTGAAAGTCTTACAGATTTCATCAGTGAATGGCGGCAGTGATGGACTATTCGTACTGGGATACGTTAATGGTTCCCCATGCCACATGGTGATTGATACTGGAGCGAACGTAACCATCATAAGGACGGATCTGGCCAAGAAATTAAATTTGAAGATTATCTGGACTCCGCCCTCGCTGACCCTCCAGACTGTGACAGGTGACAAGATCGAAGTGGGCGGAAAAACGCAAGTAGAAATCACGTTTGGAAATGCCAGATACGACCATGTGGTATATGTCGCTAGTATTACAGACTCTTTTATTCTCGGACTGGACTTTTTAAAATCGCACAAATTTAATTTGGACTTTAAAAATAATGAGCTTCGTTCAGACTCAGAAGAAATAGCTGCGTTCGATATTAGAAATGAAACTGTTTTGCCTGTTCAGCAAATAATAGCCCACACTGATATCACTCTACCTCCCAGAACTGATTCAATAATTTCTGGAACAGTAAAAGAAAGCAATAAATTCCGTTTTGGATTAATCGAACACCCAAGCAATAGTGATTCCATCAGAGGAGTACTTGTGGGAGCAACACTTGTGGACTTGTCGAGAACAGAAATTCCAGTTAGAGTAGTAAATGTGACGGACAAGTCGAAGGTGATAAAGAAAAATGAAGTGTTGGCGACATGCACTCCTGTTACCTGCATTAATAAGAACATCAGCCAAACGACAGCTAAATCTTCCGAGTGCCTGACGAAGGAATTAATACAAGACGTGGAGTTAACGGCAGAACAGAGAAGCGCTGCGGAGAAAGTAATAGCTGAATTTGAAGACCTCTTCTCCCGTACTTCGGGTGACTTTGGCCGTACGAGCTTAACTCAACATAGGATAGATACAGGCAGCCATTCTCCCATCAAGCAACATCCTAGGCGGCTGCCGTTTGCTAAGCAAGAAGAGGTGAGCAGACTTTTAGAGGAGATGAAGCGTGATGACGTCATCGAGCCATCGACTAGTCCCTGGGCCTCGCCGATTGTTTTGGTCCGAAAGAAGGATGGTTCCACCCGGTTCTGTGTTGACTACAGACGTCTGAATGACATTACCAAGAAAGACAGCTACCCTCTTCCCAGGATAGACGACACATTGGACACTTTATCGGGAAACGAATGGTTCTCCACTCTGGATCTCAAGAGTGGCTACTGGCAAGTAGAAATCCATCCCGATGACCGTGAAAAGACTGCGTTCACCACGGGACAAGGATTGTGGCAGTTCAAAGTTATGCCTTTTGGACTCTGCAACGCACCTGCTACATTCGAACGACTAATGGAGACAGTGTTGAGAGGACTTTCCTACGAAGCATGTCTCGTTTATTTGGACGATATCATCATCGTCGGAAGGACTTTCGAAGAGCATCTCGAGAACATTCGAAAGGTACTGCAGAAATTAAAAGAGGCAAACTTGAAACTAAGTCCGTCGAAGTGCAACTTGTTCCGTCGGGAAGTACGTTACCTCGGGCACATAATATCCGCCCACGGAGTCCGAACCGATCCCGAAAAGACGTCCGCAGTCCAGAACTGGAGTCGTCCCGAGAATATACACGACTTAAGAAGTTTTCTCGGTCTGTGTACTTACTATCGAAAATTCGTGAAGGGCTTTTCTCAAATTGCAAGACCTCTTCACAAATTGACCGAGACTGGACAGAAATTTCTATGGACTGAGGAATGTGAGGACGCATTCAACGAACTGAAGACGGCTTTAACATCTTCGCCGATCCTGTCGTATCCTCACCCTGACAAGCCATTTATCCTGGACACAGACGCAAGTAAGGAGAGTGTTGGAGCAGTTTTGTCCCAGGAGATAGATGGCCAAGAACACGTCATTGCTTACTGGAGCAAATGCCTTTCAAAGGCAGAACGTAACTATTGTGTAACGAGAAAGGAGCTTCTTGCTATCATTAAAGCCGTGGAGCACTTCCATCATTACCTGTACGGCCGAAAGTTCCTGCTCCGAACGGACCATGCCTCTTTAACCTGGCTTCTAAATTTCAAGAATCCAGAGGGCCAAATAGCCAGGTGGATACAGCGATTACAAGAATATGACATCGAGATACGTCATCGGAAAGGGGCATGTCATGGAAATGCAGATGCTTTGTCGAGAAGGCCCTGCATAGACAGTTGTCGCTATTGCTCCAGGGCAGAGAAAAATTACGATCTGAAACATCTCGTTGTCCGCCAAGTTACAACATCGGCACCATCTCAAGATCCCTGGAGTGATGAAAATGTTCGGGCTGACCAATTAGCAGATAGCGACATCAAACCTATTGTGGAGTTTATGGAAAAGTCCGGCAATAAGCCCAGCTGGCAAGAAATATCATCTTGCAGTCCGGCAACAAAACAGTACTGGGCTTTATGGGATTCGCTTCGCCTGAGAAATGGAGTCCTGTATCGTAAATGGGAGTCGGACGACGGCAAGATGCTCCGATGGCAGTTAGTACTCCCTCGCTCGAGGATTCCGAAGGTTCTAGAAGAGCTGCATAATGGCTTAACTGGAGGCCATTTTGGCGTGATGAAGACCCTGCAGAAAGTTCGCGAGCGCTTCTATTGGGTTAGGGCTCGAGGCGACGTCGAAAAGTGGTGTAAAGCTTGTGACGCCTGTGCCGCCCGTAAAGGCCCGAAGAAACGAAGCCGTGGAAGACTACATCGTTATAATGTAGGAGCGCCTTTTGAGAGGATTGCCCTCGACATCCTGGGACCTCTTCCGCGAACTTCGGATGGCAACAAATACATCCTAGTTGTCATTGACTACTTCTCTAAATGGCCCGAAGCGTTTCCTATTCCCGATCAAGAAGCTACGACCGTAGCAGAGGTATTGGTGCAAGAATGGATTTCCAGATATGGAACCCCTCTGCAACTTCACTCCGACCAAGGAACGAACTTTACCTCTGCAGTCTTTAAAGGACTATGCCAACTTCTCGGAATGGACAAAACCCAGACTACGCCTTTACACCCACAATCCGACGGCATGGTGGAGAGGTTCAATCGCAGAATTTTGAACAACCTCTCGCTCCTGGTATCTAGGAATCAAGAGGACTGGGACAAGAAACTCCCCCTCTTCCTGCTGGCCTATAGGAGCGCCGTCCATGAGACTACCGGCTTCACACCTTCCCAGATGCTGTTCGGCAGAGATCTTCGTCTTCCCGCCGATCTAGTGTTCGGCCGCCCTCCAGACACGCCTTCATCGCCAGAAGAGTACGTGGAAAACCTTCGGGCACGGTTTGAAGATGTACATCATTTTGCTCGGGAGCGGATCAACCTGAACACGGAAAAGATGAAGACTCGCTACGACACGAAGGCTACGGGACACGAGTTCAACGCAGGTGACAAAGTTTGGCTATGGAATCCTACTCGACGGAAAGGCCTGTCTCCCAAGCTGCAATCGCCGTGGGACGGTCCTTACACAGTCCTAAACCGGCTGAATGACGTCATCGTACGGATTCGTAAGTCACCAAACTCGAAGCCAAGAGTTGTACATTACGATCGGCTAGCCATCTACCGCGGTTGTAATTAGCTCAGACTATGGTCACTATGGCGTAATTCCTCTTTTCTTTCATCTCTCATTCCTTTCCTGTCTTTCTCTTCTCTTCCTCTTTCTTCAACTCTCTTTCTCTCACTACTTACGCCATGTTTAGTGTACATATTTGTAATATATTGGTTTTTACTAATGTGTATTTGTTTATTACATTGATTACTTATCAGTGTAATTGTTTATTATGTATTTTATTTATTTATTAGAGTGCATTTGCTTACTGTGTTTATTGATTATTTGCTTGAATTATGTTGTTAAGATCCTGATAATGGTTATATACTGCAGATATTTGTGAGACCTCCTAACCGGGGATTGTACTGCCCGGGACGTGCAGTCCTTGGGAAGGGGGCAATGTTACGAATTTTCGGGGCAACCCGCTGCTCTGGGGCTTAAAATGGTTTGAAATTCGTATTCTACGCTTCAAATAGATAAATTTTGCTTTTTGTTGCATCAAAATCGGCCAATTAGAACCGGAGATACGGAGGTTTCGCTTTCCCATATGTTTTTCTATGGGCTTCTAGAAATCTCGAGAAATATTAGTCCTAGAGCTTAGATCTCTCCACTTTTGAGGACTTATTTTTGGCGCCAAATTTGGCGATATTTCGCCAAAAGTCGCCAAGCTTGGCGACTTTTTGGTCATTTGGCGCGATTTTCCCAATGGGGCCTGGAAGTTGTTTTTCCTGCATTAAAAACGCATAATAACTTAACATTTCTCTTCTATGACGTAATCAAAATTCACGCTTTATGTAGAACCCTCGAGAAATTGACTTTTCTGGAAACCTCTTGTACCTCCTGCGTCGGCTATTTATAGAAGCGGGCATCGCCCCACAGTCAGTCAGTGCGAGCTGAACGCTCGATGTGTGAATAGCTCTCAGTACGTTTGTGTGAATTGATAGTGCTATAGAAGCTGTGTTTTAGCTTGTTTTGTGAAGCTGTTTTCAAAGTGCTGTGTGTAAATTCTTCATTGCTGTGTCTTAAGGGATTGTGTACTATATCCCTTGAATATTTCTACGGAATTTTTGCCTGTGAAAGTGACTTATTCTGGTGTGAGAAATACAGCATTTGTGAGAGCTTCTGATCCAAGCGGATTGTTAAAAGCACGTTATTGCTAGATTGTGCTTGTGAATTGTGTACAGCTGATTGTACTACGAAGATCTAGAAGCAATAAAGTTTGTATTCCATCCTGACAAGTGACTTTTTACTTGAACTTTTTACACGAACTCGACTTTAGAACGACGAACCCCAGGAGTAGCAGAGTAATTCCGCAACACTAAGTAATATCATTTCATTCGCTTTAGTCATAATTATGGGATGCGCGACAAATATTTACACATATTGAAATAATTTTCGCAAAATCTCAAAATTTAATACACATTTTTGAAAAATTGGAAGCCTAGAATTTAAGTTGAGTTGAAACCTATCATGTCACCAAATTTCGTTTCATTCTCTGCAGTCTTTATTTCGTGATGCTGGAACAAAAATTTCAGCATTTTAAAACGATTTTCACAAAATCTCAAAATGTAATCAAAATATTTTAAAAATTCACCTCCTATAAATTAAGATTAGCAACTACCTATCATATCACAAAATTTTGTATTTGTCGTTATTATGCGATGCTTGAAGAAATATAATTGCATTTTGAGAGAATTTTCACAAAATCTCAAAATCTAATAAAAATGTTTAAAAAATTGGACACCTATACTTTATGTTGAGCAACAACCTATCGTGACCAAATTTCATATAATTCGCTTTAGTCATTATTACATAATGCGTGAACAAAAATTCACTCAGTTTGAAACGATTTTCGCAAAATCCCAAAATCTGATCGTTTTTTTTTTTTAGATGCTTATAGTTTAAGGTGACCACCTATCATTTCACCAAATACCATTTTTTCACCTTTGCAATTATTACGTGATGTGCGAACACAAATTTACGCAGTTCGAAACAATTTTCGCAAAATCTCAAAATATAATCAAGATTTTTTAAAAATTCGACGCCTATGTTTTAAGTTGAGTGACCACGTATCACGACACCGAATTTCATATCATTTGCTTCAGTCGTTTTTACGTGATGCTTGAACACAAATTTACGCAGTTTGAAAGGATTTTCGCAAAATCTCAAAATCTCAAAATCCAATCAAGATTTTTTAAAAATTCGACGCCTATGTTTTAAGTTGAGTGACCACCTATCATGACACCCAATTTCATATCATTCGCTTCAGTCGTTTTTACGTGATGCTTGAACACAAATTTACTCAGTTTAAAACAATTTTCGCAAAATCTGAAAATCTAAAAATATAATCAAGATTTTTTAAAAATTCGACACCTATGTTTTAAGTTGAGTGACCACCTATCATGACACCCAATTTCATATCATTTGCGTCAGCCGTTTTTATGTGATACTTAAACAAAAAAGCGTCACGGACAGAATGACAGACAGACAAACTTTTTTTTGAGGGTCGCATCGGATTCCCGGGTGCTGGAAACGGATAGAAATCGCAAAATTTTTGAATTCCAAGAAATGTACAGACAAAAGTCTAATTTTATTTATATAGATATATTTTAAATAAAGATGTATTTGTAATTACTCTAAAAAACATAATCAAAGATCCAATTAGTTAAAATAATTTGTAATTTTTAGGGATCGACCGATAGTATTGGCACCGATACCTCCTATTTTTTTAGGTATCGGTATCGGTTCTTTCGATTCTAAAAGTATCGGGAAAGTATCGGTTTCTGTTGCTTTCATCCATTTTCACCGATACTTCGCTTTTCAAAAGAAACCACGCAGGCGGAACACCATTCTAGAATCTTTATTTTGGTAATGAGATGAGAGGCGTTGTTTCATTGGCACATTTGTTCGCGCGAGTGTTTTCCAACTGTGTTTTTTTTTTTTTTTTAAATTCTAACCATCGCTAAATGGATGTCATATCACCAAGTGTGGTCGAAATTATGGACGAAGAATCGTTAGAAGACAGTTTAACAGGACAATCGTCTATTCTTCTAAATTATTTTGAATTGGTGCCCAACACTAAATACGCTATCTGCAAGGATTGCAAAAAACCGAGAGGTAGGCTATATTTTTATTTCGTTTTTTTAAACGTTTATTTTCTCACTGTGTGGACTCGAAAAAAAAAAAAAAAGAGTTCATTCATATATATATAAATTATATATATACACACAATTGAATCTCCCTATAACGAACTCGCTCGGCTCCAGTTAAAAAATCCACTATAGAGGAAATTTCATTGTACAGAGATTAGAGATTTTTGCAGTTATTTCAGCAAACATTACAAACTTTTTAGTTAATTCGATGTTTAAAAGTATTAAATTATTACTTTCAATTAAAAATAAATTGGTATTTATTATAAATTTGTTAAACTTACGGTTTCTTACTTTTCATTATATAAATGAAATGTTCAAAAGTAAAGACAATCTACATATTTAGAGAATAAAATCTGTAATGCACTTACGTTTATTTTACTTAAAAATTCCATTATTTTACATTGTTTTGCATTCTGTGATTTTAAATTTTCATAAAAATATTCACATTTTAAAAGCTCGCTGAAAATAGAGTGAGGCACATTTTCTTCCATTTGGAAACCTCTTTATCTTTTTAATGGTTTTGAAAGGTTGAAGCATTGAAGTTTGATGTGGGTTTGGTAGTGAAGCGCAGGCCCAGTGAGAGGGGGGGCAGCCGGGGCCCGTCGAACTAGAGTGGGGCCCGTGAATTTTTCAAAATGCACTACAAATTTCCTTTCTACATTTTTACTTTTAAAAAATTATTTTAAAAAATCACAGCCCAATGCAGTGCCCGCCCTAGCTGTTTTTCTTAAGTGGTGCAAAATACAAAAATGCACCCCCTCCCTCACACATGCAGCTAGAAAAGTTTTCAAAGGGGTTAAAACGAAAATTTCAACAATACAGGGCGAATCTAAACTCTTGGACAAAACTTTGAGGTCGTAGGGCACATAATAAGGAATCAGAATCACATAGCAATATGGGGTCGGCAACATCATCTTCATGTAGCTGTTAATAATCACTTTCGAAAAAGTGCTGAAACAACAGAGCACTTTCCGACCATTGTTTGTCAGAAACGAATGTATTTTTCTTCGAAAACAGAAGACTAAAATTCATAGTTTAAAAATTCTATTTTATTTCATGGATGAAATGTTTGGAGACGAGCCTATTATTTATGAAACTTGGTTAAGAAATTAGACGAACACTTCAATACTTTTCACAAAGTGATTATTATCGGGTAAGTGAAAACTGCATTTTTGACCCCACATTGCTATGTGATTCTGATTCCTTATTATGTGCTCTATCACCCGTTTAAATTTACCCAAGAGTTTAGATTCACCCTGTATATGGACATTCAAATTTATACTTGCACATAGTATAAAGTAAAGTATTTTGGTATGGTATATGTCATCTTTCGTGTGTGTGTTAATGTCAGCTGTGTGGTTCAAAATACTGCTTCGAATATAAGATAATGAAGAAAAATATTTTAAAATTTACGTATTTTATCCTTTGGTAGATAGTGTCATAGGGGACTAACTGTACGATTTGATGCTGTCAAAAACTTGTCAAGTAAATTTGAAATATTATGGCAGTATTTAACAATACCTGAAAGCAGTTTGAAAGAAAAGGCATTATTTCTATGTACTAAGTTGATCTGAATAATGAATATTTTCTTTCAGAAATAATTCACTTACCATCCGTCCACAAAACTAATTTTGGAATTAATCAATCAAAGCCTCTGTATTTATTGAATATACGAACAGAATATAAACTGAACGATCTATTTCCAAATGTTTGCATTGCCCTTAGGGTATTTTTAACTATTCCAGCAACGGTAGCTTCTGCTGAACGATTATTCATCAAATTGAAACTCATAAAAAATTTCTTAAGATCAACCATGTCTCAAGAACGGCTTGTAGACTTAACAAGACTAAGCACCCAGACAGCACAGCAAACTTGCAGCAATCTTGATTTATCAAGTCAATAAACTTGAATTAAGCTTGAAAATTTCAAGCATGTAACTTAATGCAAGCTTGAATCAAGTGTTCTAGTTTACACTTGCCCAGCTTGCATTAAGCTTGACATAGCAAGCTTAATTTCATGCTTAAGAAATTTTCCTTTAAAAAAATTTCCTAAATACACGAGGCGCCGGTCGGCGAACTCACCCCACATATTTTATTTTTCCACGCATTTTCCCCTCTACGCTGAAATTTCAAGTTATCTTAATCTGTTACCATCAAGCGTCTGCGGCTGGAATCGAACACTGTATATATGGGTTGGGAAGCCAGCGTCCTAACTAATTGGCCAACCTGAGATGGGCTGAGATGACTAAAGTTTGAAATGACTGCTAGGGATATCACACCGTTTTCTGGCGAAATCGAATAGTGGCCGATGTGTTGATCTGTTTCTTTTATTTTTCCATGGGATGCATCAAAATTAAAATAATGTTATGTGTGATTTAGAGACTCTACTAATAGGGAAATAAACATAATATAAACTTAACAGCAGCACAAATTTTAAAACTTTCAATATCGCGACACTCATGTTGGGCAATACTGGCCAAAATCGAGACAAATGACTGATTTTGAAATCAATTTCGTAGTATAATTGTATTTTATTTTGAAGAATTTCCATATTTGGAAATATAGAATCTTTTTTTTTAAATTCTATGGTCAAGTACATTTATGACTGATGATAAGTTATTTTGTGGCGGCCGGATTACGTCTCATTCTACCACCCATAAAGTGAAGTATATTAACTAACTAAATTGTGTTAATTATATTAAAATTTATTTTTAGGGCTAATTAATTAGTTAATAGAATTACTAATATTAATTAGATGTAATTAAAACTAAAACTCCCCTCGTGCTACACTTCAGAGGGTCTTATCCCGTTCATTCCTTCTCCTTGCGTGTTCTAATGTCCAGGTTTTGTGCCAGGGCCGTAACCAGAGGGGGGGGCTATGGGGGCTGAGCCCTACCTAACAAGCTTTCAGCCCCCCCTAAGATTTTCAAAATTTTTGGTGAATTTACTGATCAATACGAAAGTTTAGAAACAAACGGTTTTTAACGATCTTTAAATTTCACATTATTAAACATATCCCTCGTTTGGGGTGGGGGGATTTCTCATCACAAAGGCTAGATTCCTCTAAATACAGTTCATTATTTTGCTGCTCTTGGTTGCATGCAGCTCTGGATCTTGGATTCTTCCCAGAACACAAAACACTGCCGCTCTTCCTTTAAGTCTGTCTCCCAGGGAAACGATTTTGAGGGGGAGTCAAAACTATCAGCGTGTTCATGTTTGCATTCAAAATGGTGTCAAACATTTTTAACATTTGCTGTAAGGGATGATAATTTGAAAAAATTGAATTCAATTGTTTTCCAAAAATAAAATCATCACAGGATTAAGGACACATGGTACGTCTCCATTTTTGTTTCATCTGACACATAAAGTTGTAACAGTCCAACAGTGTTGGAAAGAATTATACTTTCGTGTTAGAATAGTTGACACATCCTTCAGATAAATAAGGGTGATAAGAAAAACCAATAGGTACTCTTTTAAACGGATCACCTTGTAGAATATATTTATATTTTGCTTTATTTAGAATTTAGATATTTAAAACGAAAAATAAATGCATTTTTCAGTAAATTTTCATTCCAAAGTTGGATAGTTAAATTTATTTTACTGATATTTTTTAATTGGGTAGCATTTAATGGACTACAAAAGGTACAATGGACGAGTAACTATACCTTATAAATTATTCTTCACAAAAAAATAACTAACTGATATCCAGTACTGCATTCGCTCAAAATATCACTAGAATATTTTTTATGGAATCTCAATGAAAAAGTTATAACACAATGAATGTTAAATGTTTTTAAAATACTGTGTTTTGTGAAGCACATACTCTGGAAAAAAAAAATATACAAACTGAAAAACAGTCTCTTCCCCCGCCCCCTCGATTACTAATACTTATATTGGGTCAGCCCCCCGAACTACATTCTAAGCCCTACCTAACATTTCATCCTGGTTACGGCCCTGTTTTGTGCGATAATAAAATAAAACACAACTTTTACGAACTTTTCTTTATTTAATATGAGCAATTTTATTTGAGAATGCTAGACAAATCAATTTCTTCAAATTAATGCCAATTCTCCTTCTTGCCTACAGCGACAGATGGCGCCATCACCTCGCGTTCTCCTTTTCAAGCAAGAATCAAGTTGTATTCAAGCTTGACAGTTCAAACGACTTCTCCAAGCTTGCTGCAAGCTTAAAATGAATTGAATTGTCAAGCTTGTATTAATACGTCAAATTCAAAGAAATGTCAAGCTTGATTTAAGCTTATGTGCTGTTTGGGCATCAAAACTGACATTGCCAGAACTATTAATTTTGATGATGTTATACGAAATTTTGCAAGTAAAAAAGCACGAACAGCCATTATTAAAGTTAAATAATAAATATGCTAATTCTACCATTTATATATATTTTTAACCTTCAAGCATGAATAAAAAATCGCTAAATATGAAGATTTCCTTACTCATTCTTTTGTTTTAGCATTCTATATAAAAATCACTGAAATAAAAAAAAATTAATTTTCGAAACTGTGTGTTTAACCATAGCAAAATATGAACTGATGCATTTACAGATAAATAATACACTGTTGGTGATAGTGATTTGCAACACGTGTTAGACAGCGAGGGTGGTAAGGCAAAGGAAGATTTTGGAATCTGGTTATAAAAATACCGTAATGATACTTTATTTTTTTATATTTTTTATAATGCATTATTACAGATTGTAAATACTATTATTAAAATTATAATTTAGGTAAGAACAAAAATAACCCCACAATATAAACTTTTTTATTTTTAATAAATACTTTTAAAGTAAAATTGAGCAGAATCTAAAATACATTTCTTGAGGCAAAAGCAAGTTGGGGAGGGGGCCCCGGAAACATTTCTCTCGGAGGCCCTGGTGAAGTGCAGGACCTTATTATTGTATGGGCAAATCGGGACTTTGCCCAGTGCTCCCGACTTGAAAGGGCCCCCAATTTTAAATGTTTTTTTCTGAAATATTCTTTTTTATATCAAAATCATAACAAATTTCATAGATTGGGGGCCCCCAAATCTATCAATGCCCCTGTTGGTCATAATCGGGCACTGGTGAAGTGTCTTCATTAAGTGTCTTAATGGAGTCAATTTCACTCTCCTGGCCTCCATTTTTATCATCTGTTACTCTTCCATTAAGTGATCTGTTCAAAAATTAAAATTTTCTTCAAAACTAACAAAAAAAAAAATCAAAGCTAAATCTGAAATATTCGCTATATAAGCTCTTCGTTATATGGAGAATGTTTATAGTGTTATTAAAGCCTTGAAGTTACGTTTCCATGAAAAATTTCTTTATAGAGAGAAATTCGTTGTATGGTGACTTCGTTATAGATAGATTCTACTGTATATATAGGCTTTTGATATTGTTGGAGAAGTCTAGATATAGATTTCATGCTTAAGAGATATGCTTTAAATTTTTATTTAAAAAAATTGGTGCAAGGACATTTGATTTGGCTTGGGTATGATATAGATATCAAAATTGATGGCGAAGATGGTCCTTGACATCGTTTGATATTTCAGGGGATGACGACCTGTAAGTGTTAAAGCAGGTATGGGCAGCCTTTGAAAAGTTGTGGGGCAAATTTTAGGATGTTATAGGGATTTATATGGGATGTTGAATGGTTTATACGGAGTTTTCAAATGTTCCGCGGGACGGATCATAAGCCGTGGCGGGCCAAATCCAGCCCGCGGCCCGGTGGTTGCCCATATGTGTGTTAAAGTGTCATATTTCAGCCCTCGAAATACGTTTGAGGAATTTGTTTCTATTTAGCTTATAGAACTTCAGATACTACAGACATTTTAATATTAGTCAGCCGGAAATATTTAAAACCGAAAGTAGCATTCTGCTATCGGAATCGGTATGCTCTTTGAATCGTATTTCTGCGCATGCAAACAGGAATAGGGTTTGAACTGAATGACGTTTGTCGGACATAACCCCCCCCCATGGTACCCCTCTGCAAATGTAAAAAAAGGTGCCCTTTTTGTGCTCTAGATCAGTGCTTCCTAAACTATGGGCCGCGACCCATTGTTGGGTCACGGGAGCAATTTCGGTGGGTCGAAAAGGGTGGGAAAAATTAAACTTTAGTATTTTATATATATATAGTAAACTATACTATTTTATATAGCCAATATTGGTTATCGTTATGTAGTAGTGGGTCGCAAAAAAAATCTAGTTGAAGATTTTTTGAAGAGAAGGACAAAAAAGTTTGGGAACTACTGCTCTAGATCAAGATTTTCTCAGTTTTAGTTCGAAATGGCCTCCCTTTCGACGATGGCACCCAGACCTTGTTTACCGTGCCATGCCACCCCTGCTCAGAGATTAGAATTAAAACAGATAAAATTTGTTCATATCAATCACAGAAAAGCATTAACAATGATCATAAAAACAAAAACACTGAAGATCAATTTCATTAAATATGGTTGCTTTGAGTAGCAACTTTTTTTAAGACTTGAAAATTGAATTTAGTTTATCATTTTTGGATTTTTCTTTAACCTTCATTTAATCTCGTCATTTTTAAGCATCTTTTATTCATACCAGCACTTCTCAACCTTTTAACGCCCCCCCCAAACAAAGGCTAATTTACGGTGGCACCCCTCCCCTCGTATTTTTCAGCATACATTCAGTTTTTTAATCTTCAACAATGAACATTTAGTCGAATTTTCTACAAAATAATGTTATCAGTAAAGTTTGAATGAACATTTTAATCAAAAATGGATATATTTTTGAGTAAAAATGCGAATAAATAAGATGATTTTTTAAAAACATGCATCACTACTTGCTCTTTGGTTTTTCTCATGCCCCCCCCCTGCAAATGCTCAACGTCCCCCTTGAGGGGCGCGCCCCACAGGTTGAGAAACGCTGATTTAGACCCTCCAAGGCGTAGCTTGAAAACAAGCAAAAATATTTTTCTTCATATTGTAGCTGTTTTAATGACAAAATAATGATACTAAAATTATAAACGAAACTTATATGCAAAAACAATTTATTCCTTTTTTGTGTCGTAAAGAAGTTAACTTTTTGGCAGTGGCTTGAAAACTGGCGACTCCCGTGAATTATAATTATGTTGGTCCAGAAGTTAAATGATTCATTTTTAAAACATTACATGCTATCAAAAGTACGAATTATCAAACAGTTAATGATTTTATTATCTATCAGATTAATGAGAGAACGTAGGATTTGTGTATCATTCTGTTTTGAGAAGTGTAATAATTATCAATATCTAATAATTATTAAAAACAGTTAAAAACACTTTAAAATCCGTTTGTAGCACTTTCGGTGGCAGCCACCACCTTCTTCAGCTCTGGTCTTAATTCAAAATGCCTGGCTCTCTTCCTCAGCAAAGCGTTCCACCCAGGATCTATCTGTGCATGCGTCATGTCATTTATAGCGCCATCTGTTGTTATAATCTGTAAGGCCTCCATGTTTAAGGCATAGTGACTATTTTTGTAATTAGCGAGTTTTTGGCTATTGTTAAAGTTGATTTCTATTTAAAAACACTTTAAAATCTGTTTGTAGCACTTTCAGTGGCAGTCACCACCTTCTTCAGCTCTGGTCTTAATTCAAAATGCCTGGCTCTCTTCCTCAGCAAGGCGTTCCACCCAGGATTATTTATTTCAAATTTTGGGGTAAAAAAGATATTTCTTCTGAATAGTATTTGGTTTATATATAAGGAAAACGCAGGAATAATCGGTGTGTACCTGTTCTTCATACGGAAAAAATCAAATACATGGATCAACCGGATTAATTGTGACTTAACCCTGTCCGGAGAATCAAAATATTCAGATATTCAAAAAGAACTTAAAAATGATCATATGAGTTCATATTAAAAAGAAATCTTGCTAAAACATTTAATAATTCACTTAGTGATTAAATTATTGGAGCAGATAAATAAAAGCATTAATTAATGTGAACTTATAATGCATTTTAAGGAAAGAATTTACATACGTATTTAATGAACAATATCTAAATACATATGTACTTACATAATACTGTACAGCAGAGGCGTAGCCAGAAATTTTTCATGGGGGGGGGGTTACGACTACTGCAACTCACATATGTGCATACATGTGTGTGATAAGGGAGTGAAGGGAATTATTCGGTTAGCGGGTGTCGGCTATTTTTGGCGACTTTTTTTTCTCGCCAACACCCGCTACTTGGCGCTTTTTTTTGTCGCCAAATTTTTCACGTGTGAAACACCATTTTAGAATACGATAAAATAATACAACATGTTGAGCACTGTCAGGAAATACAAATTACTTTAACACATTAAAATTCCACAGATATTCCACTTAAAAAAAACAATAAAACAAAATACGCCATCCATACTTAACACTAAAAATTGTCAGCAAATTCAGTAACAGGCAATTAAAAATGCGCAAACAGTAAACCACTTTTAACTAAAAACATTTCAGAATATTCAGCAATCTAGTTCTACAGCTATGTAAACTATGCAACCAGTGGACCCTTTTTAACTAAAAAATCCTCAGTGGATTCAGAAACCTAGTTGTACAGCTATGTAAACTCGGCAACCAGTGGTCCGTTTTTAACTAAAAAAACCTCAGTGGATTCACCAACCTAGTTGTACAGCTATGTAAACTGGCCAAACACTGGCCCGTTTTCAACTCAAAACAACATCGGTGCATTAAATAACCTAGTTATACACCTCATATAAAGTCACTATATGAAAACATAACAACATCAAATATCCATTTACAATTCACATTGAAAACCTTAAGCAATTGCAAAAATTCTTTAAAAAATAAACACTTACCTTTATTTTAAGAAACTCTTCAAAAATATCCATAACACATCAGCTAATAACATAACACCAAAACACTTCCTTTTATTTAACATTATAATCACGCCCTCCTTCAAATAAACACACACTTCCTTTTTAAACAACAACATAATATTCACTACACTTCAAATAACACAACACATTTCCAAATACATCTTGTATTCCCCGTAAATAACTCAACAAACACCAAACAAGAACTTACACATCGAATTCAAATTCACCTGCTTTTCGGTTTACCGATTACAGTTAAATTGCCTAAACCAATCACAAAATTCCTTTACCAAACATCCTGGTATCGTTTAATGAACCCACCGAGCGTTTTTTCATCAAAATACAGCATCATCCAACACCTCAACTCAATCTACACAGGTTACAACAGACATCTGACTCTAACGCTAAAGTAAACAAACTTTCGACCAAACTCCAAGTTTGGCGACTCATCACCGCTTGGCAACGACACCCGGTAACCGAAGAATCCCCGGAGTGAAGAATATACATTTTCTATAGCAAAAAAATCCTCATGGGGGGGGGTTATGACCCCCCTAACCCCCCCTTGGCTACGCCCCTGCTGTACAGTTTATACATTATCATAATTTAATGCAGTTTAAGAAATCTAAAAAATATTTTCATATGTGAAAGATTTATAATTAAAGAAAATCTAAATAAAACTTGCAAGCTTTGAAGTTGAATAAATTTAATGTGTTTACTTTTGTAAGCCCATTAAATTTTTCAAAAACTCTAGACCACAAAATCGAGACATGAATCAAAAACAAAGACACATATAGTAAGAGCAAGCAGGGAAGCTGTTTTGGGTCTAATATGGAAACCTTTTATCTGGCTCATAGCAACAATTAGGCGAAAAAATAGCGGTTGAGAAAAATTGATTTAAATATTTGCACCAGTCGCCACTGGAAATGGATTCTCTTATTAATATATCCCCCTCGTTACAAAAACTGCCCAGAATACAGATGTAGGTTTAAATGACATTAAATTATGTAAAGTATCGGTATCGGCCGATACCATAACTTAAAAGTATCGGTATCGGCTATTTCTGAAAATGAATTTATAGGTAAAGTATCGGTCAGGCGAATATGTGGTATCAGTCGATCCCTAGTAATTTTTGCTTGTTTTAAATTGCAAAATCCTCTTCAGGTTGCTTCTTGATTTATTTGAGTGCAGTTTCAAATGCATTTAATCCTTTGTGAATAATACATTTTTTTTTGTTCATATATATCTTCTTCACTATTAGATGATTTTTTTCACACAACTTAACAAGTTCAATAATTCCTTTGTCATAGCTCATCAGTACAGTCAAACCTCGTTATTAGGTCATCCGTGGGGACCGTAGAAAGGTGACCTTATAAGCAGTGTGATTATATATGCGATACAAGTAACCAGCCATCTATTTTAATCAGATACATGTTTTTGCAAGAAATATTGTATATAAATATATGACAGAATTATATATCGTTATTAGATTAATATTTTTTACTTAATAGATGATGCAGTAATTAGATACTAAACAAGAAAATAATTGATGCATAATATACTTATAAAAGTTAAAAACACAGTTCAAAATTTAAAATATTCATTTATTTAGGATTGTCTTTCCTTTGGTTTAGATATTCTTACCATTACTTTTTCAAGATCATTAACTGTTTTTAGATGTTCCTCTGAGGCCTCAGGCTGCATAAAAAATACCTAACAGTGTTCAACGAAAATGCACTCAGAAAACACGCGAAACAAACTTGGAACTCATTCCAGGGACACATGCTCTGAACCTGACATTTTTTCCTTTCTAAACTGTGGATAGAGCAAGGTGCAATCCTCTTTTCAGAAGATAGTGGCTTATTCAGTAGTAAACGTTTGGACGGGAGAGGGGGAGTTAAGCCCTTTTGAAACCCTGCAAATTGTCCCTTTCCTTATCAACACAATGAAGAAAGGCTAGATCGCTTATCTCTTACTGAAAGATGGCTTTGTTTATTTTCAGAAATACATCCCACAAAGATTGAAGTGACCATATAAGCGGGCATAGCTATGATGGCATGATCATATAAGTGATATTAAAATATATAGAATTCCTATTCAGTCATCCAGGACTTTTTAAAAAATGACCATATATGTGGGGTGACCTTATACCGTAATTTCCTGCCTATAATCCGCATCAGCACATAATCCGCAAGCGGCTTTATTAGCTCAGAAAAAAAATTACATCGTATAATCCACAGATATTCTGAAGCAGACTATCAATATTTTTCAAAATTACATCGGTATTGTTAACACACGTCGATTTCGGCATACAACACATTTTGTGCTAAATTGATGAGAAATAAACTGTAAAAATTGAAATTTGTACTAAAAAAATAAATACAAAGAAAATTTACTGTACACTTAAAAAAAAATTAGTGTAAACAAAGGTATAATTTTGTAGCTGTTCCCCTGCTTTGAATCATCGCAGTGCATGTTTCTTTCCCATGCTATTCTGCCCGTCATCTAATGTCGTAACAGGAGAGAGGAGAGTGAAAGGTATTTTTACAGGGTTCCCGCTAGAGCACGAGAATCTCGTATAATTTTTTAAAAGTCTCACGCAAAAAATATTACTACGCGAGGTATTCTCGCGCTGCAAAATATTTACCACCAGCGCGAAATTCTTGCTCGCTGTTTGAAAGTTTAAAAACATCAGTTTACTAATACGAAAATTTGTTTTCATTCTATGACTGTCGAAATCGAGCCGGTCCGGAGACAAAACAAAACTCCGATAAGGAGCTGCCGAGGCCGCAAAGAAGCATCCCCTCCCCCCTTCCTCTCTGAGTTTCTGTTCAGAGATAACACGGTTGAATCATTGGAATGCAGAAGGGGAATATTAATTAATGCTATCCGCACAGAGCTGATGTGTTGATTTTTCTCCTCCAGCTCCGCAGCTGCAAAATGTTTTGTTTTTGTATGTTCGTCCTTGCATATGAGTTTTGAGAGCATTTCATCTGCTTGTTTTTTTATATATCACCACGATTCATGGAATTATTGATATCCTCTGGCAGTTTGAAATTTGTACCCCCCCCCTCCCTTCCGTTCTATGTTTAATTACGGTTCACAGTAAGAGTTAATCAATCTTTTAAGAAGACCCCCCCCCCCCAAAAAAAAAATAAAATAATAATAATAAGAGGGAAGCTGAAATTTTCCGGTTAAATGCGAGATAATCTAGCTTTTACTGTAGTAAGAATTTGATCTTAAATATATCTGTTTTAACTTTGTCACACATATTTGTATCTTACCAACTTTGTAGTATAATATAATTTAACATTTATATAAATATTAAGTTATATTATATAATTTTATTATACTAGATAAAATATTATAGTTAATAATTCTGTTGCTTATTTAAACTGGATGTGATTCTTTGAATAGTCATTAACAATTCAAGTGCAAATTTCAGTAAACTTTCAAGTGCCAATTTAAGTAATCTTATTAGAATAGCTGATGGAAATATCAATTTAGAAAGTTTTCCACATGATCAAGCTGCTAAAATTTTTAATGATGCCCGGTGACGAATAGGAACAATTGTAGCCTCGTGGTACAACTTTTGACCAATAAAAAGCTAGATTGAGATATCACAAGTTGAGAACCATGTGTAGGAAAAAAGAATCTATTCTTTAGTGTACGCACGTACTCGTGTTGCAGTTAGTTACCAGTGCCATCTAGTAGCAAAAAGAGTCCCAATTTTTATTTTCTGATAGAAAAACTAAAGTTACAAGGGCCAAAATTTTCCTCAAGGGAAAAAAAAAATGTCACAGATAATACGCGGCAGCGGATAGTCCGCATCGTAATTTTTTTTACGTTTTTTAACGATAATCCGCGGATTATCGGCAGGAAATTAAGGTAAGCGGGTGACCATATAACGAGGTTTGACTGTATTACAGTTAAGGAAGTTGGCATTTGCTTTTAGTTATGGGAAAACCCAAAAAGCAAGTTTTAAAGCAAATAGATTTTATTATAGCAAATTCAGAATGCCCATAGAATATCAGGATAAATGTTTTTTGTCAGAAGTAAAAAATTAAGTAGATTGAGAAGTTACCTCGAGGAGAGAAAAAAGAAAAATGAAACCTTCTGAATTTCAAAACATTTTATTAACATTTAAATTTTAAAAACATGCTTTTATAATTAGTTATATACTAGTATAAAGCCTGTAATGGTTAGCACATGCAACTATTATCCCACATGTCCGGGGGTTCGAATCCCAGGCTGGGCAAGGTCAACTCAGCCTTTCATTCCTTGAGCGGGTCGATAAAATGAGGACGAAGCTTGCTTGGGGTCAAACACTGGGGGGCTTCGCATGAGGCTGACCACCTATCTGAGGTATGCATCTGCACTCCAGAACACATGGTCATAAAGGTGCAGTTGGTCAGTGCAGGCCTTGGCCCCGCAGAGGAGCTGTTGTTCTAATATTTGACTTTGACTTGACTGGTATGCAATTTCTTAAATAACCAAATAAACAATATTTTTTGGCATATTTTTGGGGGGCTACCAAATGTCTATACTTCTTTGAGTGTCCACCTCACTTAACAACCAGTTTTTTACGGAACGGAGGGTGGTCAATCCCAAGAAGTTTTACTGTTTATCATTCAGTAACTTCCTGAGAAGAAAAAGTATTGGTTCTCAAGAAGTGAATTTCCATTAGATTGAAAATTATTACACTACACTCCATCAAAACACAAACAGGTACACTTATTACTATTCACATTTCTATTTGGATCAGCATATTACCATGATGTCCCAAGATTCCACTGCCAAAAAGATTGAATACCACTGGATCACATACTTAAGTTTTCTGATACAAGGCAGTCACTAGAAATCTTTGCTAACCTATAAATCTTCTATATATCCTTGGTTGTTGCTTCTGTTAGCTCTTTGGTTGCAAGTTGCCATGGCAACATAGGACATTGGTAAAATCACTGAAGTAAAAATGGATATTTATTTTTCCCCTACACCAAATTCACTGAAGTAAAAGTGGAAAATTATTTTTCCTGCACCAAATTTTGGAAAATCGATGGTATTTGAAAATCTATATATGATTCTGTGGGTTTTTAAAAAAAGTAATTTATGAATCTCTTACGGTTCGTTTTTTTTTTACATGTCCAATCGAGGAGGTAGGGGGGAACATGCCCGGCTAAAAATTTTGCAAGCCCTGGGCATGCTGAGCAGCAGATTTTTTTGGCCCTGTAATCAGTGGCACCTCCTCTATTTAAGCACATGAACATGTGGACCCCCAGAGGAAAAAATTAAAAATAAACACATTAACAAATTAAATTAAAAAAAAAATATTAAGTACACTTTTAAATTTTTATAAATTTAAAACATAAGTTTTTCTCTCCCCCCTCAAACATCAGGTTTTTCCTCGATCGCATGTGCAATCGAAGAAATGTCCTTCGGAACTACTTTCCGAGAACAGAAGCAGATAGAGTCGCGAGAGCAGAAAGGCACTGATGATATATTCTGTTCGTACATTTTCAGTGTGCAAATTTACCATTTTTTTCGGTTATCTCTTCCAAATTCTCCCTTGGTTTGTCATATTTGGTTTTTTAATCCATTTTCCCCCCATTTTCTTATTCTTTTCTTTATTTTTATCATTTTCCAGCATAATATTTTTTATGAACAAGTATAAATGATTAAGATGTCACTAAAATAACTGTTTCGGTACTAAGCAATAACATTTTTCAACACTGGGGTAAAAAAAAAAAAAAAAAAAAAATTACTCAAACTAACACCTTTGCTAAAACTTAGCAAGCTGGTGAATAAGACTAGGGATTACTTTTTTTAAAAGTTGCATGCATTATTTCCTTTTAACGGCCGAAAATACAAATATATTGCAACTCATAAGTTGCATCATATCTGCATATTTAATTTTCAAAATTTGTTTTGTGACAATGTGGGGGGGGGGGCTGCAGCCTCTTCAGTTCCCCCCTCTGGCTATGCCCCTGGGCTGAGTGTAGGTGTTCACAGTTCTGACCTAGCATGCAGGAGTCAATCTAATGGTCTAGAAATTTGGGTGGTTTTCTCCAAATGTAACATGAGTATGTGTTAGAACTTCAATTTCGAACTTTGAATCCATTATTGCACTGCAGCTTTCAGAACAGGCTCATTTTCTCAAATCTTCTATTTCTCTGCAGTTCAGTACTATCATCGTCTTCTGTACAGGGCTCCTACCAAATTTTCTATCAAAAAAAGGGGAAAAAGGGACAATCCCTTTAAGAAAAAGGGACCAAAAAGGGACCATCTGTAAGAAAAAGGGACCAAAAAGGAACTATTTAATAAACGGTCATTTTTAAAGGAATAAAAAATTTCCTCTGAAATACAACCTCAATTTTACATCTCCTACTTCTTCTTACTTCATAGGAGATGTAAAGTACTTCTTCTTACATCTCCTACTTCTTCTACTTTATCAGGAGATGTAAAGTACTTAAAAGAAGTACTTTACACTGAAGTAAACACAATGAAAATATTCTCACATGAATAATATAAAACTTCACTAAACCACTTTTAAGTTTTCATACATTATTTTTGAATTGAATATTTTGAAAGATACAAAATTGAGAGTTCCACTGCATAATTTATTCAGTTCCTTAATACACACTTATTGTTCACAAAGAAATAAAATTGAAAGACTTCATTAATCAAATGTGTAACATTCTTCTTGAAATGATTACTAACACACATAATTAGATGAAATCCTGGCTCTTATAATAACTAAACAAAGCTTAAACTACATTCTTGTAGACTCATACAAAACTCAAACACAATTTGCTGAATATGCAGAATTAAAAAAAAAAAAAAAAAAAAACTGAAATCCGCCGACCGGCAACCCCTCCCTCCCCTCTCAAAAAAAAAAAAAAAAAAAAAAAAAAAAAAAAAAAAAAAACTTCCGCTTTGCACAGGCCTTATTATTAAAGGTCAAAATTAACGGACGCCACTCGCTGACTGTATTTTTGAAAGTGGAGACCACAAATTTATGTACCAGTCGCCACAGTTTATTTCCCCACTCTCTTTCCTTTTTTTCACAATTTAATATAAGTTTTTATGAATTGAAAGTAAAACAGAAACAGGACGTTAAAACAGATGTTGTTGACAGGAGTCAACTAAACTCCAAGATCGATGTCGGCATGGCGGGGAGGGGTAGAGCTGGATCATTGATAAAGGGTATTAGTACCACTTGACCAATTAGCAAAAGTAATCATCTGCTATGGAAATTTTCAAACGGGGATTACGAGAATGCGTAAGATTGCAGTTTGAAGCAGACACCTGCACTTGTTTGTTTTTGCAAGGGCTCTCTTTCTGAGAACAAAAATCCGAAGAGTGGCGAGCATTCATTTATAAATTCTTTTCTTGTGATCTATTAATACCAAAAAATAAAATAAAATAAATAAATATTTCAAGATTTATTCCGGCATAATAAGGCTTATGGCCAGCATAAAGTTGATGACAGCTGTCCGTCGTGGAAAATTAACAATGTTCGTCATGAACAAAGACCAATGGAGTACGCAAATGCAGCCGCTGAGGATTTAAAAATAGGGATACTTTGTTCCCGCAGAAAGGCAATTTTGTGTACCATATAGAAAATATTCAGAACTGGTTTGGTGCAATCTGAAAATCATTAAAGTTTATTCCTAAGCGTTTATTTCTTATAGTCAGACACATACATTCAGATCAATGGACGCCATGAAGTTGCGCAATTTAACTCGCAAAAAGGCGCTTTTCATTTCTAAATGAATCCGTAATTCCCTAATGGTTTGTAAATATCTTTAATAACTATAGATAATTTGAATTAGGAAGGCCAACGGACTTTAAGGGAAAAAGAGACCAAGTGGGAGCCCTGTCTGTAGGAATTTCATTTTCTTCATTCGATAAAATTGCCCTCTATGATTTTTTTAACCACTGGTGCTTTATACCAATTTCCATGCATCATCAATATAATAAATTGGTACTGTCCTGGATAATCCGTAACCCGAATAATCTGATTCCAGTTAATCAGGAGTCTACTGTAGCAAAATGCTCATACACTGATGGGAAAAAAAAAATCCCAACACCAAGAAAGACTTGTGTTAGATAAACGAAATTTGGTAGGCGTGATTATACATTTGAAAAATGACATCAAATCAAATTTCGTGCTTCACACATAAGTGTGGCGCTAGTAGCGCCACACATAACATGGAAATTAGGTTTGCTTTAAATGCGTGCTGGGAAGTTCGTGAGCGTTATTAAGGTTTGAAATTTGACATATTGAATTAATGTTAGCCAAAAATGCCTTTAAAAAGACAAAGAAGCCATTATGAACAGCTCACCGAGTTGGAACATGGTCTTGTAATAGGGCTACAAGAGGGTGGATTTTTTTCCCACGATATTGCAGAAAGACTTGGCCGGAATGTATCCACTGTGCATGATTGTTGGGTGCGGTGGGCAAGATATGGTACTGTTTCAAGAAGACCGAGTTCCGGATGGCCACATGGCACTACTGAGAGGGAAGACCGCCACATTCGGCATACAGCTGTGGGAGATTGTACTGCGTCTGCAGCAGAAATTCGAGCTGCAGTTGGTACCACAGTGGCACAACGAACAGTTAGAAATCGGTTACTTGAAGGACAGCTCTGAGCCAGGTGCCCTGTAGTGTGCATTCCACAGACTCCGAGCCATTGCCGCTTGCGATGCCAGTGGTGTCAGGCAAGAGCTCATTGGAGGACGAAGTAGAGATCTGTTGTGTTTTCTGATGAAAGCATGTTCTGCCTTGATGCCAGTGATGGTCAGAAGGAGGCTAAGAAAAATGCCTGCAACTAAACTGTCTGTGGCCTGGACACACTGGACCTACACCTGGAGTCATGATCTGGACAGCAATTTTGTATGACAACAGGAGCACTCTCGTGGTTATCCCAAACACACTGACCGCAAATTTGTACGTCAGTCTAGTAATTCAACCTGTAGTGCTGCCATTCATGAACAGCATTTAAGGCGGAGTTTTCCCAACAGGATAACGCTCGCCCTCATACCACTGTTATCACGTAACTTGCTCTACAGAGTGTCGATTGTTACCTTAGCCTGCAAGATCACCAGATCTGTAACCAATTGAACATGTATGCGATATCATTGGACGACAATTCCAGCATCATCCACAGCCAGCACTGACAGTCCCAGTACAAGTACAACAAGAATGGAATTCTATACCGCAAAGTGACATTCCGCACCTGTATGACACAATGCATTCAAAATTCTGGAGGTTACACCGACTATTAACATAACAGCATTTCCCATTTGAAATGCATTTTCTTGAACTTAAATTAACCTGTAATCTTAGAAATTTAATCAATTAAACATGTTAATTAGACAAACGCATTGTCCAAATTTCATTATTCTACAATAATTTTTTCTTGGTGTAGAGATTTTTTTTCCATCAGTGTATAAGCACACATAGATGACATACAACCACTCGCATCATTTTTGTACTTTCACACTTAATATTTAGTAATCCATTTGAGAAGGACCTTGAAGAAAAATAAAATATTACTAACTTCAATTAAACAGAAAAATTTAAGATTAGATCATAATATGTAAATGCACATACCCTTTAATTGTTTTTTCTTCATCATAATCACTGCTATCCTCAATCATTTCTGAAGAACTTGATTCGCTTAACTCCGAAAAATTCATAGTTCTTACTGTCAAAACTTTAGAAGCTTCTTTCCATAGCTTATTCCTCTGCTCTACAGCTTCTGAAACAATCAGTTGAATTTTTCTTACTAAGCAAGTTTTATACTACTACAAATAAAGACAGCTCAAAAATGGTTACTAACCTCTTAAGGTCTCCTTATCCTTGATTATAGCAAACTCTAGTTTCATGTTTTCCTGTTCAAGCAATGAAAACAGATAGTATCACTCTCACATTATAAATGAATAAACTTTTCTTATCTACTTACAGTGAAACCCTGATTTAACGCCATTGAATGAACTGAAAAGAAACGTTATATGTGGGGAAATGCTAAATCAGGGTTGAAAATAAATAAAAGGATTTATGTTATGTATGCTTTATTTCTTCCACTGCAATAACTTAGACATTATTTTCCAAAATTATTTTGTAATAAAATTGATTATTTTACTCTGTGTTTCATATTTAGTACTATTTGCATAAAATTTCATTTCAATACACATGAAACCATTTCAATACACATAAACCAACTTTGACTACCTCTAAATTTACTTTTAAGAATTTTTGCGATACGTCTCATCATAAGCTAATTGTATGGAGAAAACCATACAATTAGTGGTGAGTTTTTGTAAATTTTTCCTTTGACCTTTAACACTTTCAATTAAAGCTTTCATTAATTTCCCTGCTTGGATTGCATGAATTGTTGAGGGAATTGCATGCGCTCATATTTGCTTCCCTTCAGTATAGCTGTGATTTATTATAGTGATAACTCTTTGAACTTTTCTTGTAAAAAAAAAGGAAAGAAAATAGCATTAATTCCAGGAAATGTAACGTTATTACTGGGGAATTTTCAGCATTACATGTACAGGAAAATGTTTGGAACCAATAAGAAATGACATTGTAGGCGGGAAAATGTTAAATGCAGGTAATGTTTAACCGGGGTTTCACTGTATATATAAATGCATGTTGGTATGTATGAAGTTTATTAACTCCAGCATTGTTTGACTGATCACTATGAAATTTGGTACACCTAAGTCTTTTTCATGGAGAAGGTTTTTATGCTATCCATTTTACTTTAACTCGTCACTAGTTGGTGCTGCAGACCATCAAATTCCATACTGTTCAACTGATCTTGATGAAAATTGGTACATATGGATATCTGAACAAGTAGAATATTTTTACACAATCCATTTTTCTATACTTACCCATGCTGTGGTGCATCATTACTTTGTGCTGCAGAATATTAACTTCTTGACTGTTCAACTGATCACTATGAAAATTGGTATTCACAGACATTTGAACATGGAGAATATTTCGGTGCTACCTATTTTGCTATAACTTACCACTAGATGTCGCTTAAACCCATCAACTTCATGAACATTCAACCGACCACCATGAAAATTCGTGTACGTAGATATTTAAATGCAAGGAATATTTTTGAAATATTCTTTGTGCTATAATTTGCTAGTAGATGAAGATATCGCTGTGCCGCATCATCTTTAACGGTGCTTAAATGATCACCATGAAATTTGGTTTGCATGATTATTGAACACGGGTAATATTTATGCGATATCTATTCTTTATACTACAAAACAACACACCCTATTATAAAAAATAATAACATGGAATAATATAATAATTAGTGGAAATGGAAATGCGGTTTTGGCCAATTATCTATGCTATGGATCTAGGCCGAGGGTGAGAATGCCTTCCATGGGGACTTTCTAAGGGGTCCTGACCTGTATTTAAGCAAAGTTTCGGAGAAAACCATACAATTAGTGGTTGTGACTGTGACCAGCTGACCAGATGCTGATGTGTAAATATTTGAACTCCAATAATACTTACACTATATCCATTAGGCTATAACTCAACTATTTATTATGACAAATAGTAATTAAATCCTGTTATACAATTTGACGATGACGGTGGCATGATCCCTTGCATAGATCACAAGCAAAATGATTCTAAAAAAAAAATTGAATGGCAGGTTTGCCACACACCTCATTAATTTGCAAAGATTTCACAACGTAAAATGAAACAGATTCTGTATCTACAGCTAAGTTCGAAATTTTTTTAAATACTGTTCATTGTTGCAGATTTTGTTAATTTTTGCACTATTATATTACTACATCCCAATGTCAAAAACCTGTTCACCATTTGACAGCATTAAGTCATAAGTATATAATGTGTCTACAGGTGTGTTTGAATAAATAATAATTTAGAAAAATGAATAATTGATAATCCAGAGCTTGCCATAATAAGCAAAATAATTTTTTATATTTTATGTAATAAAAAAATATTATTTGGCTTATCCCCCAAAATTTTTTGGGATCACATTACTTCCTTATACTCCGTACAAGGAATTAAAGAGATTTGCAGAGCAACCACACTAAAGGTCATGCCTAGTATTCTTATGAGAGGTCACGCTTGCTTTTTACTTCCTTATACAGAATATAAGGAAGTAATGTGATTCTGAAAACTTTCGGGGACCAGATTTCAAGGAAAAAACCCAACTTTGACTACCTCTAAATTTACTTTTAAGAATTTTTGCGATACGTCTCATCATAAGCTAGCATACACATCATATAAATACGTGTGCAACCCATTTTGATAGCAAGTCTATTTTGATCAGTTTAACCATGCCGTCTGTATATATATACATATGTATGTAACTTACATATCTCAAAAACTATTGGTCGCACAACGTTGAAACTTTATATTTAGAATTATTGTAAAATGTAGTTGTGCACCTCCCGTTTTGTTCCATTTGACTGGATAGTTTATCTACAGGCCCGCCTAAAAGATTCTAAATGCATTACACATTATGGGCCAAAATTCATTAAACTTGGATATCTCAAAGACTATTAGATGTAGAATGTTGAAACTTTATAATTAGGATTGTTGTAACATCTAGTTGTGCACCTCCCCTTTCGGTCCCATTTGACTGGATAGTTTATCTACAGGGCCGTCTAAAAGATTTTAAATATATTGCGCTCTAAGGGTAGAAATTCATTAAAGCGTATTTCAGAGGTATTAGGCTACTTCAAACGGCTTAGAAGTGATATATGCTGTTAAGGGTTACAAAATGATTCCTCCATCGAAAAAAGTGTCTTTATGATTTATAGTTCCGCTATAGGAACACTCAAAAGATTTCCAATACATTGCGGTCAATGGCAATTTCAGGGGCATTCATCCATTTCAAGCACAATACTGTCCTATCATATAAGTTAGGTAATGATCCGACCACGGTCACGTTCCTCCCTCAACAACTACGCCAAAAGTCGCCAAGCTTGGCGACTTTTGGTGTACGTGTGTATGTATTTAACTCTCAAATCTCAAAAACTATTAGTCATAGAATGTTGAAATTTCATATAACAGATTGTTGTAACATCTAGTTGTGTATGTATATTTTTGGTTCCAGCCTACAGGAGAGTTTATTTACAGGACCACCCAAAAAAATTTCAATACATTAATGCCTATGGACATCTTCAATATATTACATTTGCAGTCAGTCATTGTTTGGTCCATGGCCAAAATCTCACCATTTGCAGTTGACCTTGGGGGTGTTTTGAGGAAATATCGCCAAATATGGTGATAGTCAGTCATTTGGTCAATGGCCAAAATATCGCCATTTGTCATCATCCTTGGCAAGTTCCATTCTTTGGTTCATGCCCAAACTCTCACCATTTGTTGTCGACCATGGCAAGTTTTGCCTAAATATCACCAAATTTGATGCCAAAAATTATTTCACATTACTCTTAATCTTTTAACTGTAGAATTTTGAAATTTTGTATTTAAACTATTGTAACATCTAACTGTGCATCTCTTTTTTTGATTGCAATCGACTGGGTAATTCATTTACAGGGCCAGTCAAATGACTTTAAATACATTAAGGTGTATGGATACATTCAATTCATTGAAAGTCTGTGGTCAGTTACTACTTTGGCTATCCCCAAAATTTCGGAAACTATCTCTAGCTTGTCGGCTTTTGGTGAAATATCGCCAAATTAAGTGTCGGAAGAAAATCTTTCAAATTGAACCCAGCTGGGCGACTTGGAAATATTTGGCTAGAAACGCTAAACCTTAGTTTAAAAAAAGTTTAGATGAAGGGCAGCGAAAATTTTTTTGATTTAATAGACATGAAGTCGTGTGTTGTACAATTAGATATTTTAATTTGTGAGTACGAAGACAGATTAGAACAGATTACAAAACCCTTTTCCTAAAGAAACTATAGAGCACAAACAGAGGCGGGGATAGACTTGGCTGATGTGGGCGACTGACCACAGCCTCGCTCTTCCAAGGGCCTCACATCACCTAATTTTCATGAAGGGATCTCAGCATGGTCTCGAAACTAAATATTTTTACCCAAGGAACAGAACTTAGAATCAGAAAACTAGTCATTTGAAATCCGATTTCATCATAGTAATATGTGAATGTTCCTTAGCACATTTGAAAAGAAAAATCATGTAGGTCGCCCTCTTCTCGGAAATATTTTCTGCTTACGGGCTTGTATGTCGGACATAGTTACTGTATATTTCAGGTTGCAGTTTGAAGAAACAAAATCTGACTCACGGTCGTTGTACACAAATTAAAATAAACTATGGATTAAAAAAATTCAGAATGAGTCTTCATAAGCTACATTACACACTATAATAAATGAAACAACTGCACAGTGCCAGATTAACAATATAGCAGATGTAGCAAATGCTACGGGCCCCGTGCCTTTACCTTGAAAGTTTTCGTCTTTCCCCCTCAAGATCTAGATTTTTTGACACTTTCCAACAAGGTAGAAAAGTGTTTAAGATTTCGGTTTGTCTGTCTGTCCGTCCTTGATATAACTCGCGTCAATAGGCATCGATTTCTATGAAATTTATATATGTCATTCTTATCTGCAGTACCATGTACCCTATTGTAAAGGATCTATGTAGCATTTACAGATTTTTTTCTACAGGAGCACTGAAAATAGTCCCAATACATTGCGCTCTATGGGACGTTATTCTTTAAAGCGTATCATCCTACTAACTACAAGGGGTGATCAAATGAAAAGGTACGAAACGACACGGTGGGTACAAATGCAGACTTTATTCGAAATATACACCATAGGACTGAGCACAACGATCCCACTGATGAACAAGCCGCAGGATTCCTTGTTCCCAGAATTCCTGTGGCCGTGACGAGACCC
>JAWZYV010015403.1:0-36061 GCA_038373885.1 Cheiracanthium punctorium | reverse complement strand
GTTATAATTAAAATTTCGGTAAAACGGGCACCTGCCCAGGGCGCCAAAATTGGCAAACTTCAAACGTCCATAACTCCCGGACTAATTGTCCGGCAGTGATCAAACCAACATGAAAAGATAGTGTGTGGCAACACCTAAACACCCACCAAGTTTCATAATTATAGCTATACTGGAACATAGTTAAAAATACGAGAGAATTTCGTAAAGAGATCTCGGCGCCTCCGTCACTTTGGTACATTCTGCAAAATTCAAACGGCTATAACTCCCGGACTAATTGTCCGATCGTCGCCATTTCAATATCAATAGATAGTGCGTGGCAACACCTAAACACCCACCAAGTTTCATAATTTTATCTCAATTGGAACATAGTTAAAACGTGCACCCTGTAAAACCGGATAGCGCCCCCTACCGCTCTACCCAATGACAATGTAAATTGCGCCTCCCGTATCTCCAGTTCTATATAGCCGACGACTTAGCCGCTTGGTACGTGGGCTATTGGTGCTCTTAAGTGTCCTTTGGCACGATTTGTTTTCAGTTATAATTAAAATTTCGGTAAAACGGGCACCTGCCCAGGGCGCCAAAATTGGCAAACTTCAAACGTCCATAACTCCCGGACTAATTGTCCGGCAGTGATCAAACCAACATGAAAAGATAGTGTGTGGCAACACCTAAACACCCACCAAGTTTCATAATTATAGCTATACTGGAACATAGTTAAAAATACGAGAGAATTTCGTAAAGAGATCTCGGCGCCTCCGTCACTTTGGTACATTCTGCAAAATTCAAACGGCTATAACTCCGGACTAATTGTCCGATCGTCGCCATTTCAATATCAATAGATAGTGCGTGGCAACACCTAAACACCCACCAAGTTTCATAATTTTATCTCAATTGGAACATAGTTAAAACGTGCACCCTGTAAAACCGGATAGCGCCCCCTACCGCTCTACCCAATGACAATGTAAATTGCGCCTCCCGTATCTCCAGTTCTATATAGCCGACGACTTAGCCGCTTGGTACGTGGGCTATTGGTGCTCTTAAGTGTCCTTTGGCACGATTTGTTTTCAGTTATAATTAAAATTTCGGTAAAACGGGCACCTGCCCAGGGCGCCAAAATTGGCAAACTTCAAACGTCCATAACTCCCGGACTAATTGTCCGGCAGTGATCAAACCAACATGAAAAGATAGTGTGTGGCAACACCTAAACACCCACCAAGTTTCATAATTATAGCTATACTGGAACATAGTTAAAAATACGAGAGAATTTCGTAAAGAGATCTCGGCGCCTCCGTCACTTTGGTACATTCTGCAAAATTCAAACGGCTATAACTTCCGGACTAATTGTCCGATCGTCGCCATTTCAATATCAATAGATAGTGCGTGGCAACACCTAAACACCCACCAAGTTTCATAATTTTATCTCAATTGGAACATAGTTAAAACGTGCACCCTGTAAAACCGGATAGCGCCCCCTACCGCTCTACCCAATGACAATGTAAATTGCGCCTCCCGTATCTCCAGTTCTATATAGCCGACGACTTAGCCGCTTGGTACGTGGGCTATTGGTGCTCTTAAGTGTCCTTTGGCACGATTTGTTTTCAGTTATAATTAAAATTTCGGTAAAACGGGCACCTGCCCAGGGCGCCAAAATTGGCAAACTTCAAACGTCCATAACTCCCGGACTAATTGTCCGGCAGTGATCAAACCAACATGAAAAGATAGTGTGTGGCAACACCTAAACACCCACCAAGTTTCATAATTATAGCTATACTGGAACATAGTTAAAAATACGAGAGAATTTCGTAAAGAGATCTCGGCGCCTCCGTCACTTTGGTACATTCTGCAAAATTCAAACGGCTATAACTCCCGGACTAATTGTCCGATCGTCGCCATTTCAATATCAATAGATAGTGCGTGGCAACACCTAAACACCCACCAAGTTTCATAATTTTATCTCAATTGGAACATAGTTAAAACGTGCACCCTGTAAAACCGGATAGCGCCCCCTACCGCTCTACCCAATGACAATGTAAATTGCGCCTCCCGTATCTCCAGTTCTATATAGCCGACGACTTAGCCGCTTGGTACGTGGGCTATTGGTGCTCTTAAGTGTCCTTTGGCACGATTTGTTTTCAGTTATAATTAAAATTTCGGTAAAACGGGCACCTGCCCAGGGCGCCAAAATTGGCAAACTTCAAACGTCCATAACTCCCGGACTAATTGTCCGGCAGTGATCAAACCAACATGAAAAGATAGTGTGTGGCAACACCTAAACACCCACCAAGTTTCATAATTATAGCTATACTGGAACATAGTTAAAAATACGAGAGAATTTCGTAAAGAGATCTCGGCGCCTCCGTCACTTTGGTACATTCTGCAAAATTCAAACGGCTATAACTTCCGGACTAATTGTCCGATCGTCGCCATTTCAATATCAATAGATAGTGCGTGGCAACACCTAAACACCCACCAAGTTTCATAATTTTATCTCAATTGGAACATAGTTAAAACGTGCACCCTGTAAAACCGGATAGCGCCCCCTACCGCTCTACCCAATGACAATGTAAATTGCGCCTCCCGTATCTCCAGTTCTATATAGCCGACGACTTAGCCGCTTGGTACGTGGGCTATTGGTGCTCTTAAGTGTCCTTTGGCACGATTTGTTTTCAGTTATAATTAAAATTTCGGTAAAACGGGCACCTGCCCAGGGCGCCAAAATTGGCAAACTTCAAACGTCCATAACTCCCGGACTAATTGTCCGGCAGTGATCAAACCAACATGAAAAGATAGTGTGTGGCAACACCTAAACACCCACCAAGTTTCATAATTATAGCTATACTGGAACATAGTTAAAAATACGAGAGAATTTCGTAAAGAGATCTCGGCGCCTCCGTCACTTTGGTACATTCTGCAAAATTCAAACGGCTATAACTTCCGGACTAATTGTCCGATCGTCGCCATTTCAATATCAATAGATAGTGCGTGGCAACACCTAAACACCCACCAAGTTTCATAATTTTATCTCAATTGGAACATAGTTAAAACGTGCACCCTGTAAAACCGGATAGCGCCCCCTACCGCTCTACCCAATGACAATGTAAATTGCGCCTCCCGTATCTCCAGTTCTATATAGCCGACGACTTAGCCGCTTGGTACGTGGGCTATTGGTGCTCTTAAGTGTCCTTTGGCACGATTTGTTTTCAGTTATAATTAAAATTTCGGTAAAACGGGCACCTGCCCAGGGCGCCAAAATTGGCAAACTTCAAACGTCCATAACTCCCGGACTAATTGTCCGGCAGTGATCAAACCAACATGAAAAGATAGTGTGTGGCAACACCTAAACACCCACCAAGTTTCATAATTATAGCTATACTGGAACATAGTTAAAAATACGAGAGAATTTCGTAAAGAGATCTCGGCGCCTCCGTCACTTTGGTACATTCTGCAAAATTCAAACGGCTATAACTCCCGGACTAATTGTCCGATCGTCGCCATTTCAATATCAATAGATAGTGCGTGGCAACACCTAAACACCCACCAAGTTTCATAATTTTATCTCAATTGGAACATAGTTAAAACGTGCACCCTGTAAAACCGGATAGCGCCCCCTACCGCTCTACCCAATGACAATGTAAATTGCGCCTCCCGTATCTCCAGTTCTATATAGCCGACGACTTAGCCGCTTGGTACGTGGGCTATTGGTGCTCTTAAGTGTCCTTTGGCACGATTTGTTTTCAGTTATAATTAAAATTTCGGTAAAACGGGCACCTGCCCAGGGCGCCAAAATTGGCAAACTTCAAACGTCCATAACTCCCGGACTAATTGTCCGGCAGTGATCAAACCAACATGAAAAGATAGTGTGTGGCAACACCTAAACACCCACCAAGTTTCATAATTATAGCTATACTGGAACATAGTTAAAAATACGAGAGAATTTCGTAAAGAGATCTCGGCGCCTCCGTCACTTTGGTACATTCTGCAAAATTCAAACGGCTATAACTCCGGACTAATTGTCCGATCGTCGCCATTTCAATATCAATAGATAGTGCGTGGCAACACCTAAACACCCACCAAGTTTCATAATTTTATCTCAATTGGAACATAGTTAAAACGTGCACCCTGTAAAACCGGATAGCGCCCCCTACCGCTCTACCCAATGACAATGTAAATTGCGCCTCCCGTATCTCCAGTTCTATATAGCCGACGACTTAGCCGCTTGGTACGTGGGCTATTGGTGCTCTTAAGTGTCCTTTGGCACGATTTGTTTTCAGTTATAATTAAAATTTCGGTAAAACGGGCACCTGCCCAGGGCGCCAAAATTGGCAAACTTCAAACGTCCATAACTCCCGGACTAATTGTCCGGCAGTGATCAAACCAACATGAAAAGATAGTGTGTGGCAACACCTAAACACCCACCAAGTTTCATAATTATAGCTATACTGGAACATAGTTAAAAATACGAGAGAATTTCGTAAAGAGATCTCGGCGCCTCCGTCACTTTGGTACATTCTGCAAAATTCAAACGGCTATAACTCCCGGACTAATTGTCCGATCGTCGCCATTTCAATATCAATAGATAGTGCGTGGCAACACCTAAACACCCACCAAGTTTCATAATTTTATCTCAATTGGAACATAGTTAAAACGTGCACCCTGTAAAACCGGATAGCGCCCCCTACCGCTCTACCCAATGACAATGTAAATTGCGCCTCCCGTATCTCCAGTTCTATATAGCCGACGACTTAGCCGCTTGGTACGTGGGCTATTGGTGCTCTTAAGTGTCCTTTGGCACGATTTGTTTTCAGTTATAATTAAAATTTCGGTAAAACGGGCACCTGCCCAGGGCGCCAAAATTGGCAAACTTCAAACGTCCATAACTCCCGGACTAATTGTCCGGCAGTGATCAAACCAACATGAAAAGATAGTGTGTGGCAACACCTAAACACCCACCAAGTTTCATAATTATAGCTATACTGGAACATAGTTAAAAATACGAGAGAATTTCGTAAAGAGATCTCGGCGCCTCCGTCACTTTGGTACATTCTGCAAAATTCAAACGGCTATAACTTCCGGACTAATTGTCCGATCGTCGCCATTTCAATATCAATAGATAGTGCGTGGCAACACCTAAACACCCACCAAGTTTCATAATTTTATCTCAATTGGAACATAGTTAAAACGTGCACCCTGTAAAACCGGATAGCGCCCCCTACCGCTCTACCCAATGACAATGTAAATTGCGCCTCCCGTATCTCCAGTTCTATATAGCCGACGACTTAGCCGCTTGGTACGTGGGCTATTGGTGCTCTTAAGTGTCCTTTGGCACGATTTGTTTTCAGTTATAATTAAAATTTCGGTAAAACGGGCACCTGCCCAGGGCGCCAAAATTGGCAAACTTCAAACGTCCATAACTCCCGGACTAATTGTCCGGCAGTGATCAAACCAACATGAAAAGATAGTGTGTGGCAACACCTAAACACCCACCAAGTTTCATAATTATAGCTATACTGGAACATAGTTAAAAATACGAGAGAATTTCGTAAAGAGATCTCGGCGCCTCCGTCACTTTGGTACATTCTGCAAAATTCAAACGGCTATAACTCCCGGACTAATTGTCCGATCGTCGCCATTTCAATATCAATAGATAGTGCGTGGCAACACCTAAACACCCACCAAGTTTCATAATTTTATCTCAATTGGAACATAGTTAAAACGTGCACCCTGTAAAACCGGATAGCGCCCCCTACCGCTCTACCCAATGACAATGTAAATTGCGCCTCCCGTATCTCCAGTTCTATATAGCCGACGACTTAGCCGCTTGGTACGTGGGCTATTGGTGCTCTTAAGTGTCCTTTGGCACGATTTGTTTTCAGTTATAATTAAAATTTCGGTAAAACGGGCACCTGCCCAGGGCGCCAAAATTGGCAAACTTCAAACGTCCATAACTCCCGGACTAATTGTCCGGCAGTGATCAAACCAACATGAAAAGATAGTGTGTGGCAACACCTAAACACCCACCAAGTTTCATAATTATAGCTATACTGGAACATAGTTAAAAATACGAGAGAATTTCGTAAAGAGATCTCGGCGCCTCCGTCACTTTGGTACATTCTGCAAAATTCAAACGGCTATAACTCCCGGACTAATTGTCCGATCGTCGCCATTTCAATATCAATAGATAGTGCGTGGCAACACCTAAACACCCACCAAGTTTCATAATTTTATCTCAATTGGAACATAGTTAAAACGTGCACCCTGTAAAACCGGATAGCGCCCCCTACCGCTCTACCCAATGACAATGTAAATTGCGCCTCCCGTATCTCCAGTTCTATATAGCCGACGACTTAGCCGCTTGGTACGTGGGCTATTGGTGCTCTTAAGTGTCCTTTGGCACGATTTGTTTTCAGTTATAATTAAAATTTCGGTAAAACGGGCACCTGCCCAGGGCGCCAAAATTGGCAAACTTCAAACGTCCATAACTCCCGGACTAATTGTCCGGCAGTGATCAAACCAACATGAAAAGATAGTGTGTGGCAACACCTAAACACCCACCAAGTTTCATAATTATAGCTATACTGGAACATAGTTAAAAATACGAGAGAATTTCGTAAAGAGATCTCGGCGCCTCCGTCACTTTGGTACATTCTGCAAAATTCAAACGGCTATAACTCCCGGACTAATTGTCCGATCGTCGCCATTTCAATATCAATAGATAGTGCGTGGCAACACCTAAACACCCACCAAGTTTCATAATTTTATCTCAATTGGAACATAGTTAAAACGTGCACCCTGTAAAACCGGATAGCGCCCCCTACCGCTCTACCCAATGACAATGTAAATTGCGCCTCCCGTATCTCCAGTTCTATATAGCCGACGACTTAGCCGCTTGGTACGTGGGCTATTGGTGCTCTTAAGTGTCCTTTGGCACGATTTGTTTTCAGTTATAATTAAAATTTCGGTAAAACGGGCACCTGCCCAGGGCGCCAAAATTGGCAAACTTCAAACGTCCATAACTCCCGGACTAATTGTCCGGCAGTGATCAAACCAACATGAAAAGATAGTGTGTGGCAACACCTAAACACCCACCAAGTTTCATAATTATAGCTATACTGGAACATAGTTAAAAATACGAGAGAATTTCGTAAAGAGATCTCGGCGCCTCCGTCACTTTGGTACATTCTGCAAAATTCAAACGGCTATAACTCCCGGACTAATTGTCCGATCGTCGCCATTTCAATATCAATAGATAGTGCGTGGCAACACCTAAACACCCACCAAGTTTCATAATTTTATCTCAATTGGAACATAGTTAAAACGTGCACCCTGTAAAACCGGATAGCGCCCCCTACCGCTCTACCCAATGACAATGTAAATTGCGCCTCCCGTATCTCCAGTTCTATATAGCCGACGACTTAGCCGCTTGGTACGTGGGCTATTGGTGCTCTTAAGTGTCCTTTGGCACGATTTGTTTTCAGTTATAATTAAAATTTCGGTAAAACGGGCACCTGCCCAGGGCGCCAAAATTGGCAAACTTCAAACGTCCATAACTCCCGGACTAATTGTCCGGCAGTGATCAAACCAACATGAAAAGATAGTGTGTGGCAACACCTAAACACCCACCAAGTTTCATAATTATAGCTATACTGGAACATAGTTAAAAATACGAGAGAATTTCGTAAAGAGATCTCGGCGCCTCCGTCACTTTGGTACATTCTGCAAAATTCAAACGGCTATAACTCCGGACTAATTGTCCGATCGTCGCCATTTCAATATCAATAGATAGTGCGTGGCAACACCTAAACACCCACCAAGTTTCATAATTTTATCTCAATTGGAACATAGTTAAAACGTGCACCCTGTAAAACCGGATAGCGCCCCCTACCGCTCTACCCAATGACAATGTAAATTGCGCCTCCCGTATCTCCAGTTCTATATAGCCGACGACTTAGCCGCTTGGTACGTGGGCTATTGGTGCTCTTAAGTGTCCTTTGGCACGATTTGTTTTCAGTTATAATTAAAATTTCGGTAAAACGGGCACCTGCCCAGGGCGCCAAAATTGGCAAACTTCAAACGTCCATAACTCCCGGACTAATTGTCCGGCAGTGATCAAACCAACATGAAAAGATAGTGTGTGGCAACACCTAAACACCCACCAAGTTTCATAATTATAGCTATACTGGAACATAGTTAAAAATACGAGAGAATTTCGTAAAGAGATCTCGGCGCCTCCGTCACTTTGGTACATTCTGCAAAATTCAAACGGCTATAACTCCCGGACTAATTGTCCGATCGTCGCCATTTCAATATCAATAGATAGTGCGTGGCAACACCTAAACACCCACCAAGTTTCATAATTTTATCTCAATTGGAACATAGTTAAAACGTGCACCCTGTAAAACCGGATAGCGCCCCCTACCGCTCTACCCAATGACAATGTAAATTGCGCCTCCCGTATCTCCAGTTCTATATAGCCGACGACTTAGCCGCTTGGTACGTGGGCTATTGGTGCTCTTAAGTGTCCTTTGGCACGATTTGTTTTCAGTTATAATTAAAATTTCGGTAAAACGGGCACCTGCCCAGGGCGCCAAAATTGGCAAACTTCAAACGTCCATAACTCCCGGACTAATTGTCCGGCAGTGATCAAACCAACATGAAAAGATAGTGTGTGGCAACACCTAAACACCCACCAAGTTTCATAATTATAGCTATACTGGAACATAGTTAAAAATACGAGAGAATTTCGTAAAGAGATCTCGGCGCCTCCGTCACTTTGGTACATTCTGCAAAATTCAAACGGCTATAACTTCCGGACTAATTGTCCGATCGTCGCCATTTCAATATCAATAGATAGTGCGTGGCAACACCTAAACACCCACCAAGTTTCATAATTTTATCTCAATTGGAACATAGTTAAAACGTGCACCCTGTAAAACCGGATAGCGCCCCCTACCGCTCTACCCAATGACAATGTAAATTGCGCCTCCCGTATCTCCAGTTCTATATAGCCGACGACTTAGCCGCTTGGTACGTGGGCTATTGGTGCTCTTAAGTGTCCTTTGGCACGATTTGTTTTCAGTTATAATTAAAATTTCGGTAAAACGGGCACCTGCCCAGGGCGCCAAAATTGGCAAACTTCAAACGTCCATAACTCCCGGACTAATTGTCCGGCAGTGATCAAACCAACATGAAAAGATAGTGTGTGGCAACACCTAAACACCCACCAAGTTTCATAATTATAGCTATACTGGAACATAGTTAAAAATACGAGAGAATTTCGTAAAGAGATCTCGGCGCCTCCGTCACTTTGGTACATTCTGCAAAATTCAAACGGCTATAACTTCCGGACTAATTGTCCGATCGTCGCCATTTCAATATCAATAGATAGTGCGTGGCAACACCTAAACACCCACCAAGTTTCATAATTTTATCTCAATTGGAACATAGTTAAAACGTGCACCCTGTAAAACCGGATAGCGCCCCCTACCGCTCTACCCAATGACAATGTAAATTGCGCCTCCCGTATCTCCAGTTCTATATAGCCGACGACTTAGCCGCTTGGTACGTGGGCTATTGGTGCTCTTAAGTGTCCTTTGGCACGATTTGTTTTCAGTTATAATTAAAATTTCGGTAAAACGGGCACCTGCCCAGGGCGCCAAAATTGGCAAACTTCAAACGTCCATAACTCCCGGACTAATTGTCCGGCAGTGATCAAACCAACATGAAAAGATAGTGTGTGGCAACACCTAAACACCCACCAAGTTTCATAATTATAGCTATACTGGAACATAGTTAAAAATACGAGAGAATTTCGTAAAGAGATCTCGGCGCCTCCGTCACTTTGGTACATTCTGCAAAATTCAAACGGCTATAACTCCCGGACTAATTGTCCGATCGTCGCCATTTCAATATCAATAGATAGTGCGTGGCAACACCTAAACACCCACCAAGTTTCATAATTTTATCTCAATTGGAACATAGTTAAAACGTGCACCCTGTAAAACCGGATAGCGCCCCCTACCGCTCTACCCAATGACAATGTAAATTGCGCCTCCCGTATCTCCAGTTCTATATAGCCGACGACTTAGCCGCTTGGTACGTGGGCTATTGGTGCTCTTAAGTGTCCTTTGGCACGATTTGTTTTCAGTTATAATTAAAATTTCGGTAAAACGGGCACCTGCCCAGGGCGCCAAAATTGGCAAACTTCAAACGTCCATAACTCCCGGACTAATTGTCCGGCAGTGATCAAACCAACATGAAAAGATAGTGTGTGGCAACACCTAAACACCCACCAAGTTTCATAATTATAGCTATACTGGAACATAGTTAAAAATACGAGAGAATTTCGTAAAGAGATCTCGGCGCCTCCGTCACTTTGGTACATTCTGCAAAATTCAAACGGCTATAACTCCCGGACTAATTGTCCGATCGTCGCCATTTCAATATCAATAGATAGTGCGTGGCAACACCTAAACACCCACCAAGTTTCATAATTTTATCTCAATTGGAACATAGTTAAAACGTGCACCCTGTAAAACCGGATAGCGCCCCCTACCGCTCTACCCAATGACAATGTAAATTGCGCCTCCCGTATCTCCAGTTCTATATAGCCGACGACTTAGCCGCTTGGTACGTGGGCTATTGGTGCTCTTAAGTGTCCTTTGGCACGATTTGTTTTCAGTTATAATTAAAATTTCGGTAAAACGGGCACCTGCCCAGGGCGCCAAAATTGGCAAACTTCAAACGTCCATAACTCCCGGACTAATTGTCCGGCAGTGATCAAACCAACATGAAAAGATAGTGTGTGGCAACACCTAAACACCCACCAAGTTTCATAATTATAGCTATACTGGAACATAGTTAAAAATACGAGAGAATTTCGTAAAGAGATCTCGGCGCCTCCGTCACTTTGGTACATTCTGCAAAATTCAAACGGCTATAACTCCCGGACTAATTGTCCGATCGTCGCCATTTCAATATCAATAGATAGTGCGTGGCAACACCTAAACACCCACCAAGTTTCATAATTTTATCTCAATTGGAACATAGTTAAAACGTGCACCCTGTAAAACCGGATAGCGCCCCCTACCGCTCTACCCAATGACAATGTAAATTGCGCCTCCCGTATCTCCAGTTCTATATAGCCGACGACTTAGCCGCTTGGTACGTGGGCTATTGGTGCTCTTAAGTGTCCTTTGGCACGATTTGTTTTCAGTTATAATTAAAATTTCGGTAAAACGGGCACCTGCCCAGGGCGCCAAAATTGGCAAACTTCAAACGTCCATAACTCCCGGACTAATTGTCCGGCAGTGATCAAACCAACATGAAAAGATAGTGTGTGGCAACACCTAAACACCCACCAAGTTTCATAATTATAGCTATACTGGAACATAGTTAAAAATACGAGAGAATTTCGTAAAGAGATCTCGGCGCCTCCGTCACTTTGGTACATTCTGCAAAATTCAAACGGCTATAACTCCCGGACTAATTGTCCGATCGTCGCCATTTCAATATCAATAGATAGTGCGTGGCAACACCTAAACACCCACCAAGTTTCATAATTTTATCTCAATTGGAACATAGTTAAAACGTGCACCCTGTAAAACCGGATAGCGCCCCCTACCGCTCTACCCAATGACAATGTAAATTGCGCCTCCCGTATCTCCAGTTCTATATAGCCGACGACTTAGCCGCTTGGTACGTGGGCTATTGGTGCTCTTAAGTGTCCTTTGGCACGATTTGTTTTCAGTTATAATTAAAATTTCGGTAAAACGGGCACCTGCCCAGGGCGCCAAAATTGGCAAACTTCAAACGTCCATAACTCCCGGACTAATTGTCCGGCAGTGATCAAACCAACATGAAAAGATAGTGTGTGGCAACACCTAAACACCCACCAAGTTTCATAATTATAGCTATACTGGAACATAGTTAAAAATACGAGAGAATTTCGTAAAGAGATCTCGGCGCCTCCGTCACTTTGGTACATTCTGCAAAATTCAAACGGCTATAACTCCCGGACTAATTGTCCGATCGTCGCCATTTCAATATCAATAGATAGTGCGTGGCAACACCTAAACACCCACCAAGTTTCATAATTTTATCTCAATTGGAACATAGTTAAAACGTGCACCCTGTAAAACCGGATAGCGCCCCCTACCGCTCTACCCAATGACAATGTAAATTGCGCCTCCCGTATCTCCAGTTCTATATAGCCGACGACTTAGCCGCTTGGTACGTGGGCTATTGGTGCTCTTAAGTGTCCTTTGGCACGATTTGTTTTCAGTTATAATTAAAATTTCGGTAAAACGGGCACCTGCCCAGGGCGCCAAAATTGGCAAACTTCAAACGTCCATAACTCCCGGACTAATTGTCCGGCAGTGATCAAACCAACATGAAAAGATAGTGTGTGGCAACACCTAAACACCCACCAAGTTTCATAATTATAGCTATACTGGAACATAGTTAAAAATACGAGAGAATTTCGTAAAGAGATCTCGGCGCCTCCGTCACTTTGGTACATTCTGCAAAATTCAAACGGCTATAACTCCCGGACTAATTGTCCGATCGTCGCCATTTCAATATCAATAGATAGTGCGTGGCAACACCTAAACACCCACCAAGTTTCATAATTTTATCTCAATTGGAACATAGTTAAAACGTGCACCCTGTAAAACCGGATAGCGCCCCCTACCGCTCTACCCAATGACAATGTAAATTGCGCCTCCCGTATCTCCAGTTCTATATAGCCGACGACTTAGCCGCTTGGTACGTGGGCTATTGGTGCTCTTAAGTGTCCTTTGGCACGATTTGTTTTCAGTTATAATTAAAATTTCGGTAAAACGGGCACCTGCCCAGGGCGCCAAAATTGGCAAACTTCAAACGTCCATAACTCCCGGACTAATTGTCCGGCAGTGATCAAACCAACATGAAAAGATAGTGTGTGGCAACACCTAAACACCCACCAAGTTTCATAATTATAGCTATACTGGAACATAGTTAAAAATACGAGAGAATTTCGTAAAGAGATCTCGGCGCCTCCGTCACTTTGGTACATTCTGCAAAATTCAAACGGCTATAACTCCCGGACTAATTGTCCGATCGTCGCCATTTCAATATCAATAGATAGTGCGTGGCAACACCTAAACACCCACCAAGTTTCATAATTTTATCTCAATTGGAACATAGTTAAAACGTGCACCCTGTAAAACCGGATAGCGCCCCCTACCGCTCTACCCAATGACAATGTAAATTGCGCCTCCCGTATCTCCAGTTCTATATAGCCGACGACTTAGCCGCTTGGTACGTGGGCTATTGGTGCTCTTAAGTGTCCTTTGGCACGATTTGTTTTCAGTTATAATTAAAATTTCGGTAAAACGGGCACCTGCCCAGGGCGCCAAAATTGGCAAACTTCAAACGTCCATAACTCCCGGACTAATTGTCCGGCAGTGATCAAACCAACATGAAAAGATAGTGTGTGGCAACACCTAAACACCCACCAAGTTTCATAATTATAGCTATACTGGAACATAGTTAAAAATACGAGAGAATTTCGTAAAGAGATCTCGGCGCCTCCGTCACTTTGGTACATTCTGCAAAATTCAAACGGCTATAACTTCCGGACTAATTGTCCGATCGTCGCCATTTCAATATCAATAGATAGTGCGTGGCAACACCTAAACACCCACCAAGTTTCATAATTTTATCTCAATTGGAACATAGTTAAAACGTGCACCCTGTAAAACCGGATAGCGCCCCCTACCGCTCTACCCAATGACAATGTAAATTGCGCCTCCCGTATCTCCAGTTCTATATAGCCGACGACTTAGCCGCTTGGTACGTGGGCTATTGGTGCTCTTAAGTGTCCTTTGGCACGATTTGTTTTCAGTTATAATTAAAATTTCGGTAAAACGGGCACCTGCCCAGGGCGCCAAAATTGGCAAACTTCAAACGTCCATAACTCCCGGACTAATTGTCCGGCAGTGATCAAACCAACATGAAAAGATAGTGTGTGGCAACACCTAAACACCCACCAAGTTTCATAATTATAGCTATACTGGAACATAGTTAAAAATACGAGAGAATTTCGTAAAGAGATCTCGGCGCCTCCGTCACTTTGGTACATTCTGCAAAATTCAAACGGCTATAACTCCCGGACTAATTGTCCGATCGTCGCCATTTCAATATCAATAGATAGTGCGTGGCAACACCTAAACACCCACCAAGTTTCATAATTTTATCTCAATTGGAACATAGTTAAAACGTGCACCCTGTAAAACCGGATAGCGCCCCCTACCGCTCTACCCAATGACAATGTAAATTGCGCCTCCCGTATCTCCAGTTCTATATAGCCGACGACTTAGCCGCTTGGTACGTGGGCTATTGGTGCTCTTAAGTGTCCTTTGGCACGATTTGTTTTCAGTTATAATTAAAATTTCGGTAAAACGGGCACCTGCCCAGGGCGCCAAAATTGGCAAACTTCAAACGTCCATAACTCCCGGACTAATTGTCCGGCAGTGATCAAACCAACATGAAAAGATAGTGTGTGGCAACACCTAAACACCCACCAAGTTTCATAATTATAGCTATACTGGAACATAGTTAAAAATACGAGAGAATTTCGTAAAGAGATCTCGGCGCCTCCGTCACTTTGGTACATTCTGCAAAATTCAAACGGCTATAACTCCCGGACTAATTGTCCGATCGTCGCCATTTCAATATCAATAGATAGTGCGTGGCAACACCTAAACACCCACCAAGTTTCATAATTTTATCTCAATTGGAACATAGTTAAAACGTGCACCCTGTAAAACCGGATAGCGCCCCCTACCGCTCTACCCAATGACAATGTAAATTGCGCCTCCCGTATCTCCAGTTCTATATAGCCGACGACTTAGCCGCTTGGTACGTGGGCTATTGGTGCTCTTAAGTGTCCTTTGGCACGATTTGTTTTCAGTTATAATTAAAATTTCGGTAAAACGGGCACCTGCCCAGGGCGCCAAAATTGGCAAACTTCAAACGTCCATAACTCCCGGACTAATTGTCCGGCAGTGATCAAACCAACATGAAAAGATAGTGTGTGGCAACACCTAAACACCCACCAAGTTTCATAATTATAGCTATACTGGAACATAGTTAAAAATACGAGAGAATTTCGTAAAGAGATCTCGGCGCCTCCGTCACTTTGGTACATTCTGCAAAATTCAAACGGCTATAACTTCCGGACTAATTGTCCGATCGTCGCCATTTCAATATCAATAGATAGTGCGTGGCAACACCTAAACACCCACCAAGTTTCATAATTTTATCTCAATTGGAACATAGTTAAAACGTGCACCCTGTAAAACCGGATAGCGCCCCCTACCGCTCTACCCAATGACAATGTAAATTGCGCCTCCCGTATCTCCAGTTCTATATAGCCGACGACTTAGCCGCTTGGTACGTGGGCTATTGGTGCTCTTAAGTGTCCTTTGGCACGATTTGTTTTCAGTTATAATTAAAATTTCGGTAAAACGGGCACCTGCCCAGGGCGCCAAAATTGGCAAACTTCAAACGTCCATAACTCCCGGACTAATTGTCCGGCAGTGATCAAACCAACATGAAAAGATAGTGTGTGGCAACACCTAAACACCCACCAAGTTTCATAATTATAGCTATACTGGAACATAGTTAAAAATACGAGAGAATTTCGTAAAGAGATCTCGGCGCCTCCGTCACTTTGGTACATTCTGCAAAATTCAAACGGCTATAACTCCGGACTAATTGTCCGATCGTCGCCATTTCAATATCAATAGATAGTGCGTGGCAACACCTAAACACCCACCAAGTTTCATAATTTTATCTCAATTGGAACATAGTTAAAACGTGCACCCTGTAAAACCGGATAGCGCCCCCTACCGCTCTACCCAATGACAATGTAAATTGCGCCTCCCGTATCTCCAGTTCTATATAGCCGACGACTTAGCCGCTTGGTACGTGGGCTATTGGTGCTCTTAAGTGTCCTTTGGCACGATTTGTTTTCAGTTATAATTAAAATTTCGGTAAAACGGGCACCTGCCCAGGGCGCCAAAATTGGCAAACTTCAAACGTCCATAACTCCCGGACTAATTGTCCGGCAGTGATCAAACCAACATGAAAAGATAGTGTGTGGCAACACCTAAACACCCACCAAGTTTCATAATTATAGCTATACTGGAACATAGTTAAAAATACGAGAGAATTTCGTAAAGAGATCTCGGCGCCTCCGTCACTTTGGTACATTCTGCAAAATTCAAACGGCTATAACTCCCGGACTAATTGTCCGATCGTCGCCATTTCAATATCAATAGATAGTGCGTGGCAACACCTAAACACCCACCAAGTTTCATAATTTTATCTCAATTGGAACATAGTTAAAACGTGCACCCTGTAAAACCGGATAGCGCCCCCTACCGCTCTACCCAATGACAATGTAAATTGCGCCTCCCGTATCTCCAGTTCTATATAGCCGACGACTTAGCCGCTTGGTACGTGGGCTATTGGTGCTCTTAAGTGTCCTTTGGCACGATTTGTTTTCAGTTATAATTAAAATTTCGGTAAAACGGGCACCTGCCCAGGGCGCCAAAATTGGCAAACTTCAAACGTCCATAACTCCCGGACTAATTGTCCGGCAGTGATCAAACCAACATGAAAAGATAGTGTGTGGCAACACCTAAACACCCACCAAGTTTCATAATTATAGCTATACTGGAACATAGTTAAAAATACGAGAGAATTTCGTAAAGAGATCTCGGCGCCTCCGTCACTTTGGTACATTCTGCAAAATTCAAACGGCTATAACTCCCGGACTAATTGTCCGATCGTCGCCATTTCAATATCAATAGATAGTGCGTGGCAACACCTAAACACCCACCAAGTTTCATAATTTTATCTCAATTGGAACATAGTTAAAACGTGCACCCTGTAAAACCGGATAGCGCCCCCTACCGCTCTACCCAATGACAATGTAAATTGCGCCTCCCGTATCTCCAGTTCTATATAGCCGACGACTTAGCCGCTTGGTACGTGGGCTATTGGTGCTCTTAAGTGTCCTTTGGCACGATTTGTTTTCAGTTATAATTAAAATTTCGGTAAAACGGGCACCTGCCCAGGGCGCCAAAATTGGCAAACTTCAAACGTCCATAACTCCCGGACTAATTGTCCGGCAGTGATCAAACCAACATGAAAAGATAGTGTGTGGCAACACCTAAACACCCACCAAGTTTCATAATTATAGCTATACTGGAACATAGTTAAAAATACGAGAGAATTTCGTAAAGAGATCTCGGCGCCTCCGTCACTTTGGTACATTCTGCAAAATTCAAACGGCTATAACTCCCGGACTAATTGTCCGATCGTCGCCATTTCAATATCAATAGATAGTGCGTGGCAACACCTAAACACCCACCAAGTTTCATAATTTTATCTCAATTGGAACATAGTTAAAACGTGCACCCTGTAAAACCGGATAGCGCCCCCTACCGCTCTACCCAATGACAATGTAAATTGCGCCTCCCGTATCTCCAGTTCTATATAGCCGACGACTTAGCCGCTTGGTACGTGGGCTATTGGTGCTCTTAAGTGTCCTTTGGCACGATTTGTTTTCAGTTATAATTAAAATTTCGGTAAAACGGGCACCTGCCCAGGGCGCCAAAATTGGCAAACTTCAAACGTCCATAACTCCCGGACTAATTGTCCGGCAGTGATCAAACCAACATGAAAAGATAGTGTGTGGCAACACCTAAACACCCACCAAGTTTCATAATTATAGCTATACTGGAACATAGTTAAAAATACGAGAGAATTTCGTAAAGAGATCTCGGCGCCTCCGTCACTTTGGTACATTCTGCAAAATTCAAACGGCTATAACTTCCGGACTAATTGTCCGATCGTCGCCATTTCAATATCAATAGATAGTGCGTGGCAACACCTAAACACCCACCAAGTTTCATAATTTTATCTCAATTGGAACATAGTTAAAACGTGCACCCTGTAAAACCGGATAGCGCCCCCTACCGCTCTACCCAATGACAATGTAAATTGCGCCTCCCGTATCTCCAGTTCTATATAGCCGACGACTTAGCCGCTTGGTACGTGGGCTATTGGTGCTCTTAAGTGTCCTTTGGCACGATTTGTTTTCAGTTATAATTAAAATTTCGGTAAAACGGGCACCTGCCCAGGGCGCCAAAATTGGCAAACTTCAAACGTCCATAACTCCCGGACTAATTGTCCGGCAGTGATCAAACCAACATGAAAAGATAGTGTGTGGCAACACCTAAACACCCACCAAGTTTCATAATTATAGCTATACTGGAACATAGTTAAAAATACGAGAGAATTTCGTAAAGAGATCTCGGCGCCTCCGTCACTTTGGTACATTCTGCAAAATTCAAACGGCTATAACTCCCGGACTAATTGTCCGATCGTCGCCATTTCAATATCAATAGATAGTGCGTGGCAACACCTAAACACCCACCAAGTTTCATAATTTTATCTCAATTGGAACATAGTTAAAACGTGCACCCTGTAAAACCGGATAGCGCCCCCTACCGCTCTACCCAATGACAATGTAAATTGCGCCTCCCGTATCTCCAGTTCTATATAGCCGACGACTTAGCCGCTTGGTACGTGGGCTATTGGTGCTCTTAAGTGTCCTTTGGCACGATTTGTTTTCAGTTATAATTAAAATTTCGGTAAAACGGGCACCTGCCCAGGGCGCCAAAATTGGCAAACTTCAAACGTCCATAACTCCCGGACTAATTGTCCGGCAGTGATCAAACCAACATGAAAAGATAGTGTGTGGCAACACCTAAACACCCACCAAGTTTCATAATTATAGCTATACTGGAACATAGTTAAAAATACGAGAGAATTTCGTAAAGAGATCTCGGCGCCTCCGTCACTTTGGTACATTCTGCAAAATTCAAACGGCTATAACTTCCGGACTAATTGTCCGATCGTCGCCATTTCAATATCAATAGATAGTGCGTGGCAACACCTAAACACCCACCAAGTTTCATAATTTTATCTCAATTGGAACATAGTTAAAACGTGCACCCTGTAAAACCGGATAGCGCCCCCTACCGCTCTACCCAATGACAATGTAAATTGCGCCTCCCGTATCTCCAGTTCTATATAGCCGACGACTTAGCCGCTTGGTACGTGGGCTATTGGTGCTCTTAAGTGTCCTTTGGCACGATTTGTTTTCAGTTATAATTAAAATTTCGGTAAAACGGGCACCTGCCCAGGGCGCCAAAATTGGCAAACTTCAAACGTCCATAACTCCCGGACTAATTGTCCGGCAGTGATCAAACCAACATGAAAAGATAGTGTGTGGCAACACCTAAACACCCACCAAGTTTCATAATTATAGCTATACTGGAACATAGTTAAAAATACGAGAGAATTTCGTAAAGAGATCTCGGCGCCTCCGTCACTTTGGTACATTCTGCAAAATTCAAACGGCTATAACTCCCGGACTAATTGTCCGATCGTCGCCATTTCAATATCAATAGATAGTGCGTGGCAACACCTAAACACCCACCAAGTTTCATAATTTTATCTCAATTGGAACATAGTTAAAACGTGCACCCTGTAAAACCGGATAGCGCCCCCTACCGCTCTACCCAATGACAATGTAAATTGCGCCTCCCGTATCTCCAGTTCTATATAGCCGACGACTTAGCCGCTTGGTACGTGGGCTATTGGTGCTCTTAAGTGTCCTTTGGCACGATTTGTTTTCAGTTATAATTAAAATTTCGGTAAAACGGGCACCTGCCCAGGGCGCCAAAATTGGCAAACTTCAAACGTCCATAACTCCCGGACTAATTGTCCGGCAGTGATCAAACCAACATGAAAAGATAGTGTGTGGCAACACCTAAACACCCACCAAGTTTCATAATTATAGCTATACTGGAACATAGTTAAAAATACGAGAGAATTTCGTAAAGAGATCTCGGCGCCTCCGTCACTTTGGTACATTCTGCAAAATTCAAACGGCTATAACTCCCGGACTAATTGTCCGATCGTCGCCATTTCAATATCAATAGATAGTGCGTGGCAACACCTAAACACCCACCAAGTTTCATAATTTTATCTCAATTGGAACATAGTTAAAACGTGCACCCTGTAAAACCGGATAGCGCCCCCTACCGCTCTACCCAATGACAATGTAAATTGCGCCTCCCGTATCTCCAGTTCTATATAGCCGACGACTTAGCCGCTTGGTACGTGGGCTATTGGTGCTCTTAAGTGTCCTTTGGCACGATTTGTTTTCAGTTATAATTAAAATTTCGGTAAAACGGGCACCTGCCCAGGGCGCCAAAATTGGCAAACTTCAAACGTCCATAACTCCCGGACTAATTGTCCGGCAGTGATCAAACCAACATGAAAAGATAGTGTGTGGCAACACCTAAACACCCACCAAGTTTCATAATTATAGCTATACTGGAACATAGTTAAAAATACGAGAGAATTTCGTAAAGAGATCTCGGCGCCTCCGTCACTTTGGTACATTCTGCAAAATTCAAACGGCTATAACTCCCGGACTAATTGTCCGATCGTCGCCATTTCAATATCAATAGATAGTGCGTGGCAACACCTAAACACCCACCAAGTTTCATAATTTTATCTCAATTGGAACATAGTTAAAACGTGCACCCTGTAAAACCGGATAGCGCCCCCTACCGCTCTACCCAATGACAATGTAAATTGCGCCTCCCGTATCTCCAGTTCTATATAGCCGACGACTTAGCCGCTTGGTACGTGGGCTATTGGTGCTCTTAAGTGTCCTTTGGCACGATTTGTTTTCAGTTATAATTAAAATTTCGGTAAAACGGGCACCTGCCCAGGGCGCCAAAATTGGCAAACTTCAAACGTCCATAACTCCCGGACTAATTGTCCGGCAGTGATCAAACCAACATGAAAAGATAGTGTGTGGCAACACCTAAACACCCACCAAGTTTCATAATTATAGCTATACTGGAACATAGTTAAAAATACGAGAGAATTTCGTAAAGAGATCTCGGCGCCTCCGTCACTTTGGTACATTCTGCAAAATTCAAACGGCTATAACTCCCGGACTAATTGTCCGATCGTCGCCATTTCAATATCAATAGATAGTGCGTGGCAACACCTAAACACCCACCAAGTTTCATAATTTTATCTCAATTGGAACATAGTTAAAACGTGCACCCTGTAAAACCGGATAGCGCCCCCTACCGCTCTACCCAATGACAATGTAAATTGCGCCTCCCGTATCTCCAGTTCTATATAGCCGACGACTTAGCCGCTTGGTACGTGGGCTATTGGTGCTCTTAAGTGTCCTTTGGCACGATTTGTTTTCAGTTATAATTAAAATTTCGGTAAAACGGGCACCTGCCCAGGGCGCCAAAATTGGCAAACTTCAAACGTCCATAACTCCCGGACTAATTGTCCGGCAGTGATCAAACCAACATGAAAAGATAGTGTGTGGCAACACCTAAACACCCACCAAGTTTCATAATTATAGCTATACTGGAACATAGTTAAAAATACGAGAGAATTTCGTAAAGAGATCTCGGCGCCTCCGTCACTTTGGTACATTCTGCAAAATTCAAACGGCTATAACTTCCGGACTAATTGTCCGATCGTCGCCATTTCAATATCAATAGATAGTGCGTGGCAACACCTAAACACCCACCAAGTTTCATAATTTTATCTCAATTGGAACATAGTTAAAACGTGCACCCTGTAAAACCGGATAGCGCCCCCTACCGCTCTACCCAATGACAATGTAAATTGCGCCTCCCGTATCTCCAGTTCTATATAGCCGACGACTTAGCCGCTTGGTACGTGGGCTATTGGTGCTCTTAAGTGTCCTTTGGCACGATTTGTTTTCAGTTATAATTAAAATTTCGGTAAAACGGGCACCTGCCCAGGGCGCCAAAATTGGCAAACTTCAAACGTCCATAACTCCCGGACTAATTGTCCGGCAGTGATCAAACCAACATGAAAAGATAGTGTGTGGCAACACCTAAACACCCACCAAGTTTCATAATTATAGCTATACTGGAACATAGTTAAAAATACGAGAGAATTTCGTAAAGAGATCTCGGCGCCTCCGTCACTTTGGTACATTCTGCAAAATTCAAACGGCTATAACTCCCGGACTAATTGTCCGATCGTCGCCATTTCAATATCAATAGATAGTGCGTGGCAACACCTAAACACCCACCAAGTTTCATAATTTTATCTCAATTGGAACATAGTTAAAACGTGCACCCTGTAAAACCGGATAGCGCCCCCTACCGCTCTACCCAATGACAATGTAAATTGCGCCTCCCGTATCTCCAGTTCTATATAGCCGACGACTTAGCCGCTTGGTACGTGGGCTATTGGTGCTCTTAAGTGTCCTTTGGCACGATTTGTTTTCAGTTATAATTAAAATTTCGGTAAAACGGGCACCTGCCCAGGGCGCCAAAATTGGCAAACTTCAAACGTCCATAACTCCCGGACTAATTGTCCGGCAGTGATCAAACCAACATGAAAAGATAGTGTGTGGCAACACCTAAACACCCACCAAGTTTCATAATTATAGCTATACTGGAACATAGTTAAAAATACGAGAGAATTTCGTAAAGAGATCTCGGCGCCTCCGTCACTTTGGTACATTCTGCAAAATTCAAACGGCTATAACTCCCGGACTAATTGTCCGATCGTCGCCATTTCAATATCAATAGATAGTGCGTGGCAACACCTAAACACCCACCAAGTTTCATAATTTTATCTCAATTGGAACATAGTTAAAACGTGCACCCTGTAAAACCGGATAGCGCCCCCTACCGCTCTACCCAATGACAATGTAAATTGCGCCTCCCGTATCTCCAGTTCTATATAGCCGACGACTTAGCCGCTTGGTACGTGGGCTATTGGTGCTCTTAAGTGTCCTTTGGCACGATTTGTTTTCAGTTATAATTAAAATTTCGGTAAAACGGGCACCTGCCCAGGGCGCCAAAATTGGCAAACTTCAAACGTCCATAACTCCCGGACTAATTGTCCGGCAGTGATCAAACCAACATGAAAAGATAGTGTGTGGCAACACCTAAACACCCACCAAGTTTCATAATTATAGCTATACTGGAACATAGTTAAAAATACGAGAGAATTTCGTAAAGAGATCTCGGCGCCTCCGTCACTTTGGTACATTCTGCAAAATTCAAACGGCTATAACTTCCGGACTAATTGTCCGATCGTCGCCATTTCAATATCAATAGATAGTGCGTGGCAACACCTAAACACCCACCAAGTTTCATAATTTTATCTCAATTGGAACATAGTTAAAACGTGCACCCTGTAAAACCGGATAGCGCCCCCTACCGCTCTACCCAATGACAATGTAAATTGCGCCTCCCGTATCTCCAGTTCTATATAGCCGACGACTTAGCCGCTTGGTACGTGGGCTATTGGTGCTCTTAAGTGTCCTTTGGCACGATTTGTTTTCAGTTATAATTAAAATTTCGGTAAAACGGGCACCTGCCCAGGGCGCCAAAATTGGCAAACTTCAAACGTCCATAACTCCCGGACTAATTGTCCGGCAGTGATCAAACCAACATGAAAAGATAGTGTGTGGCAACACCTAAACACCCACCAAGTTTCATAATTATAGCTATACTGGAACATAGTTAAAAATACGAGAGAATTTCGTAAAGAGATCTCGGCGCCTCCGTCACTTTGGTACATTCTGCAAAATTCAAACGGCTATAACTCCCGGACTAATTGTCCGATCGTCGCCATTTCAATATCAATAGATAGTGCGTGGCAACACCTAAACACCCACCAAGTTTCATAATTTTATCTCAATTGGAACATAGTTAAAACGTGCACCCTGTAAAACCGGATAGCGCCCCCTACCGCTCTACCCAATGACAATGTAAATTGCGCCTCCCGTATCTCCAGTTCTATATAGCCGACGACTTAGCCGCTTGGTACGTGGGCTATTGGTGCTCTTAAGTGTCCTTTGGCACGATTTGTTTTCAGTTATAATTAAAATTTCGGTAAAACGGGCACCTGCCCAGGGCGCCAAAATTGGCAAACTTCAAACGTCCATAACTCCCGGACTAATTGTCCGGCAGTGATCAAACCAACATGAAAAGATAGTGTGTGGCAACACCTAAACACCCACCAAGTTTCATAATTATAGCTATACTGGAACATAGTTAAAAATACGAGAGAATTTCGTAAAGAGATCTCGGCGCCTCCGTCACTTTGGTACATTCTGCAAAATTCAAACGGCTATAACTTCCGGACTAATTGTCCGATCGTCGCCATTTCAATATCAATAGATAGTGCGTGGCAACACCTAAACACCCACCAAGTTTCATAATTTTATCTCAATTGGAACATAGTTAAAACGTGCACCCTGTAAAACCGGATAGCGCCCCCTACCGCTCTACCCAATGACAATGTAAATTGCGCCTCCCGTATCTCCAGTTCTATATAGCCGACGACTTAGCCGCTTGGTACGTGGGCTATTGGTGCTCTTAAGTGTCCTTTGGCACGATTTGTTTTCAGTTATAATTAAAATTTCGGTAAAACGGGCACCTGCCCAGGGCGCCAAAATTGGCAAACTTCAAACGTCCATAACTCCCGGACTAATTGTCCGGCAGTGATCAAACCAACATGAAAAGATAGTGTGTGGCAACACCTAAACACCCACCAAGTTTCATAATTATAGCTATACTGGAACATAGTTAAAAATACGAGAGAATTTCGTAAAGAGATCTCGGCGCCTCCGTCACTTTGGTACATTCTGCAAAATTCAAACGGCTATAACTCCCGGACTAATTGTCCGATCGTCGCCATTTCAATATCAATAGATAGTGCGTGGCAACACCTAAACACCCACCAAGTTTCATAATTTTATCTCAATTGGAACATAGTTAAAACGTGCACCCTGTAAAACCGGATAGCGCCCCCTACCGCTCTACCCAATGACAATGTAAATTGCGCCTCCCGTATCTCCAGTTCTATATAGCCGACGACTTAGCCGCTTGGTACGTGGGCTATTGGTGCTCTTAAGTGTCCTTTGGCACGATTTGTTTTCAGTTATAATTAAAATTTCGGTAAAACGGGCACCTGCCCAGGGCGCCAAAATTGGCAAACTTCAAACGTCCATAACTCCCGGACTAATTGTCCGGCAGTGATCAAACCAACATGAAAAGATAGTGTGTGGCAACACCTAAACACCCACCAAGTTTCATAATTATAGCTATACTGGAACATAGTTAAAAATACGAGAGAATTTCGTAAAGAGATCTCGGCGCCTCCGTCACTTTGGTACATTCTGCAAAATTCAAACGGCTATAACTCCCGGACTAATTGTCCGATCGTCGCCATTTCAATATCAATAGATAGTGCGTGGCAACACCTAAACACCCACCAAGTTTCATAATTTTATCTCAATTGGAACATAGTTAAAACGTGCACCCTGTAAAACCGGATAGCGCCCCCTACCGCTCTACCCAATGACAATGTAAATTGCGCCTCCCGTATCTCCAGTTCTATATAGCCGACGACTTAGCCGCTTGGTACGTGGGCTATTGGTGCTCTTAAGTGTCCTTTGGCACGATTTGTTTTCAGTTATAATTAAAATTTCGGTAAAACGGGCACCTGCCCAGGGCGCCAAAATTGGCAAACTTCAAACGTCCATAACTCCCGGACTAATTGTCCGGCAGTGATCAAACCAACATGAAAAGATAGTGTGTGGCAACACCTAAACACCCACCAAGTTTCATAATTATAGCTATACTGGAACATAGTTAAAAATACGAGAGAATTTCGTAAAGAGATCTCGGCGCCTCCGTCACTTTGGTACATTCTGCAAAATTCAAACGGCTATAACTCCCGGACTAATTGTCCGATCGTCGCCATTTCAATATCAATAGATAGTGCGTGGCAACACCTAAACACCCACCAAGTTTCATAATTTTATCTCAATTGGAACATAGTTAAAACGTGCACCCTGTAAAACCGGATAGCGCCCCCTACCGCTCTACCCAATGACAATGTAAATTGCGCCTCCCGTATCTCCAGTTCTATATAGCCGACGACTTAGCCGCTTGGTACGTGGGCTATTGGTGCTCTTAAGTGTCCTTTGGCACGATTTGTTTTCAGTTATAATTAAAATTTCGGTAAAACGGGCACCTGCCCAGGGCGCCAAAATTGGCAAACTTCAAACGTCCATAACTCCCGGACTAATTGTCCGGCAGTGATCAAACCAACATGAAAAGATAGTGTGTGGCAACACCTAAACACCCACCAAGTTTCATAATTATAGCTATACTGGAACATAGTTAAAAATACGAGAGAATTTCGTAAAGAGATCTCGGCGCCTCCGTCACTTTGGTACATTCTGCAAAATTCAAACGGCTATAACTCCCGGACTAATTGTCCGATCGTCGCCATTTCAATATCAATAGATAGTGCGTGGCAACACCTAAACACCCACCAAGTTTCATAATTTTATCTCAATTGGAACATAGTTAAAACGTGCACCCTGTAAAACCGGATAGCGCCCCCTACCGCTCTACCCAATGACAATGTAAATTGCGCCTCCCGTATCTCCAGTTCTATATAGCCGACGACTTAGCCGCTTGGTACGTGGGCTATTGGTGCTCTTAAGTGTCCTTTGGCACGATTTGTTTTCAGTTATAATTAAAATTTCGGTAAAACGGGCACCTGCCCAGGGCGCCAAAATTGGCAAACTTCAAACGTCCATAACTCCCGGACTAATTGTCCGGCAGTGATCAAACCAACATGAAAAGATAGTGTGTGGCAACACCTAAACACCCACCAAGTTTCATAATTATAGCTATACTGGAACATAGTTAAAAATACGAGAGAATTTCGTAAAGAGATCTCGGCGCCTCCGTCACTTTGGTACATTCTGCAAAATTCAAACGGCTATAACTCCCGGACTAATTGTCCGATCGTCGCCATTTCAATATCAATAGATAGTGCGTGGCAACACCTAAACACCCACCAAGTTTCATAATTTTATCTCAATTGGAACATAGTTAAAACGTGCACCCTGTAAAACCGGATAGCGCCCCCTACCGCTCTACCCAATGACAATGTAAATTGCGCCTCCCGTATCTCCAGTTCTATATAGCCGACGACTTAGCCGCTTGGTACGTGGGCTATTGGTGCTCTTAAGTGTCCTTTGGCACGATTTGTTTTCAGTTATAATTAAAATTTCGGTAAAACGGGCACCTGCCCAGGGCGCCAAAATTGGCAAACTTCAAACGTCCATAACTCCCGGACTAATTGTCCGGCAGTGATCAAACCAACATGAAAAGATAGTGTGTGGCAACACCTAAACACCCACCAAGTTTCATAATTATAGCTATACTGGAACATAGTTAAAAATACGAGAGAATTTCGTAAAGAGATCTCGGCGCCTCCGTCACTTTGGTACATTCTGCAAAATTCAAACGGCTATAACTCCCGGACTAATTGTCCGATCGTCGCCATTTCAATATCAATAGATAGTGCGTGGCAACACCTAAACACCCACCAAGTTTCATAATTTTATCTCAATTGGAACATAGTTAAAACGTGCACCCTGTAAAACCGGATAGCGCCCCCTACCGCTCTACCCAATGACAATGTAAATTGCGCCTCCCGTATCTCCAGTTCTATATAGCCGACGACTTAGCCGCTTGGTACGTGGGCTATTGGTGCTCTTAAGTGTCCTTTGGCACGATTTGTTTTCAGTTATAATTAAAATTTCGGTAAAACGGGCACCTGCCCAGGGCGCCAAAATTGGCAAACTTCAAACGTCCATAACTCCCGGACTAATTGTCCGGCAGTGATCAAACCAACATGAAAAGATAGTGTGTGGCAACACCTAAACACCCACCAAGTTTCATAATTATAGCTATACTGGAACATAGTTAAAAATACGAGAGAATTTCGTAAAGAGATCTCGGCGCCTCCGTCACTTTGGTACATTCTGCAAAATTCAAACGGCTATAACTCCCGGACTAATTGTCCGATCGTCGCCATTTCAATATCAATAGATAGTGCGTGGCAACACCTAAACACCCACCAAGTTTCATAATTTTATCTCAATTGGAACATAGTTAAAACGTGCACCCTGTAAAACCGGATAGCGCCCCCTACCGCTCTACCCAATGACAATGTAAATTGCGCCTCCCGTATCTCCAGTTCTATATAGCCGACGACTTAGCCGCTTGGTACGTGGGCTATTGGTGCTCTTAAGTGTCCTTTGGCACGATTTGTTTTCAGTTATAATTAAAATTTCGGTAAAACGGGCACCTGCCCAGGGCGCCAAAATTGGCAAACTTCAAACGTCCATAACTCCCGGACTAATTGTCCGGCAGTGATCAAACCAACATGAAAAGATAGTGTGTGGCAACACCTAAACACCCACCAAGTTTCATAATTATAGCTATACTGGAACATAGTTAAAAATACGAGAGAATTTCGTAAAGAGATCTCGGCGCCTCCGTCACTTTGGTACATTCTGCAAAATTCAAACGGCTATAACTTCCGGACTAATTGTCCGATCGTCGCCATTTCAATATCAATAGATAGTGCGTGGCAACACCTAAACACCCACCAAGTTTCATAATTTTATCTCAATTGGAACATAGTTAAAACGTGCACCCTGTAAAACCGGATAGCGCCCCCTACCGCTCTACCCAATGACAATGTAAATTGCGCCTCCCGTATCTCCAGTTCTATATAGCCGACGACTTAGCCGCTTGGTACGTGGGCTATTGGTGCTCTTAAGTGTCCTTTGGCACGATTTGTTTTCAGTTATAATTAAAATTTCGGTAAAACGGGCACCTGCCCAGGGCGCCAAAATTGGCAAACTTCAAACGTCCATAACTCCCGGACTAATTGTCCGGCAGTGATCAAACCAACATGAAAAGATAGTGTGTGGCAACACCTAAACACCCACCAAGTTTCATAATTATAGCTATACTGGAACATAGTTAAAAATACGAGAGAATTTCGTAAAGAGATCTCGGCGCCTCCGTCACTTTGGTACATTCTGCAAAATTCAAACGGCTATAACTCCCGGACTAATTGTCCGATCGTCGCCATTTCAATATCAATAGATAGTGCGTGGCAACACCTAAACACCCACCAAGTTTCATAATTTTATCTCAATTGGAACATAGTTAAAACGTGCACCCTGTAAAACCGGATAGCGCCCCCTACCGCTCTACCCAATGACAATGTAAATTGCGCCTCCCGTATCTCCAGTTCTATATAGCCGACGACTTAGCCGCTTGGTACGTGGGCTATTGGTGCTCTTAAGTGTCCTTTGGCACGATTTGTTTTCAGTTATAATTAAAATTTCGGTAAAACGGGCACCTGCCCAGGGCGCCAAAATTGGCAAACTTCAAACGTCCATAACTCCCGGACTAATTGTCCGGCAGTGATCAAACCAACATGAAAAGATAGTGTGTGGCAACACCTAAACACCCACCAAGTTTCATAATTATAGCTATACTGGAACATAGTTAAAAATACGAGAGAATTTCGTAAAGAGATCTCGGCGCCTCCGTCACTTTGGTACATTCTGCAAAATTCAAACGGCTATAACTCCCGGACTAATTGTCCGATCGTCGCCATTTCAATATCAATAGATAGTGCGTGGCAACACCTAAACACCCACCAAGTTTCATAATTTTATCTCAATTGGAACATAGTTAAAACGTGCACCCTGTAAAACCGGATAGCGCCCCCTACCGCTCTACCCAATGACAATGTAAATTGCGCCTCCCGTATCTCCAGTTCTATATAGCCGACGACTTAGCCGCTTGGTACGTGGGCTATTGGTGCTCTTAAGTGTCCTTTGGCACGATTTGTTTTCAGTTATAATTAAAATTTCGGTAAAACGGGCACCTGCCCAGGGCGCCAAAATTGGCAAACTTCAAACGTCCATAACTCCCGGACTAATTGTCCGGCAGTGATCAAACCAACATGAAAAGATAGTGTGTGGCAACACCTAAACACCCACCAAGTTTCATAATTATAGCTATACTGGAACATAGTTAAAAATACGAGAGAATTTCGTAAAGAGATCTCGGCGCCTCCGTCACTTTGGTACATTCTGCAAAATTCAAACGGCTATAACTTCCGGACTAATTGTCCGATCGTCGCCATTTCAATATCAATAGATAGTGCGTGGCAACACCTAAACACCCACCAAGTTTCATAATTTTATCTCAATTGGAACATAGTTAAAACGTGCACCCTGTAAAACCGGATAGCGCCCCCTACCGCTCTACCCAATGACAATGTAAATTGCGCCTCCCGTATCTCCAGTTCTATATAGCCGACGACTTAGCCGCTTGGTACGTGGGCTATTGGTGCTCTTAAGTGTCCTTTGGCACGATTTGTTTTCAGTTATAATTAAAATTTCGGTAAAACGGGCACCTGCCCAGGGCGCCAAAATTGGCAAACTTCAAACGTCCATAACTCCCGGACTAATTGTCCGGCAGTGATCAAACCAACATGAAAAGATAGTGTGTGGCAACACCTAAACACCCACCAAGTTTCATAATTATAGCTATACTGGAACATAGTTAAAAATACGAGAGAATTTCGTAAAGAGATCTCGGCGCCTCCGTCACTTTGGTACATTCTGCAAAATTCAAACGGCTATAACTCCCGGACTAATTGTCCGATCGTCGCCATTTCAATATCAATAGATAGTGCGTGGCAACACCTAAACACCCACCAAGTTTCATAATTTTATCTCAATTGGAACATAGTTAAAACGTGCACCCTGTAAAACCGGATAGCGCCCCCTACCGCTCTACCCAATGACAATGTAAATTGCGCCTCCCGTATCTCCAGTTCTATATAGCCGACGACTTAGCCGCTTGGTACGTGGGCTATTGGTGCTCTTAAGTGTCCTTTGGCACGATTTGTTTTCAGTTATAATTAAAATTTCGGTAAAACGGGCACCTGCCCAGGGCGCCAAAATTGGCAAACTTCAAACGTCCATAACTCCCGGACTAATTGTCCGGCAGTGATCAAACCAACATGAAAAGATAGTGTGTGGCAACACCTAAACACCCACCAAGTTTCATAATTATAGCTATACTGGAACATAGTTAAAAATACGAGAGAATTTCGTAAAGAGATCTCGGCGCCTCCGTCACTTTGGTACATTCTGCAAAATTCAAACGGCTATAACTCCCGGACTAATTGTCCGATCGTCGCCATTTCAATATCAATAGATAGTGCGTGGCAACACCTAAACACCCACCAAGTTTCATAATTTTATCTCAATTGGAACATAGTTAAAACGTGCACCCTGTAAAACCGGATAGCGCCCCCTACCGCTCTACCCAATGACAATGTAAATTGCGCCTCCCGTATCTCCAGTTCTATATAGCCGACGACTTAGCCGCTTGGTACGTGGGCTATTGGTGCTCTTAAGTGTCCTTTGGCACGATTTGTTTTCAGTTATAATTAAAATTTCGGTAAAACGGGCACCTGCCCAGGGCGCCAAAATTGGCAAACTTCAAACGTCCATAACTCCCGGACTAATTGTCCGGCAGTGATCAAACCAACATGAAAAGATAGTGTGTGGCAACACCTAAACACCCACCAAGTTTCATAATTATAGCTATACTGGAACATAGTTAAAAATACGAGAGAATTTCGTAAAGAGATCTCGGCGCCTCCGTCACTTTGGTACATTCTGCAAAATTCAAACGGCTATAACTCCCGGACTAATTGTCCGATCGTCGCCATTTCAATATCAATAGATAGTGCGTGGCAACACCTAAACACCCACCAAGTTTCATAATTTTATCTCAATTGGAACATAGTTAAAACGTGCACCCTGTAAAACCGGATAGCGCCCCCTACCGCTCTACCCAATGACAATGTAAATTGCGCCTCCCGTATCTCCAGTTCTATATAGCCGACGACTTAGCCGCTTGGTACGTGGGCTATTGGTGCTCTTAAGTGTCCTTTGGCACGATTTGTTTTCAGTTATAATTAAAATTTCGGTAAAACGGGCACCTGCCCAGGGCGCCAAAATTGGCAAACTTCAAACGTCCATAACTCCCGGACTAATTGTCCGGCAGTGATCAAACCAACATGAAAAGATAGTGTGTGGCAACACCTAAACACCCACCAAGTTTCATAATTATAGCTATACTGGAACATAGTTAAAAATACGAGAGAATTTCGTAAAGAGATCTCGGCGCCTCCGTCACTTTGGTACATTCTGCAAAATTCAAACGGCTATAACTCCCGGACTAATTGTCCGATCGTCGCCATTTCAATATCAATAGATAGTGCGTGGCAACACCTAAACACCCACCAAGTTTCATAATTTTATCTCAATTGGAACATAGTTAAAACGTGCACCCTGTAAAACCGGATAGCGCCCCCTACCGCTCTACCCAATGACAATGTAAATTGCGCCTCCCGTATCTCCAGTTCTATATAGCCGACGACTTAGCCGCTTGGTACGTGGGCTATTGGTGCTCTTAAGTGTCCTTTGGCACGATTTGTTTTCAGTTATAATTAAAATTTCGGTAAAACGGGCACCTGCCCAGGGCGCCAAAATTGGCAAACTTCAAACGTCCATAACTCCCGGACTAATTGTCCGGCAGTGATCAAACCAACATGAAAAGATAGTGTGTGGCAACACCTAAACACCCACCAAGTTTCATAATTATAGCTATACTGGAACATAGTTAAAAATACGAGAGAATTTCGTAAAGAGATCTCGGCGCCTCCGTCACTTTGGTACATTCTGCAAAATTCAAACGGCTATAACTTCCGGACTAATTGTCCGATCGTCGCCATTTCAATATCAATAGATAGTGCGTGGCAACACCTAAACACCCACCAAGTTTCATAATTTTATCTCAATTGGAACATAGTTAAAACGTGCACCCTGTAAAACCGGATAGCGCCCCCTACCGCTCTACCCAATGACAATGTAAATTGCGCCTCCCGTATCTCCAGTTCTATATAGCCGACGACTTAGCCGCTTGGTACGTGGGCTATTGGTGCTCTTAAGTGTCCTTTGGCACGATTTGTTTTCAGTTATAATTAAAATTTCGGTAAAACGGGCACCTGCCCAGGGCGCCAAAATTGGCAAACTTCAAACGTCCATAACTCCCGGACTAATTGTCCGGCAGTGATCAAACCAACATGAAAAGATAGTGTGTGGCAACACCTAAACACCCACCAAGTTTCATAATTATAGCTATACTGGAACATAGTTAAAAATACGAGAGAATTTCGTAAAGAGATCTCGGCGCCTCCGTCACTTTGGTACATTCTGCAAAATTCAAACGGCTATAACTCCCGGACTAATTGTCCGATCGTCGCCATTTCAATATCAATAGATAGTGCGTGGCAACACCTAAACACCCACCAAGTTTCATAATTTTATCTCAATTGGAACATAGTTAAAACGTGCACCCTGTAAAACCGGATAGCGCCCCCTACCGCTCTACCCAATGACAATGTAAATTGCGCCTCCCGTATCTCCAGTTCTATATAGCCGACGACTTAGCCGCTTGGTACGTGGGCTATTGGTGCTCTTAAGTGTCCTTTGGCACGATTTGTTTTCAGTTATAATTAAAATTTCGGTAAAACGGGCACCTGCCCAGGGCGCCAAAATTGGCAAACTTCAAACGTCCATAACTCCCGGACTAATTGTCCGGCAGTGATCAAACCAACATGAAAAGATAGTGTGTGGCAACACCTAAACACCCACCAAGTTTCATAATTATAGCTATACTGGAACATAGTTAAAAATACGAGAGAATTTCGTAAAGAGATCTCGGCGCCTCCGTCACTTTGGTACATTCTGCAAAATTCAAACGGCTATAACTCCCGGACTAATTGTCCGATCGTCGCCATTTCAATATCAATAGATAGTGCGTGGCAACACCTAAACACCCACCAAGTTTCATAATTTTATCTCAATTGGAACATAGTTAAAACGTGCACCCTGTAAAACCGGATAGCGCCCCCTACCGCTCTACCCAATGACAATGTAAATTGCGCCTCCCGTATCTCCAGTTCTATATAGCCGACGACTTAGCCGCTTGGTACGTGGGCTATTGGTGCTCTTAAGTGTCCTTTGGCACGATTTGTTTTCAGTTATAATTAAAATTTCGGTAAAACGGGCACCTGCCCAGGGCGCCAAAATTGGCAAACTTCAAACGTCCATAACTCCCGGACTAATTGTCCGGCAGTGATCAAACCAACATGAAAAGATAGTGTGTGGCAACACCTAAACACCCACCAAGTTTCATAATTATAGCTATACTGGAACATAGTTAAAAATACGAGAGAATTTCGTAAAGAGATCTCGGCGCCTCCGTCACTTTGGTACATTCTGCAAAATTCAAACGGCTATAACTCCCGGACTAATTGTCCGATCGTCGCCATTTCAATATCAATAGATAGTGCGTGGCAACACCTAAACACCCACCAAGTTTCATAATTTTATCTCAATTGGAACATAGTTAAAACGTGCACCCTGTAAAACCGGATAGCGCCCCCTACCGCTCTACCCAATGACAATGTAAATTGCGCCTCCCGTATCTCCAGTTCTATATAGCCGACGACTTAGCCGCTTGGTACGTGGGCTATTGGTGCTCTTAAGTGTCCTTTGGCACGATTTGTTTTCAGTTATAATTAAAATTTCGGTAAAACGGGCACCTGCCCAGGGCGCCAAAATTGGCAAACTTCAAACGTCCATAACTCCCGGACTAATTGTCCGGCAGTGATCAAACCAACATGAAAAGATAGTGTGTGGCAACACCTAAACACCCACCAAGTTTCATAATTATAGCTATACTGGAACATAGTTAAAAATACGAGAGAATTTCGTAAAGAGATCTCGGCGCCTCCGTCACTTTGGTACATTCTGCAAAATTCAAACGGCTATAACTCCCGGACTAATTGTCCGATCGTCGCCATTTCAATATCAATAGATAGTGCGTGGCAACACCTAAACACCCACCAAGTTTCATAATTTTATCTCAATTGGAACATAGTTAAAACGTGCACCCTGTAAAACCGGATAGCGCCCCCTACCGCTCTACCCAATGACAATGTAAATTGCGCCTCCCGTATCTCCAGTTCTATATAGCCGACGACTTAGCCGCTTGGTACGTGGGCTATTGGTGCTCTTAAGTGTCCTTTGGCACGATTTGTTTTCAGTTATAATTAAAATTTCGGTAAAACGGGCACCTGCCCAGGGCGCCAAAATTGGCAAACTTCAAACGTCCATAACTCCCGGACTAATTGTCCGGCAGTGATCAAACCAACATGAAAAGATAGTGTGTGGCAACACCTAAACACCCACCAAGTTTCATAATTATAGCTATACTGGAACATAGTTAAAAATACGAGAGAATTTCGTAAAGAGATCTCGGCGCCTCCGTCACTTTGGTACATTCTGCAAAATTCAAACGGCTATAACTCCCGGACTAATTGTCCGATCGTCGCCATTTCAATATCAATAGATAGTGCGTGGCAACACCTAAACACCCACCAAGTTTCATAATTTTATCTCAATTGGAACATAGTTAAAACGTGCACCCTGTAAAACCGGATAGCGCCCCCTACCGCTCTACCCAATGACAATGTAAATTGCGCCTCCCGTATCTCCAGTTCTATATAGCCGACGACTTAGCCGCTTGGTACGTGGGCTATTGGTGCTCTTAAGTGTCCTTTGGCACGATTTGTTTTCAGTTATAATTAAAATTTCGGTAAAACGGGCACCTGCCCAGGGCGCCAAAATTGGCAAACTTCAAACGTCCATAACTCCCGGACTAATTGTCCGGCAGTGATCAAACCAACATGAAAAGATAGTGTGTGGCAACACCTAAACACCCACCAAGTTTCATAATTATAGCTATACTGGAACATAGTTAAAAATACGAGAGAATTTCGTAAAGAGATCTCGGCGCCTCCGTCACTTTGGTACATTCTGCAAAATTCAAACGGCTATAACTCCCGGACTAATTGTCCGATCGTC